>ML800405.1:338596-360410 GCA_009831015.1 Picea engelmannii
TGAAGAAGGAAGTACATGTAGGCCCTAAAGATAATTAAAGAAAATAATTACAAAATAAGAAAGTGTCAGGTCGGCCCTAATGTTAAAAGGAAGTGATATAAATGGTATAAATAAACATCATTATACATTCATTTGATACAAGTTGAATTTCAGAGAAAATAAGAAGAAAAGAAGGTCGAATTTCAAATGAGGATGAAGTCTTTTGGTGATGTGTTCTAAGGTATGTTATTTTCAGGTCATCTTACCATTTTTGCTATAACTTTTTTTCTAGAACGATTCAGATGGTGAAATTGCTATGGTTGAGAAGACATATCAAGGTACCTCGGGTAAAAATTTAAGCTCTTGATTCACTATAATTATGGAGATACACTATGTGGAAGATAGGGTTTGTGACCAGTCCTGAAGCTAGTCAATAAACAGGTGTTCCGGGTAAAATAGTCATAACTTACTCATAGAGAATCCAAATGATGTGGGATAAATTTCATTGGAAAGAGTACAAACTTTAGTTTCTTGTGTGCTAGTTTCAGAATTAGATGTTAAATATTGAGCGCGGGGCATTCTGTACAAGTTCGGTCTCCTGAATAGACCAGAATTGAATAAAGTCTACCATTCTTTCTATAACTTCTTTTTGGGGAGGATTCAAGGAGTGAAACTTGGAGGAGTTTCAGAGAATACATTGAGTAATATTATCTATAAGATCAGAGTACTCCAAGAATTGAAGAATTGCATAAATTGAAGAAGACTTAGGAAGCATTATCAGGTTCTATGTGATGATTGGATGATGGTGATGATTTAATGTAAAGTTTTATTATATCTCATATAATATTGGGTGGTGTTAGCATCAAAAGTCACCCCTAGATTTCTTGTAGGAGCAGAGCCCAATGCCCATCAGTTTTTATGTCACGGTTTAATAAATGGGGTGATCAAATGGATAAAAGGCTCAAGATGATATAGCTTTAACTCAGGAAACTGGGCCTGGCATGTAGAAAACAAGGGAGGTCTTGATCCAACTTCCATCAGTAAATGGATTAAAGGGTGGTAGATGGAAGACTTGAGAGAAGGGCGAGCAAGACTGCCTCGGGCAATAGGCCTTCGGAAGCTTGAGGATGAAAAACTCAAAAACCAAAATCCTCTTGGTCCAGAGCTTCAAGAAGCTGAGGGGTGAACTCACTGAATCCTTCAATTTCAAGTCATTTAGCGATAAGAAAGTCACAAGAATCGGTTAGAAACAGGGTAAATGTTACAGTGATCCAACCTACATCATCCTATAATAGCTATAACTTGATTGGATCCTCCAATTCCGAGCTATTCTAACACGGTAAACAAAGAGGTGGGAAGAAGCTGACATCCATAAAGTAAGAAATCTCAAATGCCATATACATAAACCAGAGCGACCAACGCTACCTCAAAAATTTACAATCAGGAGCCTTACTCAACCATCGATAGATTACAAAATACAACAATTGAGTCTATATACTCAGGAAAATTCACCCAACAGAGGCATGTTCAGCAATCAAAGGCGTGGTGTCCCTTTAGTCGAATTCGAACGGATAATCCCTGTCAAACACCACCTTAACTGCGCATGGGTCCTGCAAGGGGGGTAGCTGAGCCATTAAGTGTCGTGCTAGCGTGTGCGGACTTCCTCTAGCTAGTTGAGAACTTGGCATGGCTTCTCTGGAAAAATGGGTACACAAGACCCTCTCGAGCAGACCGCTCGCCAGGCCCTCCATACTTTTCACTTAATGGCTGAGGAGAGGTTTCAACTACCCCTCCTTGCCTTCATTTACTCTGAGTGAGAAACAATATTGAGATCGGATCTGATGGCACCTGGAGATCGCAATGATCCCCTCTATAACTAAACTCGACACCTTTGGCCTTCTTTACACAACTCCTTTCTTTCCCCAAGTGACCACGGGCTGTGACCACGTGCTTATTCCCAAGGCGCTTTCGGCGTTCACGAATGGGAAGGAGATAATCCCTTCTTTTGAAATCGCGATGAGCGAAACACCGAGACGGCTTAATCTGGTGCCATGCATCCCTCTAGATATGAGGGCTCTGAACTCACTTGGTGATTTTGTGGGCCCACCTTTGGGCAGTTTCAACATTCGCGAATGGGAATGAGCTAATCCCTACTTTTTGAAATCACGATGAGTGAAATGCCGAGACGGCTTAATCTGGCGCCATGTGTCCCTCAATATCTGACATCTCTGAACTCTCCCGATGATTCCGTGGGCCCGGGCCCTGGACACTCCCGACACCTCGTGCATCGGGGATATGAAGGAGCTGCTCTTTGTGCGTCGGAGTCACGATGAGCGAATAGGCGAGGAGCCTAATCGCGCGCCAGGTGTCTCCTATGGACGGATGGTCGAGATTGCCTCATGATACTGCGGGCCCTACTTTGAGCGCCTTCGGCACTTTCGGGGTTCAGGGTTTCAAAATATAGGACAACATGGAACCTTTACCCCTCAAAATCTTGATTGCCGAAACGCCGACGCGAGTGGATCTCGCACCACGTGTCCTTTGGATGGACGAATGTTATCTTTCCCTGCACACAATATGGGTGCCATCCATTGCATTATCTTCGGTGCACCTTTCTATTCGCGATTTCCGGCCAACCGTTGATATGCTCGTATGGATGGATCCAGATCATTGACACTATAATTTTGCCCGCTTGCTTGATTTTAAGTCCGAAAAGGACTTCTTCTGTTCGCTGCACTTGGGCACTCCTCATGCAACCTGCAGACCTGGATATCCTGATGCCGAAGACAAGTAATGTTGCTAACATTAGGCTCCATGGGGGATAGAGTCATCCCTGTGATGCTCTAAGGACCTATTTTGCAGTTCCAGTGCCTTGCCATTGGGCTATGGAGTCATTTTACTAAGCCGAAGCGATAAAAGTAAAAACGAGCGATAAAAGTAAAAACAAAGAACAGAAAGGAAAATATTTACAAAACATAGGAGCCACCGAAGGCTCAGACAAAACATTTTTTAAGAAAATGCCCATTTACTGGGCTGTTGAAAACTTCTTCGCCTTCCAAATCTTGCAATTTGTACATGTTATTTGAGAAAACTTCGAAGATTTTGAAGGGGCCGATCCACAGGGCTTCAAATTTGCCGTGTTTGCCCTTGTCTTGCTTAGGAGGATCCCATTTCAGCACTAGGTCTCCTATTTGGAACCGCTCCTTCTTGGCCTTCTTATCGAAAACCTGCTTGATCCTTTGCTGATGATCCTGAATTCTGTCCATTGCTTGCTCCCTGGCCTGCTGGACCTCCACTAGTTGATGAATCCTTCTGACCATGTCGTCAAGCTCCTCCTGATGATCCTGGAGGAATTTTGCTACAGGAATGGATAGATGAGAAGGAAAAATAACCTCTGCTCCATAGACTAATTGGAAAGGAGAGACGCCTATAGATCTCTTGGTGGTCACTCGATCGGCCCATAGAGAGAATTTTAATCTAGAATGCCAGGCCTTATTGTTGTCTTCCAACAGCCTCTTGATGATCCTTATCAGGATTTTGTTGGAGGATTCTGCTAAACCATTGCCCTGTGGATAGTATGGGGTGGAGTGAATCAGTTTGATCCCAAATTTCTCACAGAACTTAGCTAATGGCTCATCCCTGAAAGCAGCTGCATTATCAGTGATAATCTTACTTGGGCAGCCGAATCTTGTGATGAGATCTTCCAGGAATCCGATGATTACCTTGTGGGAAGCGCTCCTGGTAGGGATAGCTTCAATCCACTTGGTAAAAAAATCTATAGCGGTCAGGATAGATCTATGCTACCCACTAGAAGCAGGATGAATTTCCCCAATGAAATCTAGGCCCCACTACTGGAAAGGTCCCGAAACATCCACATGATCTAATGGCAGGGACTTGAGCTATTGCTTTCCTAAATTTTTTTGACATTTGACACAAGCTCAAACCCTTCTGCAGACGTCAGTGAATACGGTGGGCCAATAGTATCCAGCCTTGAGGATTTTTTGGGCTGTGGCCTTCTAGAAGTGGTGCCCTCCACATAGGCTGCTGTGGAATTCAAACATGATCATGTCGGCCTCTTGTGGATCCATGCATTTTAACAGTACCCCCAGGGGGTCTTTCCAGTATAAGATTTGATCAATAAGGCAATACCTGACTGCCTTGAGCTTCAAAGCTCTTGCTTTGTTTCTCGGCAGGCCATCTGGAGGCCACAACTCCTGCAGGAAGTATATGACATCCTTATACCAAGGAAATTGGGCCAATGGGGGCTCCCTTTGAGGGTCTCTTTTAGACAACCGACCCTGTTGAATTCCTGAGCATTCGTTGATGAAACTTATCCCCAAAGCTTGGCAATTGGCTTCAACCAACAACTTGGCTAAGCCCTGACCTTTGATCAATTTGGTAGGCTTTATTTCTAGGTCAAACTCCAGAATCCTGGCTATCCACTTACTCCTTCTTCCGTCTATGTCAGGCTAGATCAGAATGTCTTTAACAGTAACTGAGGGGACGTAAGCAATGATTTTTGACTACAGGACATAGATTCTGAATGCCTTGAGAGCCTTTACCAAGGCATAGGCTTGCTTCTCCATAGTGTTATACCCGACTTCAACATCCCTCAATGCTTGGATGAAATAGGCGATAGGCTGCTCAAGTCTGACCTCATTTGTTTGTAATAAAACAACAGCCACTGTGTCAGGTGAGGCAAAGGAGAAAATAAGGAAATCCTTTGAGTAGTCGGGACTAATAAGAACGGGGGATTCAGTCAGGGCCTTCTTTATTTTCTCAAAGGAATTTCGTGATTCAGAAGTCCACCTCACTTCATTTCCTTTCCTTAGCATGGCTGTTATAAGTTTTACCTCCTCAACACAGTTAGGCACAAACCTCCTCAAAAAATTAATCTTACCAAGGAAGGATTGGACCTCCTTCTTGGACCTCGGGATTGATAAGGCTAGTATGGCTTCAACTCTGCTAGGGTCAATCCTGACTCCTTTCGCTGATACTATGTGGCCTAGTAATTTTCCCTCCTGCGTGGCGAACAAAGATTTCTTGGGGTTTAATGAAATGCCAAAACTCTTGCATTTCAGGAAAACCTTCCTGAGATGACAACAGTGTTCTTTATCAGACTTTGAAAACACTATGATGTCATCCAGATAGACGACCACAAATTTATCCTTTTCGCCGACGAAAGATATGTCCATGGCACACTAAAACGTTTCCCCTGCATTCATTAATCCAAATGGCATCTTGGCGTACATGAAAGTGCCCCATGGAGTGGTAAATGCCATCTTTTCCCTGTCCTCAGGTAGGATAGAGACCTGATTGTAGCCAGAGAATCCATCAATCATGGACATCCTGGAAGCTCCTGTTACCCTCTGCAGTATATGTTCCATCTTTGGTAAGGGGTAGTTATCCTTTCGTGAGCTCCTGTTTAGGTTTCTGAAGTCTACACAGAGCTGGATCTCTCCACTCTTTTTCCTTACTAGCACCAAGTTGGCCACCCACTCTGAATACCTCAGCGGTACAATGATCTGAGCTTGAAGCAACTTCCTCACTTCCCTCTCCATGATAGGCAGTAGCATAGGATTGATCTGTCTCAGCTTCTGCCTAAATGGATTTGCCTCCTCTTTTAATGGGATTTTATGCTCGATGATAGAAGTATCACATGTTTTGAGGTCTTCGTAGGTCTAGGAAAACACGTCAGCAAATTCCCTCAAAAGTCTAGTGTATTCGAACCTCTGCTCCTCTGTCAAGCTTCTTGACAATTTGACAAACTTGGGCTCGCTTTCGGTCCCAATGTTACGAACAGTACCAGTGTCATCCTCCGTGGTCTCCCCTTTTAATGACACATCGTTTCTATCAAAAATCCTTTCCATAGGAACCAGACCTCTTGGAATATGATTGCTGGGCAGCTGAACAATGTTACGCTCTGCAATCTTATCCAAAAAATTACCCCCATCAAGCTCTTCTTCAGAGACAGAGTCTTGGTCGATGTGCATCTCTGAAAATTCTTCGACAGTCTCCAGTAATTTCTTGACCTCGAGATCATCCTCTAAAACCTTCCAATGTTTGACATTGTCAGGTATGGAGGGCCTGTATTTTACTTCCACATCATATCTGAATTTGGGCAACAAGGGTACTTTGAAATTACTTGCTAATGTAGCCAAGGAATATGCCATTGTGTTCTCCTCTCTTGGGATGAAAGAAATGTTAAATGCTGAGAAGAAACTGTCAATTAGGTCCCATACCTCATTTCTGTAACTCCTAAGTCGAGGATGCTTAGCTTGGTAAGCACTTCTGATCTGTTGGACCACCAACTCTGCATCACCGAACATTGCTACCTCCTGAATTCCCATTTCCCTTGTGGCTCTTAATCCCAGGACGAGAGCTTCATACTCTGCTACATTGTTGGTAGCTTCAAAATCTAGCTTGTATGATAGAGATATGGTTTTCTGAGCAGGTGACACAAAAACCACCCCAGCTCCAGCACCTTCCCTGGAAGAGGCTCCATCAAAGAACATTTTCCAGACGAGGGTGATGGAGGGAAGAAATTTAGGGGAAATGGTGGGATTCTTTCTGAATTTAAGAGGAGGTTCGAGAGCATTGGTGAGTTGTAGCACACTGGAACCTAAATCAGTGTCTAAGGAAAAAATGGGATGGTTGGTAGGGTTGGCCTCATCACTTATTATATAGGCTAGTTGGGCTTCTCTGTAGAGCCTTCTATGCTCTCCTCTAAACACTGGGATAGTAGCATATGTGAGGTCCATTTGCAAAGTTCCCCCCAGTCTTTTTATCTAAGATCTTGATAACAACATACCGAACTTGGGGGGGACATCGACCACTACAATATCCATGACCACACTTTTCATGGGTAGCTGAAACAAGGTCATGACTAGGTCTTTGATAACTCCAAGACACTGAACTCTCCTAGAGTCGAAGGAATAGAGGTCATGATAGGCTCGGGTGACTTCTATCCCTAACTCTTCCATGACAGTTTTGGGCATGAGGTTATGAGAAGCCCTCGAATCCATTAAGCAGTTGTGCAGTACCTTGTTGTGTATGTTCAAGGAAGTGTAGAAGGGAGGGGATGAGTCATTCCTGTCTTCTACCATAGGACCTAAAATAACTGCAGGCTTTTCATCTTGCAAATTGATGGAGTCTGTGGGAAGGCATGAGACCTCAGACCGTAAAAGCTCAGAGAAGTGTTTCTTGAACCCTTCATGTTTAATCAACTCGGTCATGGGTACAAGAATTCTAATCTTTTGAATTTCATGCTCGAAATTAAAAGAAGACGTAAGATTCAGAATTTCTCTTATTTCGGGAACATGACTCTAGACTATGGGAGAGAAGGGTTGGTTCTTCTTACCTCTGTGACTGTCTGCTACTTCATTAATGAGCTTCTCTGTTCTAGTGGACTGCTTAGGAGCATCAGGTGCTATTGTCTTTTTCTTCGACCTCAGATCATATCTGCCTTGGTTGTCAGTAGCCTTGTCTCCTTTGCTCAGTTCATTTAGCTGACTGTCCATGAGAGACTCCTCATATGATGATTGAGTGAGATGAAGAAAAGGAGGAGTGTCTCTGAAGAAATGGATTTCAGGATCAAGCTCATCTGTTTCCGCTTCTTCCCTCTTGGCCACAAAATTGTTTTGGAAAGGGGCCTGAATTTTCTGGTCTTCTCTGTCTCTTCCCCTCTCTCTTTGCACATTCGGGGGAGTAAAATTGTTCGGCCTCCTGAAACCTCCTTTTTTTTTGGAATTCTGAGGGCCCTTGTATGCTTTCCTCCCCTCGACCTTCATTCTCTCCATCTCTGCAGACAGAGACTTCACCATCTTGGTCAGTTCATCCACTTGAGGGTGGGGCACCGATGATCCGGATGTTGGGGTTTCCGACCTTCCCTTTCTTCTATCTGCGTCAGCCTTGTTTCTTAATCTGTCAGCTGCTAATACATTGGATTCCACTTCTATGGCTGCGTCTTGCATTTGAGCTAAGGAGGTGGCTCTTCTTTCTCTCAACAAAAGACAAAAATCGAGGCCAAATGCACTAGCATAAGAAATTTTGGCTGAGGCTTCTGAAGGCTTTATTTTGGCAGGGATTTTGTTATACATCTTATTGAATATTTTGGAGAAGTCAGAGACATAATCTCCATCCATCTTCTTCAAAGACCCGAACTCTGTCATGTAGTACATGAAATCTTTCCTATCGCCCCACTGCCTCAGGAAAGCACTATCCAAGGCTTCAATCCCAGCAATAGATCTGGGGGCCAATCCTCTGAACCATTTCCTCACCTCGCCATCCAGGATTTGGATGAAGACTCTCATCCAGACATCTTCATTTTCAATGTTCAGGTTGTCTGCATAACTGTAGAAAGCAACCAGGTGCTCTTCCGCGGTTACGTCTCGTTCTTCGGTGAAGTTGGGCATGTATTTCAAGTAATCTCCAGTAGGGAGAGGATTCATAGGATGGGGTAGAACTAAGGGGGCATATCTGGTAGCGACTATGGTGTCCATTCTATTCAGAGGGGGATTAGCACCAGCCATAGGAATATTACGTGGAGGAGAACTCAAAGGAGAAGGAGTTCCCGAAGGGGCTACTGGGAATGAGTCCTGAAGTGGGGTGGGAAATAAAAGGGGATTTAAGGAGATGGATAACGAGCTGAAGTTAGCAGGTGCTCCTCTTTGCGCAAGAGTGGTAAAACTAGGCATGGGGACATATTCTGTGGTCCTGGGTCGACGCCAGGGTACAGCTTCAGAGGAGAGGGGAGTGACAAAGGTTTCTCTGTCCAATCCCAGACCAGGAGGGGAAAAATCAGTAGGAACACTCCCGAAGTTCAGGAAATGGGAAACCTCTGAAGGAGGCCTATTGAGAAACTGAGGAGGAGAAAATGGAGTTCCTACAGAAGGAGATGGTGGATTACCTGGTTGGGTGATGGAATCTTCTTCTTCAGAGTTCTTTCCTTTTCTGAGAACCACCTTCGGATCAGTTTCAGGTGTAACTAGAGGCAACTATGGATGAGACTGCGTGTGTCTTCCTCTGAAAGACACAATTAATAGAGCAGGTTCTCCCCAGTGGAGTCGTCACAATGGAGTCGCCAGGTGCACAGTAGCAATCTTCGAAGGCTCTGATACCCGATGCACCTTCGGAATTAGAGGTTCAATGTCGTTCAATCCCTGGGAAAATTTTCAACTTCATCCTTGGCAACGGTGCCAGAAATGTTAGCGTCAGAAGTCACCCCTGGATTGCTTGCAGGAACAGAGCCTAACGCCCATCAGTTTTTATGTCACGGTTTAATAAATGGGGTGATCAAATGGATAAAAGGCTCAAGATGATATAGCTTTAACTTAGGAAACTAGGCTTGACATTTAGAAAACAAGGGAGGTCTTGATCCAACTTCTGTCAGTAAATGGATTAAAGGGTGGTAGATGGAAGACTTGAGAGAAGGGCGAGCAATACTACCTCGGGAAAGAGGCCTTTGGAAGCTTGAGGATGAAAAACTCAGAAACCAAAATCCTCTTGGTCCAGAGCTTCAAGAAGTTGAGGGCTGACCTGACTGAATCCTTCAATTCCAAGTCGTTCAATGATAAGAAAGTCACAAGAATCGGTTAGAAACAGGGTAACTGTTACAGTGATCCAACCTACATCATCCTATAACAACTACAACTTGACTGGATCCTCCAATTCTGATCTGTTCTAACACAGTAAACAAAGAGGTGGGAAGAAGCTAACATCCATAAAGTAAGAAATCTCAAATTCCATATACATAAACCAGAGCGACCAACGCTTCATCAAAACTTCACAATCGGGAGCCTTGCTCAACCATCAATATATTACAAAATACAACAACTAAGTCTATATACTCAGGAAAATTCACCTAACGGAGGCATGTTTAGCCATCAAAGGCATGGTGTCCCTTCAGCCAAATTCAGATGGATAATCCCTGTCAGACGCCACCTTAACTGCGCATGGGTCCTGCAAGCGGGGTAGTTGAGCCATTAAGTGTCGTGCTAGCATGTGCAGACTTCCTCCGGCTAGTTGAGAACTTGGCATGGCTTCTCTGGAAAAATGGGTACACAAGACCCTCTCGAGCAGACCGCTCGCCAGGCCCTCCATACTTCTCACTTAATGACTGAGGAGAGGTTTCAACTACCCCTCCTTGCCTTCATTTACTTCGAGTGAGAAACAGTATTGAGATCAGATCCGATGGCACCTGGAGATCGCGATGATCCCCTCTGTAACTGAACTCGACACCTTTGGCCTTCTTTACATAGCTCCTTTCTTTCCCCAAGTGACCACGGGCTGTGACCACGTGCTTATTCCCAAGGCGCTTTCGGCGTTCGCGAATGGGAAGGAGCTAATCCCTGCTTTTGAAATTGCGATGAGCGAAACGCTGAGACGACTTAATCTGGCGCCATGCGTCCCTCTAGATCTGATAGCTCTGAACTCACTCGGTGATATTGTGGGCCCACCTTTGGGCGCTTTCGGCATTCACGAATGGGAAGGAGATAATCCCTATTTTTTGAAATCGCGATGAGAAAAACGCCGAGACGACTTAATCTGGGGCCATGCGTCCCTCTAGATCTGACAGCTCTGAACTCTCTCGACGATGCCGTGGGCTCGGGCCCTGGACACTCCTGACACCTCGTGCATCAAGGATATGAAGGAGATTCTCTTTGTGCATCAGAGTCACGATGAGTGAATAGGTGAGGAGCCTAATCGCGTGCCAGGTGTCTCCTGTGGACGGACGGTCGAGATTTCCTCGTTATACTGCGGGCCCTACTTTGAGCACCTTCGACGCTTTCAGGGTTTGGGGTTTCGAAAGATAGGACAACATGGAACCTTTACCCCTCGAACTCCTGATTGTCGAAACGTCGACGCGAGTGGATCTCACGCCACGCATCCTCTGGATGAACGACTGTTATCTTTCCCTGCACACAATATGGGTGCCATCCATTGTGTTATCTTCGACACACCTTTATATTCGTGATTTTCGGCCAACCGTTGATATGATCGTATGGATGGATCCAGACCATTGACACTATAATTTTGCCTGCTCGCTTGATTTTATGTCCAAAAAGGACTTCTTCTGTTCGCTGGGCTTGGGCGCTCCTCATGCAACCTGTAGACCTGGATATCCTGATGCCTAAGACAAGTAATGTTGCTAACAGGTGGAAGGTAGGGGCAAGTATGGAGAGTTCAAATCTATCTTGATATTGGAGGATTGTATCTTCTTCTTGGAGGTTTATCCCTCCCTTTACATTTGGAAGCTGTAGCTACCTTTGGAAGTCATTACTTCTCTTGAACAATAACTATTGATTATTTCTCATATATTGTGCATGGTGTATTGTGGTGTATTGGTGTAACTCTTATACTATTGTTCATTTCTCATTGGATATAGTTGAATGGTTTAAGTATAAGTTGAAAAAGGTTTTAAATTGTACTTGATACCGATTCACCCCCCTCTCAGTATCAACAGGATAAGGAATTCCAGTTATAGACATGGGCAAAGGTAGACATAAAGTAGTAGTACAACAGAAGGATCAAATATCATGGAAAATATAGGTGTTTTGGAACAATCACACATATCTCGTGTATTTAAGCCTTACCGTCAAGTAGATTGCTCAGATTGTGTGGGTTTTGGCATAATAGTTGCACAGTTTCCATACAAATATCATACAATAGGTTTGGCAATAGATCAACCAGTCATGTTTGTCTGTATTTGTATTTCTCTCAGTCGACCATTATCCCTATTACGGGAGCCCTGATTTTATCATAATAAAATCATCTCAGTACTGGTTTTCCCTCTATGGTTTTTCCAAGTGTTTATGCCCAAAAATATTGGTGTCTTGTGTGTGAGATTTTGGTTTCCTTGTTTTTGCTTCCGCTGTATGTTTAATTTATTACTCAACTATTATTTAATTTAATAAGTGATTTATTTGTAATTAACTATCGGGTTTTGGGTTGTTAGAGAAAATAAACATGGTATTAGATCCATAGTCTCTAAAGAGAGGAAACCAAGAGCACTTGGTATAAGAGAAGGTTGCTATGAGAGAAAGCCAATCTCGGTAGTTGCAACATATATTATCAGATTAATAACCAATAGGCGAAAATCGAAGGATGGATTTCAGGGAAACAATGGTACTTAGGCAGAACATTAGTTTTTGCAGGTGTACAGAGGTGTACACGGGTTGCAGTAGTGAAAATCGCATACATACATGGGTTTTAGTGGTGATAGGCGCGTACAAGGTTGTATAGGGGAAGTTTCAACATAGGTTTATTAGATCAGATCTTGGATATGGAAACTAGATTACGATTCAAGGATAGGTTGGATGGGATTTCCAACTACAGTCCTTGGAAGGAGAGAATCACATTGGTATTGATGGACAATAGGATCAAGGAATTTGCTAATAATCATATAACTCCACCAACAAATGCAATAGAAATGGTCATCCATAATCATAGGGATGTGAAATCTAGGCACACCATTCTATATGGAGTGAAGAATCACTTGATACCTTATGTATCAGTGAATAACATTTCTAGGGATATGTGGGAGGCTCTGAAGGGTTTATTTCAGAGAAAGAATGAGAATGGAAAAATGGTGCTGGGAGAGAAGCTCAGGGACACAAAGATGACATGATCTGATACAGTGACAAGTTATCTCACCCATATTTGACAAGTTTGAGATGAACTAGTTGTAGTTCGGGAGAAAGTGGCCGATTCAGAGTTGGTGAGGATGATGCTCAAGGGATTCAGGAAGGAGTGGAAATAGTTCATCAAAGAAATCATGGCACACAAGATTCTCCTTGATTGGTCAATATTGTGGGATGAATTCATTTAGGATGAAATCTTAGATGAATATCTGAATGGAGGTCAACACAAGAATGATGATGAGAACATTGCTCTTGCCAACCAGGAAAAGAAGCGAAAGTTCAAGAATATTTCCAGTGGAGAGTCTACCTCCCAGGATAGAAAAAATAAGGACATGGGTAAATTCAAGTGCTTTTCATGTAACAAGTTTGGACATTATCTGAATAAATGTTCGAACATGAAGAAGGGTGGAAATGAGACACATTCAGAGGTAACTACATCAACAAAGACTCAAGTGGATGAGTTTTTCAATAAATTTGAACAGATGGAGTTCTTACTTGTTTCCCAAACTTCCTTGGGAACCATATCAGATGGTGCATGGTTGAAAAATAGTGGAGCTTCATGTCACATGATAGGAGCACATGAGGTGTTCGAGAGTTTCATAGAGTTAGACTCATATGTGCATGTTGAACTTGGTATAGGGACCAAGCATGCAGTAAAGAAACTTGGAAAAATACCATTCCGGATGGAGTTAGGAGGCACAATAAGAGTGACAAATGTGTTATGGGTGGTAGAACTCAAGAGGAGTGTGCTCTCAATATTAATGATTGAGCGGAAAGGATTAGACATATTTTTCCGAGATGGACATGCATTGATCATGCACAAACGATCTAGCTAAGACAAAGAAATTGTCTTTGGAGTTAGAGGGAGTGACTTGAATAGGCTAAAGGGCCAGCCTATGCAAGCAGTGGCAGAGAACAAGGAGAAAGTATCTCCAAAGGTTGAAAATCCCAGAGAAAGTTATCCCTCTGGTTCAGATGGGGAGGAGCAACCTTCCAAGTGTGTCAAGAAGAATTCATGGTACAAGATGGCCATGGAGGATGCTCATAAGTAGGTGGATACTAGGAGCATGATTAAAGAGGAGTCTTAGAAGAGGGGTTAGAGAGAGATGGAATGGATAACTTCTATGTCAAAGGGAGCACCCAATCAAGTGGATTGGAGAGAAACCATTGTGGTATATTTGGTAGCAAGGACAGAGCCACATCCAGGTCGGAGAAGTACCTTCGTCGCTAAGAGGGAGTGTTGATGTTAGTGTTAGCATTAGGCAAGTACTTATGCATTGTCTTGTGTCTAGTGTGTGGAAGTCGTCAAGAGATTTCTAGGTGCGAGACTTTACTTTAGTTAAAAGGAATTAATTAAAGTAAAGTTCTTTTATTAGTTAATTGAGTTATTTAAGGAATGTGCTAAAAGTAATTAGCATGTAATATATGCATGTAAATCTCAAGTGGGTGTGAGAAGTAATATCAACCACCAATCACTTTGGAGATTAGAAATAGATTATAACTCATAATTATAAAATCAAGGCTAGGGTGAAGGAGGAAGACACTTATTTTGTCACTTTGATGGGAGAGATCAAGGCTGAGGCCTTTGGTGAGAGATCAAATTCGAGATTCTTGATGAGAGTATCTTTGGTGAGATGCTAATATTGGGAACTCTTGGAGAGATCAAGAGACCCTTGGTGAGAGACCAAGGTGAGGAATTTTGGTGAGATGCCAAGGTTCAGATCTTTGGTGAGATGGAGAGATCAGGTACCTTGATGAGAGATCAAGGTTTGACCTAGTGAAGAAGGAATTTTGCTAGTGTGAGGAGTGTAGAAGAAAATAATGACTTTTTCTTACACAAGAGTGAGGAGATCTCACTAGTTGGGTGAAGGGATTTCATCTAGGTGTTGATGTAGAGAGGGTTGGATCATGAAGGACTGTGATTCAAGATCTTGGATAGGTGAAAAAGGACTTCCAATTATAGATCTAGGAAAAGGAAGAGAGAAAACTATCGTATAATAGAAGGATCAATCGCTGCGGATAATATAGGTGTTATGGAACATTCACACAGATCATGTAGGTTTCATCCTTACAATCTCATAGATTGTGAAATTTTTGGCATAACAATCACGTAGTTTCCGTACATAAATAATACAATAGCTTTGGCAGCAGATCAACCAGTTAGGTTTGTCTGCAATTGTATTTCTCTCAGTGGGTCATTATCCTTGTTATGAGAGCCCTAAATTTATCAAAATAAAATCATCTCAATACTAGTTTTCCATTCAATGTTTTTCGAGGGGTTTATACCCAAAAATATTGGTTTCTTATGTGTGAGATTTTGGTTTCCTTCTTTATTCTTCCGATGCATGTTTAGTTGATTACTCAACTGTGCTTTATTTCAATATGTGAGTTATTTGGAATTAACTGCTGGGTGTTGGGTGGTTAGAGAAAATCAACATTGTGTTCCTATATAATATTAACTACAACAACATTGAGGAAATGTTGCATGGCCACCTCTCTTTATTTTGGAAGGCCTAAGATTGAAAAGTCATCAAATAATGAGCTAGAAATTTCCCTTCGATCATTTACCTAGTCATTCAAATTCTTGGGAACAATAATTTTTTCACTAGCTTATTTAATTTCCAAGACCTTAATGAAGGTCGTAGTGGGCATACCTCTCAAATTGAGCCAATCGAGATGAGCTTGAAATTGAGCATTTCTAGCATGCTAGATTTCATCCAAATTCAATATATGGTAAAGCTTGGTGCATGTATTTTTTTTTCTTTGTAAAAAGGGGTGAATTGAAGGGTCTTAGAAACATCTTTAAGTCCCCCATAAATGATTCAAATCTAGTTACACCAAATGTTGCAAGTTGTAACCCATTTAGAAAGGCAATAGTTCACCATGCAATCCTCCCACCAGGTAGTTCACCCATCCATCCTCAATTTGGGATCTAGGTAAAAGGTTCTAGAAGATTTTGATACAAGTAAGACAACTAAAGAAATTTCAAATGAGAAACATTAATGATATAACACATTTTATGCGTACACATTTACTTTTCCCTCCAAGAAATGACAAATCAAATGGACCTATGATTAGACAAACAGGTCATGCCATCAATCCATATAAGACAACCACCATACAAATCCAAGGAGGAAGTGTTTTATTTCTACGACATTTCTTGGAATTAATATTTTCTATGTCAAAGTCTTAAAATTAAAAATCACTATGTTGTAACATATAAAATATAATAGAAAATACAATTGGATTTTATTGCAAGAGAGGATTATATTTCTAGGGGTGGGGAAAATGGGTGAGACAAATGTGTTCAGTTGACTTGCTGCTTGTCAACACAAGAACTTCCCCTTTGGGATATTGTAAATTTGTTTATACATTTAGAGATTTCTAATATTTCATTCTTAAAATGTAAGGCTTCATAAAGAAGCCAAATATCCACCTTTGGCTCTTATTTCCCATTGTCATTTTGCTTTCTCATAATCTTGAATGATGTTTTTTGGACTTTTTTAAACCATACATTCTTAGCTTCCATGTAGTGGGATTATGAGCATGGAAGGGGATTATCGTAGTAAGTTCAAAAGATTATTATGAGCTTATGAGCACGAACCTACGTTGAGTCAATGTAATTGAGTTACATCTTTGCTTGAATCCAACTTGTATGAGATATTGGTGATGCAACATTTATGGCATCAAGTGCTTGAACACGGCTCTCCTTTTTTACTCCTTTAATTGAGATTGATTCAAGTACGAGCTTCCCAACTTCTCAAATTTTGACTTTCCAATAAACAAATTTTCTAAGTTAAATGCAGTCCTTCACTACCCTTGATCACACTGCTACACTATGTTGCAAATGCATGCTTTGAAGAGTAATTTGACAATTGTCAACATTTTTAGAATCCAACTCATTTAATGTCATTAATAGATATCCATTACTCCTACTTTTTCTCAATTACTATAGATCTAATGATGTAGTTCATTGGTCCCACATTATAGTCATAAGTTTGATGGAGTTATCTTACAACAATCATCATTTTTTTAACCAAATCAAGTTGACCTCAACATTATAGAACCATTCGCTCTATGCCACAACTCCATGTCCAATTGGCATTGGATATCGTACTTTGTCTTTAGATAAATTAATTTGAATATTGAGTTTGAAAAATATCACTCCTTATAGACTAATTCTTTAGCATAGTTATTTCCTCCATTTCAACTGAGATAGTGGTCAATCCAAATTACTTTAGGACAAAGCACATGTTTATGGATCAGGGAACCACCATCATTATTTCTAGAAATAGACATGAAAATCCCTTAGAACATGTTACATGGGATTTTGTAATGATTAAATTTAAAATAAATAAGTTTTTTACATAATATTCTATTGATTTCTAATAATCGTGAACAAACAACATGGTTGCTCTTTCCAATAAAGTTCCCAACAGATTTATACATTGGGTATTGAAAACTACCCAAATTGATCCAACCCTTCAGACTTGTGTGGGAATTTCTGTAGTCTATAAGGAATGGTGAGCATTTATTTAGAAGAACCTAAGACTAGTCTTTGTATAGTATAAGCTTGACAATTATATTTTTCACCCGACAATCATTTTGAAGGTTGGAAATGAAAACATAATGATGTGTGAAGGTAATAAATCTTGTGAAGAACACTCATCAAGTTAAAAACCATATATTGGAGTTTCCATGATCCCTGTATAATCATTTTTATGCAATCTGGGTACTCTTTCTTATAAATGCTAAAACAATGCAAAATATCACTTAGCTAGACCTAAATCTTGTAGCTTAAGATAGCTCAATGAAAACTAGAAATACAAACCTCTCAACATCCGTATTTTGCATGGTTCATCTTGATGGATTCCTACTATTTGAGTTCCCTTGCATGTTTCGTGATTTTTGGTATGTGGATAAAGTTGTGATGGGATTTACTATCATTCTTAGTAGAGTGCTCCCCTCATTGGTACATATGTTGAGGCATTTCACATATCATGGTGTATTTTGATGGGGCTTTCCCCTTCCTTTATTGATGATTTTACATTTGGAATGATGCTAACACATGGTTTGTTGACCCCTTACCCTAACATTGCGGATCTAGCCTTCTGCACTTGATTGGAGGGTTGTTACACTTTGGAAAACAAGCTATTGAGCCATTTGGGGGTGATGTCCTAGATTTGAGGACTAATTTGACACATGATCATCATTTATGAGGTTTCATTTTATCTTCTAGTGGTTTAATCCATCGTTTGAGGTCTTATGACACATATTTACATGTTTATTGTTAGGACGTCTCAACTAGAGGAGCTATGTGTCTTTTGGAGGGTTTATTGCACACATTTTGTGGGGCATATAGTGGATTGATCCTATTGGAGATATTTGAGGAGGGAACATACTTCCTATAATGAAGGCTTCAGAGGAGAAGAGGGTATTGTTGACGGGTCCAAATGGCCTGTTAAGTAGGTAAGGGAGAACGCCTGATGGTAGGTCCCAATTGGACCTACTTTCATTTGGTGTAGCATTTCCAACCAATATGTGGGCCTGGTTTCCACTAAGAACCAAAAGAATAAAAACTGGAAAGACATTGGACTGTCCCCCAAAGAGTTCTAATTAATTCTAAACCTACTCTAAACTGAAAGTAAACTAATCTAATCTAACTACTTCTAACCTATTATGAAAGAGAAAAACTAATAGATGAACACAATTTAAAGTGATATTTTGATAACAGAAATAGTTCATGGAAGCCAATAATATGTTAAAACAACAATATTTTATATACAATCTCATATATTTGCAGAGGAGACATCTAAAAACATCCATGTACTCATTGGAAATCACAACAATGTAAGAATTATAATTACTAAGCACATAAATAGTCCATATGATCAACACCCAGAAAAATTAAACAACAAATGAATGTGTAGAGTAATCCC
Source organism: Picea engelmannii (assembly GCA_009831015.1). Classification (NCBI taxonomy): domain Eukaryota; kingdom Viridiplantae; phylum Streptophyta; class Pinopsida; order Pinales; family Pinaceae; genus Picea; species Picea engelmannii. Next base: position 357,156 of record ML800405.1, read on the forward strand.
ACAAGTATTTCAAAACAATTATGACTTCAAAACACCTTCCGCTCTTCATATATTCAGAAATAAGAATATTATCAGACTATACAATGATAAATATTCCTCCATTACATCCAATGAGTTCTCTTTTATAAGACAAGAGAGACTCCTCAACTCTTGTGACTGTTCATTTCGTTTCCCTTCATTTGTCATTTTACATTTTGAGTTTATTTTACATTTTCGAAAATAAACATGTGAGCATTACAAACAGAAGTTGAAAAGACTCATGAGTGGTTATTCTCTCCCTGAGGCAATTTACAAATGATATTCATTAAAAAATGTTATTAACTCTGCCCATTGGTGTCCTCTTCTCTTCCTTGAGTTATTTTGGGAGTTTATGGTGTTAACCTACCGAATAATATCATCCCATCTCATTCGTCTCTGTCTCATCCTTCCAGTGTGCCCTTGTAGATTTTATTTCGACCCCTGTAGCTTCAAATATGAATGCTTGAACATGCACAACCCACCCCACCTAAATTCATGAGCTCTTGTTTATAATGTTTTCTAGGGTTCTCTATCACTATTTTGGCCTAAATCCCTATACCAATGCATTCTTCATCTTGATACCATTCCAACGGGGTATCCTGGGATCGATTTTGACACATGTAGCTCCAGATATGTTTGTTTGAAATTTGGTGCTTATCATCCTTTGATCTTCCTTTGGGTGAATTTGGGTTGTTGATATTTAACCTAAAAATAAAAAATCCCACATGCATAAGGCAATAAAAAATTGAATGGTTTAAATAGTTTTATTCCCCTTAGCTAATTTGTATAAGAACTTAGAGTAGGAATAGGACCTAGGGATAAGTGCACTTGAGCTAACCCACTCCGATAACTCACCACTCCAATGGATTCCCATCAGAGTCCGATGGTTGGAATGGTAAATAAAAGAGTTGACTCCACTCTCCGATGGATCACTATTGAAGTTCGATGGTAGCTCAATTTCACGTGCTTTCGATGGCTTAAATAATGTTCTGATAGCATTAGCTTTGGAAAATATTAAAATAATATGGTAAAATCTTGTAAAATATTATGATGGTTGAGATTTCACCACTGATCCGATGACACACTCTTATGATAGCACAATCCTTCGATGATCTAACACTCAAATAACTCACCATATGAGTTCAATGGTCATATTTCAAGACAAAGAGTGATAAGGTAGTGCCCGATGGATCGTTCTGATGGGAAAAATGTTATAAAATAATGCTAAGGCAAATTACTGATGGCTCTATTATGAGAGGTAAGCCTAAGTCCCGATTCCGATGGCTTAGTATTGGGAAATTTAATAAAATATTCATATAGTTTCTAAGGTGTTCCAGAGGAGGGGAGGAGAGATTCTAAGAATGAAGGAAGGTTTTTCTTAGTGGTAATTTCCAATAGAATTTACCATAATGTGGAGGTGTAGACCAATGGGGAGAAGTCTGGAAAGAAGTCCCATGAAATATTACGTTGAATTTTAATGAGTGAAGGGAAAAAATGAAAAAGCTAAATTAAAAATTAATATGAAACTGAAATTGAATCAAGTGATAAGAATATACATCCTAGGACTTAGGGGATAAATGGAAAAATAAAATTAAAACGAAAATGAAATAAATGAAAACACACACACAAAAAAATAAAAATAAAAATAAAAATAAAAAGTCAAATTGTTTCTAATTTTATGAAGTTGTGAAAAAGTGAGAATGTACATATTATACATTAGGATTTTCGACAAAAAACACCATGTAACAAATAGTTTATTCATGTAAAACAAATTTGATCCATGTAAAAACAAGTTTGACCCATGTAAAAACATTTTTAAAGTGAACTTGATTTTCCCCACGAAAAAATAAATATCTAGTGTAACTTAGGGGAAAACCACGGGGAATAAAAACCATGTGGAATAAAAAACCATGGGAAATTACCATGTGCAATCAAACCATGTGGTTTTTCAAACCAAGGGTAAAATACAAATGGAAATAAATAAATACAAAAATAAAAAATAAAAAAGAAATAATATATATATATATATATATATATATATATATATATATATATATATATATATATATATACACACCTGACCCCTAAGTACCTTATCAAGGGATGGGGTATAAATTCTTTTCTTAACCTAATACCCATGGCCGAGTAATTACTAAAGTCTTTGCTTTCTCTTTTCCCTCTTAGAAGTAGTTTAATACTGACTCAATTAATTACTCATATGATAATTATGAGTAATTATATTATAACACAATGAGGATAATTTCTCCATAATATACTTAAGTTGATTAACCTTAATTAAGGTATATAATTCAGTTCCTCCTCGACATGCAACTCCATGCCGCATTTTCATGTAATTTAACATATATAAATATATGCATATTTATTTATTTACTGAGAAAATGATTAACTATATTCAATCACAAATTATCCTTTTATTAATAATATTATAATATAATTATATTATAATATGATTAATTATATCAAAGGATCACTTAGGCTCGTCAATACCCATTAATAACTAAGCCTTCAGGCTTCAACGAAGATTCCTCATCAGGGTTTTATGAACCCAAATCTCCTGATCACGAAATTTTTAAGAGGGTTCCACGTAGGTTATATTGTAATGCAATATGATATTAATTATACTACATTATGATGTAAATACATCACATCAAACAATTATTATAATCAATTGCATCAATGTAACCTTGTTTAATTTAAACATGTTTAATATTCATGCAAACTTTAGAATGCGGGGAGGTAGGTTCGAGCCTTCGACCCTTTTAGCTTGTTCCCTCTATCATCCTTGAACATCCGGAGTCTCGGAGTCCCAAACTCCTGAAGCTACAGAGAGGGTCCTACTCCTACCATACCTTTGTGCAGTTATAATTTATTATATTGTCATATAATATAATTAATTTCACTAATATAATAAATTAATTCCACTTAACATTTATTATAACACTGGGATACATGAAAATGGGTTCGACCTTCGACATTTTTTTCTCTTACGCTCTATCTTCCCCAACATCTTGGAGTCCCGAAGCTCCGAACTCCTGGAACCCCGAACTCCCGAAGGGTCCACACTTACACATGACTTCACATTAAATATTAAATTAAAATGGTAAAGAGGGTTTGTACTTCCTCACGTGCAGGTATCACAATAAACTTATTTAATATATATATATATATATATATATATATATATATATATATATATATATATATATATATATATAT
>ML800405.1:413382-441038 GCA_009831015.1 Picea engelmannii
AGTCTTTACAAAATGAGAATGAGAAAGAGAAGTAGAGAAAGAAGAGATACTGATGTCATGCATTACTAGAGTCCTTTTGCTTGTCTATATGCAACTAGCTCATGATTGGTCTATTGGCTGTTCTTTCTGGTCATTTTTCTCTTGAGGAATTTCCCACTCACGCATTATTACATTTGGAGGCAACGAAGATACTTTGAACTGTTCATGGGATTGTTCTAATCCTTCCATGCGTACCTATGGAGTCCTTGATTAATGGCTGAGGGATGGAAAGTTTGAGTTGGATGCTGTAGGATTGAAAAATTTGAAGCTCTTTCGGTGGGTCGATGTATCCCTTGACATTTTTGGTTGTGGCATGCCTTCAAATGTTGTCTGGTAAATGGTCGGAGTTGTGTGAAAAAATTGTTGGGATAACATATGCCATTCTTCGATGGAGTGTCGTTCCTCGATTCCTACTGATTTTAGTTGTCCCAAGAAATCTAGCTTGTCGATTAGTGATTCCCCCAGAACCACGATCGTGTTTGGATCAAATTTCTCTTCAAATTCCTTTCTTTTCTGTGTGATCAAGTAGAGATGTTTTTTGGCTTGATCTATTTCCATTTGTGCTTTGGTTTCCTCTCGCAACCATTCCTTCTCTTGCTTTGCTAATTCTGTCTCAACTGCTTTTTCCTTTGCAATGTGAGTCACTATGGCTGCATTACTCTTTGAATCGGTGGTGAGATCCCTTGTTTTATTTAGATACCCAATTATTGTTCTCTAAGATTTTAGTTTGTTGTAAGTTGATTCAAAGTATGTCAGCTAGTTGTTCAATATTGTATGTAACATTGTTGCTTGTGAGGTGACCTGCTCCAGTTTTTGGCGTACTTCTTTGAATTTCTCAAACTCCGTATGTAGGATTGTTGTTGTTTGCTGAGACACTCCATCCCCATCACTTATCATTTCCCTATTGTGTATCTATTTAAGCTCCCTATTTTCTTGTCTCAATTGGTGGATTTTTGCTTGATTGTTAGCACCTGTACTTATGTCTGCTTCAACAAATTATTTTATTGCTGCTAATGGATCGACTCCCTTTGTCAGTTGGTCAATGTCCAATTTTTCCTTTATCAATAGTAAATAGTCCTTTAGTACTTTTATTTATTTATTTATCCTTGGAAAAATTCATGCACTATCTCATGTATCCCTCTTCCATATACTTGTTGCTTCTTTAGTCACTTCATCATATAAGTCCATTATCTATTCATTCGACACGACCGCTGGGTCGAATATTGTTTCTGCTGGTGCTGATGTTGACCCAACTAGATTGAAGGATGCGAATGTCATTGCCTTTGGAGTTTTATCCTTCCTCTATATAATATTTCTCTTCTTGATTGACTATTATTTTTGTTGCTCAGGGATATTTTCTTTTCCTACACCGTTTCCTTAGTCAGAGTCCTTGTTCTATGGATTTTGGTCATTTTGCTCCCCTATATCTGACTATGTGTTCGCATCCTTTTTGTTGTCATTTTTATGGGACTTATTGGTAAATGCAGAAATAAACATATCTCCCTAGATCCACCTAGATCTAGAACAAAACAAAACATGAAATGATGCTTTCCCTAAGTTCTAATCATTGAGTTTGCTATCAAACAAAATATAAGTGACACACTATTTAAATATTGCTTCCTCTTATCGTCATCATCCTAGCTCCTCTCCAGTGCTCATGTGATATCATATCTGCAAGAAAACACAAGCCAACCAAAGTGAAAGCAATATAGCATACTCAAAGAGAACCTATGTATGTGATCAAGGAATCATACAATAAAACGAGCTGAGTTTTATGGGAAAGAAACATATCACTGTATTATATAATAATAAAAGTGGAGATTACAACCAAAGCCTTGATGTCGCAAGGTCCCCTTCTGATGACCCTTTTCTCCAACACACACACTTTCTCCAAACTTGAATGAAGAAGATCCACAATGACTTGATGAAATGAAATGAAGCTCTCAAGAATGACCCAATTCAAAATTTTCCATACAATCTTAGCCAATTCAAACTTCATTAAACTTAGCCTTTTCCATGAGAAATCCATATTTATATAGAGGAAAGAGATATGGTTAAAGAGATTGGGATGATCCCATCAAATCAGAGAAGCGAGTAAGGTCCCAACCACATGGACACCACCTCACCTTCTAGAAGATATCCTTCTAGAACTTTCGTGAAGTTCAACCTTTTCTTATCCTTTTGGCATAGTTGCACCCCATCTATAGAACAACCTGCAGAGACATCACAAACTAGTTTTAGGGCAGCCTGCGATGACCAGGCATCATTGCACCCTGCTTATGATGCAGCCTGCGACGACCCTCCTTAATAAGGTTTTTTGGAAGAGAAAACCAATCACTTTTATCATGAAGACATGCTCTTTTGGGAAAATGAACACATGTTTGTCAGTGGATCATTAAGATGACCAAAATAATGTGTAATATAATTCCCCCCAAAGTATGAGGCTGACACTCGTGACAGTCAAAGTACTTTGTAAAATGTGTGTGTCGGAAACAAGGAGCGCATCAGTCGGGAACCTGCAAAGAGTCAAGCATCACCATAATAATATACCATTTTCCGAGGTAGGCATTCCTACACTTAGATTACAAAACATGAAATGAGTCATGGCCACTAAATATACACCATGGATGCATGCCAAGGTGAATCGACATATCCACCTATAATAAATTGTGGATCTATGCTCTAAAAAATTCAAATTGAGACATAGCCACGAGACATACAAAGTGGATCTATGTGTCAATACAAATCATGAATACTCTGTCGCAACCTAGACCAGAATGGGGTGATCCAAGGTCTTCAATTATGTCATCCCTAAGTACAAATCTAACCATGTGATTATAGGTGCTAAAGTTGAACATGGTAGAAACCACTTGATTATCGGTCAATGATGAAAACCGTTAACAAGTACGAGGAAAATCACCATTGATGTCAATGACTCCCAAGGTACCCTAGTACAATCCAACGAATGTGAATAAATGAGTTGAAGTCAAACATTTGATGGAATCTCCCAATCAGGGGTCAATGATGTGAATCCACTGTTGAAAGCGAAGACACTTTCCATTGAGGCATGCAAGCTCTAAGGTACTGAATGATTTCTAAGTCTTGTTCCCGGATAATGAGCTAAAGTCGATAGGAAAAGACTCATCACAGAAGGGCCTTGATATATCCCCCATCAATGACACAAAATGAGTAACATATTTGAAGTAGATCAGAGTATGAAGCGATTCCAAATTGACACAGGGAAGGCCGACATGGTAGATAATTTACAACCGTATATGGCCAACTCAAGAGGAGGCTTATTAAGGTTAGAATTATCTTGAACATATGAACGACACGATAATGGTATTGGCAGCATTGAATCAAGGAGGACCCAACATATGGACATGCGGATAGTCAAACGAGAGACGAATGGATTTCCCAACCCGGGTTCAAAAGACAAAGGGGGGTGTCATGTTCAAGAGTGACTATTACTGCCACTAACGTAGATACAAAGACATATTTCTTTCCCAAATTTTCCCCCACCATTTTTGGTGAGTACCTCTTTAGTTTTACACAAGCTTGAGGAGGATAACATATGGTTGTTGATATAAGTTCATCCTTCAGATGAGTCCCTCGAAGTATTTTTAACGAACCCTAAGAAGGAGTTGTTCGGTCCCATATGGGTCTGTCGATGTTTGTTTAACGAGTCCAAAGAGAGAAAACTCAGGGGTTTTTCATGTTTAAAGAGTTTGAAAAAAACTTAAAGAGAACTCTCTCAGTTCCTTTTTCGTAAATTAATTCGATGAGACCGAAAAAGTGATAACCTACCACCCATCAAATGTTTTATTCAAATACTTTTATGAGCGTGAAAAGAAGAAGGTCGCTCAACAATCTTTTCATTTTTACAGAGCGTGAAAAGAGCTTAAAGGATACTCCATGGGTTTCATTTTTTTGTGTTACCATGACGAGTACGAAAAGACGATAAAAGTATACTCAGTTACATTCTCATTGATTTACAAGCATGAGAAGGAACAAAACCTAAGCTCATATTTTTTCCTGAAAAACTCTAAAAGGATCTGTACAGACGACAAATGTATAAAAGAAAACCCAAAAAAAGTATCCTTGTTCAAATTCCACTCCTATATTTCTCACCTGCAAAAAATCAAACACTTATAACACAATTAGAAGTCTAGGGTCTAGGTGAAATACATTAAAATAATATAAAAAATGAAATGGAAAAGTGAAAAGTAAATAAATATGAGTAAAAAATCTTTTTACCATTTCATTGTTACTCCACCCAAACTTCGTTCCAAAACCCCCCTTTTTACCTCAAACTTCCACTGCAGATTGCGGGAGGCACGGTTGACCATTTGGTGAACGAACTTCACAAGACAGGTAATCTTCACTTCTTTCATATTTCCATGGTTTTATTTTTTCTTTTCATTGGTTGGAACTGTCTTTTTAGGTCACATTTTTTCAGGTACTTGCGCTTGGAGGTCATCACAGGCACCTTGTATCGTTCCATGTGACGACCCAGAGTCATTGCATGTGACCATTAAAGTACAATGCAACAACTCCGCACTGTATGGGCTAACTAGCTTGCGATGTGCGCAAAACCAAATTTTTTTAAGATGTTTCAGTCAATAAAAAGTGTCTAGGAGAAAGATGAATATGCTAATGCCTCTTTTATGTTCCATTTTAGGTCTTCTACAGTAAGGATGTTGGAGTGGTGAGAAAGAGAACATGAGGATGAAGATTACTTCACCGGGAATGACCTGGGAACAATAAATACCCTCCGATAGTGTGGACTGCTAAATTTTTTCAAGATCCAGGGCATAAAGGCCCAATTGAGGTTACTAGAATACTTAGTCCATATGTGGGATGTAGACCAACATGTGTTCCATGTGGGGGCTCAGATATTGGAGATAGATATCGAGGGCATCTATTTCTTGACCGTGTTGTCTCACCGAGGGGCTCGGGTCACACTGACAGGTAGTAGAGGAAGTGGCGAACCTATGAGACATTACATCAGTGCACATTGCGTGCCAGGTGCTAAGAAACATAGTCGCAAGGTCACTATCTGAGATGTCTATGGTTTACCTCTACATACTATTCTATACACCATTGCGTGTATGGTGGGGAGAGAAGCTCCACATATGACCCTTCAGAGAGACTACCAGTATGCATTGGAATGCATGGAGCCTCAAGTTTTCAACTGGAGTGATGGGGTTCTTAGAAGCATGAAGAAACGATTGACCAAGTGTAGGAGAGGTGACTTGAAACAATTCAGATATAGATTTATTTTGGTGTCCTTCTTCCTGGAGAGGGTTCCACACTTGCACCAACAAGTAGAGTGGGGCATACCAGCCCCACAGGATCCAAGAATGAAAAGGTGGTGTGACCTCATGGCTTGACATGTGACTGTTCCCATCATCAGGTACAATGATGTTTTATTTGATTGGTTGAGGCCCAAGATGCTTATGGTAGATGATTACGCATATGCTAGCTTAAACTTCAGAGGCGACCCAGACTTGGTTCTTCTCGAAGGTTCTCAATGGGGGAACATAGGTAAGAAGTTCATTTTGTTTTTATAATGTTTTTGTATTTTTTAAATATGAAATGTTTTTATGTTCTTAATTCGATGACTAATCAAAAAACTCTTTGACAATGAAGATGTGGGACCTTATCAACCTCCAGGTTCATCTCCCATTCAAAGGCGAGGGGAGAGAGTCCAAGTAGAAGATTAGCCGCTGTTTACTATGAGGCTATAGAGAAAAACTTGGAGGGGTTGATGACGGATGTCCTAGATACCTCTTTCGATGAGATCCCAAGACATTATCATTGCCACACGATGGGTGTATCTACTTCTATTAGTCGACTGCTCTGTAGAGTAGCACAGGCAATTGTATGTTATCATGAGCAACATCCTTGATGCTATATTTGTATATGAAGCCATGTGCTTCACATTTTTGATATTTTGGTCTTCGGACAAAGACACGTTTTGTAAAATTTTTATCGTTTTATATGGATGAAGCTTCTACCATCTTACTTGTTGTATATACAAAGTGTGATTGGATTTTATAAATTTCTCACATGTTTGTGTAACACATAATTAGCCAATGCATCTGTTAATGTATTTAGATATCTAGGAATGTGTTGATATTCTATGTAATCAAAATGACGTTCCAAGAGGCGAATTCTAAATATACCCTTAATAATGTAGGACTTCAGATGGAGTAGATGTTACTCAACTGTAGGACTACTAATCGCAAATCTAGTCATACAACAAGATGTCAGATTCCAAGGGACACAACGTCGGTCAATAATTCGATGAATGCACTATATTCCGTGATATTGTTAGTTGCACGACCGAGGCAAACACCATGAAGACTAATCAACTCGTCTGCAGGTGCATAGATTTCCCAAGCAGCAGATGCTAAGTTCTGAGTATTGCGACTAGCGCCATCAACAAAGCCAATGTAGGGTAGAAAAGACATTGACATCTGGAAACCAAGCACAACGCAAGGTAAGCAGCCGAGGGTCGAAACCAACCAATGAAAAAGAATAAAAGAGTATGATACACTAAAAGTACAAGCACTTATGAAAAAATGACTTAAGCATAGTACTTCTTCAAGTAAATCCCATTTCAGAGCTCACTCAAAGGGATTCTATCATAATCAAATAGCTCATAATCTCCCTTCTCCAACACACGTTTAACAATGTAATGACCTCTCTACATGGCTTCAAATTTACCGGCCCCTAGCAAATCACGATCCTGTTCGTAAAGAAGAACAAGATCACCCTAAGAAAAAACATGTGGCTTGACATGTTTATCGTATTGGTCTTTAACACGTTTCTTCTGGGTTTCAATAAATAGGGTCGCATCACAACGAGTTTTGTCTAATTGCATTAAATACAAAATACGCTCTTCTTCGACAGAGGTAGTGGGGAGAAGTTCAACGACTAGTTTCAAAGAAGGTATTCACATTCAATCGACAAGACAACCTTGATACTATAAACTAGCTAGAAAGGTGTAAATCCTGTGGGAGAGTTGACAAATGTTCGATATTTCCATAATGTTGAGAAAAACATCATGTGCCAACTTGTCTTATGAATTCCTATCATCTGTCGAAGCATAGTAATGAGAAATTTGTTTTTTTCTTCAACCTGGACATTGGCCTGTGGGTAATAGGGGGTCGAGTTTTCATGGTGAAGACCCAACTTTTCGGTAAGTTCAGACATCATAAAATTCTGAAAATGGCTACCATGATCAATAACGATAGCTTGAGGAACAACAAACCGAGTAATGATGTGATTGAATATGAACAATGCTACAGTTTCCCGGTGTTATCAAATGTAGGCATCGCCTCAGCCCATTTAGTGAAGTAATCCACAACTACAATGATGTATCCATACGCCCCGCCTGAGTGAGGGTTACATGTCATGAAGTCAATGCCCCATTTGGCGAATGGACCAATGGAAACTACAAGATGTAAAGGAGAAGGATGAGATCTTATCTTGTTATTATAAGTTTGGCAAGCATGGAATTTCTGAACAACAGTGATGCAATCCTTAAATAAAGAAGGCCATAAATAACTCACTCGTAAGATCTTTTGGGCAGTGGCATACCCTGACATATGAATTCCACATGATCCGGAGTGACAGTCATTCAAAGCTTTCTCAGCTTCATCGTAAGTGATACATTGTCGGAAAATGGAGTCAATACCCCGACGATAAAGGGTATCGCCGAGAATGATGTATTGTCGAGCTTGATAGCGTATGAGATGACAATCCATATCGGACCAAAAAGTTTGATTATGGAGATAGATGATGATATATCCGTACCATAGGTCATCAGAACTGATCAAAAAAATGGATTCATCAGGCAAGGAATCCTCTGCCACATTTTTTGTCTCAATGGAGGGAAGGTCACATATCAGTTCGACAAAAACCAAAGATTTCTTAGACTTAGTGCATTCAAAATCTATGTCAAACCATTGGAGTATCACTATCCATTTGGAGTACTTTACCCCTAGAAATTGTCATGTGAGGACGTGTTGCATAGGGTTGCAATTAGAAATAACAGTGGTTCTATGCAATAGGATATAGTGACGAAAAACATTGGACAACTTGAAGAACCACCAAGGTCAGTTTCTCCACATGTAGGTATCTGGTCTCAGTAGTCGTAAGACTCTGGCTCAAATAGTGTATCACATGTTCATCATGTGAGTCATCCTCTTGGAATAATACCATGGTGATGGTAGAGTCCGAAGCAACTAAATAGAGGAAGTAATCTTGGCTGTAATCAGGGGGGAAAAATAATGGTGTATGGGTTAAGGAAAGTTTCAAAGCTTCGAAGGATTTGTTAGTAGTATCATCAGATACAAACTCATAACCTTTCTTTAGTAGCCGAGTGAATCCTTTCATCATTTCAACATAATTGGGGATGAAACGACACAAAAAGTTTGCCTTCCCTTACAAACTTTGGAGCTGGCATAAAGTGGAAGGAGGAGGTAGATTAAGGATAGCCTCAGCCTTCAAGGGGTCTACATGGATCCCATGTATTGACACAATAAAACCAAGCAAACGACCGAACTCCACACAAAAAATGCATTTATGTGGGTTTAAGCGGATACGATAATAACAACAACGTACAAAAATGGCCCTTAAATGTGCTAGGTGATCTTGAAGACGCATGGAATGCGCCGGTAGATCATCGAGATAGGGTTGTACAATGTGCTTAATATCATGGAAATCATAAGACATAGCACATTGAAAAGTCACACCAACGTTCTTGAGACCAAAGGGTAATTTCCGGTAAGTAAAGGTTCCCCAAGGGAAAATGAAAGTGGTCTTGTGTTGGTCCATGGGTAGAATATTAATCTGATTATAATAATAGAAACCATCCATTAAAGAGAAGATTTCACTTCCGACACAGTCGTTGACGATATGGTCAACGAAAGGGGTTGGGTAATTGTCCTTAGGACAAGCCTTATTTATGTCCCTATAATCTACACAGACGCAAAAGGTACCTTGTTTCTTATTCAACATAACTAGATTGGATACCCAGTCAGCCAAATCCATGGGATAAATAAAGTCGGCTTTAAGAAGTTTTTCAACTTCAATCTTGATAGCAACAACTTTACGTGGGTGCACTGGGAGAAGTCTCTTCTGAATGGGTTTATCATCTGGGTATGTCTTAATCTCATGAACAAGAATATCATGATTGATACTTGGCATCTCTTCGTAACTCCAAGTGAACACATCCCAAAAATTTTGGAAAATGGCTTTATACTCGTGGACCTTGTTAGTAGAACAAGAGGCTCTAATATGAACATTCTCCATGACTCTAGGTTTGATGGATATGTCGAGAGGGATAGTAGGTGAAATGTTGCTCAAGTTCCCTTCATACAAAACATCATATGGGGACTCAGGAACTGAAGAAATAACAACAACGACTGACATAGTCAAAATCCGTTGGTAAATCTCTATGGTGTTGTGTTCTAGGAAGAGAATGGATCAATGATGTCCATTGTCCCAGGGGGTGTCATCCATAGACACGACTGACATGATCATCTCGTCAGTAGGAAAGATCACATGAAACAGATCAGGAGATGAACCACAAAGAGCAGGAGAGGAGGGTGATGCCAATTGAATAGCTTGGTAAGTGGATTCGACCAGACTTAAAGGCATCTGGTTGCCATAACAAGAGTAATCACCATGGCTAGGTACCACCCATGGGTCGTATGACTCAGGGGTTTCACAATCAGTGGTGGATATCATGTTAATAGAGGCAACAAAAGGGGGAGAAACATTGGGTGGTGGGATTGGAAATGTACCCATCAAAGTTGAATCTTTCAAAAGACCCACGCCGACATTCTCATAACCAGGAGGTGTCTTCAAAATGAAAGGAACGTTGCTAGTATGAGAATCAGAGTTAAAAAAGGCCAGTTGGTCAACGGTAATGAATTTTCCTTGGTGCGGGAAACGTAACACATAGAAAAGGGTAGACACAACTGCACGCATGGAGTCAATCCAACTACGACCAAGTAAAATATTATAATCAAGAGGTGCATCGAAGACCTCAACCTCAACATTGACCGATTTACCTTCCAACGTAATAGACAATGATGAAAGAACACCGTAGGGTTTAAAGCTTGTACCATTGAAAGCCTTAAGTGTTTTGTGTGATTCAGTGAGGGTAGGAGAGCCAATGGTTTTCCAACAAGTGATGAACATGACGCAAGTTGAGGCTCCTTCATCAATAATAGTTCTACAGATATTCTTGTTTTCAATGACAACTTGGATCTGAAAGGCTAACTGAGGAGGGAGCCTTGGAACGTGATCTTCCAAGTCAAAGATTATTAAATTAGTATTTGTGGGGTCAATTTCACCAATGGACTTTAACAATGCCTTTCATTGAGTAGGGAAAATTTGAAGGACTTTGAGAGCTAACATCACAGAGGGTGCTTGCGCTAGATCTTCTACAATACTGTAGTTTTGTGCAGCACGGACGTGAGGGTTAAACGTAAAATTTCAAACAAAACCCTTGGGAGGAGGGCGAAGGATTGTATCAAGACCCGATCTTTTGAGATGAAGAGGACCGTTGGGAGGTGAAGTTGGGGGAGAAGGTTGAACCAATGACGGTGGTATATCATCAAATTTCTCCTTTGACGAAGAGTAATCCTTGGTTCGAGTTGCCAATGCAACTTCAATCTTTTTAGAATCACCAGTACACATAAGGAAATAGGATGAGGTAGAAGGAGAAGTTTGGTCATGAATGACTAGTTGGGATTGCTGTTGAGAAGGGAAAGGTTGTGACAAAATGACAGGTGTAGAAGGTTTTCCGGTCCCTTGGAGGAACTTAGTAACCTCGACACATATTGGAGAATCTTTTGTATAATGGTCATCACCATAGATAAGGCAGGTGTAATGAGGCTTATGTTTGTCTTTCTCATTAGCGGTTTGTGTTTTGGCTTTATCAGATTGTGGATTATCATTCTTTTCCTCCTCATTCTTACCCTTTCCTTTCTTTTTATTTGGATTTTTCTCGGCAGGTGTAGATTGAACAAAATTAACCTTGACAGTCTTGCTGGTGGAAGGAGTAGGAGTAGGAGTGCTTTGTGCATTAGAATTATTAGATTTGGGATTGGTGTGACCGGTGTGTGTAGACTGGGTCTCATCATGGAAAGTGTCGATCACACCATCAACAACATGAGAAGCTGTTGGAGGTTTTTGGGTAGGGTTGGTGGAGGGATGAGGAGCGTCAGGGATCAAATTGTAAAGTGTTCCTGTTTGCAAATAAATGAGATCAAGATATTGAGCACGACTAATCACTTTCTCTTCAATGACAACACCACACATGGTGACATCATAAGCAATGGGTCCAATGAGTGATTTGGTAAACCACTCAACTAATAGTTGACTAGGAAGAGGAACTTTGATTAAACGTCTTCTCCTCCTCCACTCATGGATGTGATCAGAAATATGAGTGGATGAGGATTGCTTGAAAGAACTCAAAATTTTGGTTCCCGTATCGTATCGAATTGGTAACTGGTAATGTGTCAAAAAGGCCATGTCTAGGGTGTTAAAGTCATTGAAGAAACCTCAAGGTAACTCCATGTACCATTTTGCTGCTGAACCTGTGAGAGTTCATTGGAAAAGTTGTAGTCTGATGGAGTCATCCATCAATGAGTTGGACGGACACCACAGATGAAAAGTCATAACATGATTATTAGGATCTTCTGCCGCTCGAACTTCAAATTTAGGAATGTCAGATGGTAACTTGGCCGGTATGACGAGCCAATGAGGAGAGTGTAAGATAGGATCATTTAGAATCCTAGATAGATCAGGTAAGTCCAAAGTGGCAAGGAAAGACAACTGTCGGTTCACTTGTGGAAATTGGTAATTTTGAGGAGGGAGTCCCGTAGGTATACCAGTAGGACCATAAGCAGTCTGCAAATAATTAGACAGTCCTGATAGACTCAGTTGTGGAGGATTCAGAGGCATATAGCCCATAGGGTTGGGTTGATTAGAGATGTTCCCTTGAAAAGGAACACTAGAGTGAACGTTCGGACCCCAAGCGGGATTCAAAGAATCTGGATATGGTTGGCCAAGGTTAGGGGGTACAAAAGAGTTAACTTGAGGATGTTGTCCCCCAGACGACTGTGGATTTCCTTGGGAAAGAAGGTTCCAAAGTTGGGATATTGATCGAGGTGCGTTCTATCCATACAATGGGTTATGGGCTCCAACTTGAGGTTGCCCCCCAAGTTGAGGTTGTGCCCCAATTTGATTTTGACCCCCAAATTAAGGTTTCCCCCTAGCTAGAGGTTGACATCCAATAGGAATATGGTAACTAGAAGTGAACGAATGACTGGTGCCTCCAACTAGGTTGGAGCCACTAGGGCCAAATCCTCCAAGCAAAGGTGGATAAGACCCTTCGGAAAGGACCTGGGCAAGTGTAGGAACAAATACAACAACACAATTATACCCAGGAGGAACAAAGAGTCCGGATGGAACCTGGGTAAGGATAACAACAGAAACATCCAGAGCTCTATACCTAGGGGGAAGTGATGGATTGAGTCTAGATGAAATGGGTGTCCCAATCGAAGCTTGGGAGATGACCACATTTCCAGTAGGAATTGTGGTAGCTTACGAGACCATAGTAGAATGGTCCATCTAAAGAGTAGGGATCAAGTGAGAACCAATCAAAATTTGGTCTGAAATGGTGGTGACACTACTGGTAGTACCAATAAAATGGTCTAAAGGTACCGTATAGGTGACAAATGTACTAGGAACTTGTGATACCATAGGTCGATCATGACTTGCTCCTAGGTTACCGTACATATCATGTACTGTCAAAGGGATAGAACCAAAGTTAGAAGTTCCAACAGTGTGAGCCGAGGTCCTAAACAATTCACTTTGAAAAAGCTAACAGTGTGAGCCGAGGTCCTAAACAATTCACTTTGAAAAAGTGGATTCTCTACTCCAGATCCTGCGTCAAGTACGGTAGGTGCTTCAAAATTTCCATCAACAACTATTTCTCCAGATGAGTTCATCCATAGCATACGTGGATTTTGTAATACACTCAATAACGGATTGACAGGGAGTCAGAAAGCTTCCAAGGAGTTCGAAACAATACATAATCCTTCCAAAGAGTGTGTGCTTCCAGCTTCCGAAGCAACTTTGTGATTGACCACTCCCTCAGGAGAGCCTTCTAGTGAATTAGGAGGCAAGGGTTGGTAATATTTCAGATTTTCCAAGGGTAGCCCTTGCATCCTACGTGAACGATGAAGTTCGATGTTGCTCGAACTAAGAAAAGAACAAAATAAATCTATGGATCTAATCACATACATAACTCTAATCATTGAGTTTGATATCAAACAAAAGATAAGCAACATACCATTTAAATATCACTCCCTTTTGTCGTCGTCATCCTAGCTCCGCTCCAGTGCTCTTGTGATATCATATATGCAAGAAAACACAAGCCAATCAAAGTGAAAGCAATATATCATACTCAAAGAGAACCTATGTATGTGACCAAGGAATCATACAATAAAACGAGATGAGTTTTATGGGAAAGAAACATATCACTGTATTATATAATAATTAAAGTGGAGATTACAACCAAATCCTTGATGTCGCAAGGTTCCCTTTCGATGAATCTTTTCTCCAACACGCACACTTTCTCCAAACTTGAATGAAGAATATCCACAATGACTTGATGAACTGAAATGAAGCTCTCAAGAATGACCCAATGTAGAATTCTCCATACAATCTTAGCCAATTCAACCTTCATTAACCTTAGCCTTTTCCATGAGAAATCCCTCTTTATATAGGGGAAAGAGAGATGGTTAAAGAGATTAGGATGATCCCACCAAATCAGAGAATCAAGTAGGATCCCAACCATACAGACACCACCTCACCTTCTAGAACTTACGTGAAGTTTGATCTTTTCTTAGCCTTTTAGCATCGTCGCACCCCATCTATATAATAGCCTGTAGAGACATCACAAACCAGGTTTAGGGCAGCCTGCGATGACTAGGAATCATCACACCCTGCTTATGATGCAGCCTGCGACGACCCTCCTTAATAAGGTTTTTTGGAAGAGAAATCCAACCACTTTTCTCATGAAGATAGGCTCTTTTGGGAACACGAACACATGTTTGTCAGTGGATCATTAAGATGACCAAAATAATGTGTAACAATAATTTCCATCCTTCCCTTGATCATGTAGATTGGTAGGTTTTGTGTTGAATCTATTTTGGAGGGTCCAACTGGCCTTTATGAGGACTTTCCAAGGGGGGATTTTCTGGGATTTTATTTTATTTTTGAGGTGATCCTTTGCCATCATTACCTTATTTTTGTTGCTCTTCCACCTAGACAGTCTGTGTGCCACTTTTCCTTTCTTCCTCATTATATTTTTCTGACGAGTCTATATTTTCCAGTGGTATTATACTTGGCTGGGAATCAAATGACTTATGTGTAGGGGGAGTATTGGATGACTCTTGGATATTTTTTCTTATTTCTCCTTCGACATGTGTTTACTGACCTGCTCCTAGTGGGGTGAAATAGGATATGGTTTCTTCTACTGTAATGGTCTTCTTGGCAGTTCCCATCTATACTGTATGGTTGATATCCTTTGAACCTGATGGCTATGCACTTTATCATTGGGGACTCTGAAATGGAGAGTATAAAATTGTTCCCTCTAATGATACTTGCCATCGACCTTTTGTTTCTATTTCCTCGACAATTGGAGTAAGGTCAGGCAGTGGTGATTCTCTTGTGAGGTCAACCATTCCTATTCTCATCCGTTGTTTCTTTGGAATGGGATTTTTACTCGGGTAGGGTCGAATGTTCTTTGACCGACATGATGAAATTAGGGTTGACTGATCTATGTTGTGTTCTTTCTCAGCCTCCAACCTTTTCTTCTTCTATCCTCTTGTTTCGATATGCTTGTCTAAGGCTGCTCTAGTTTTCTTAGCTTCAACATGCTTCACATTAATATTTTCCATAGTCTCTTTGAATTGTGGCCCTATGCTTGACTTTAAAATATTTTGTGTAGTTGTTTGGTATTTTTCTATTTGGAGGGCTCTTCCAACTATCTTATTAGTGAAGACAACCGATTTTTCCCTTATCATACGCTCATTAAAATCAAGAGCTGTGTTTGATTTAAATGTTTTATTCCAAACAATGTCTACATCTTCTGGAATTGTATTGGGATCAATTGCTTGCTTACCTTTAGACGCTTTTCCTGCTGTCTTTTCTTGATCGATGTTTTCTTTGTTGGAATGCCTCCTTCTTTGTCAAGATCTGTTACAAATGGGACTGCGTACAAGGGCACTTCTCTTTCTTCTTCCTGCTCTCCATCCGTCATAGGTGTCAAAATGGATTGATTATCACTTAGTACTTCTGGTGGTATTTGGGTTTGGAACCCCAACTTCGAGTCAAGCTCATGGAAGATTTGATATTTTGTCGATTGGTATGCCAGTTCTTTAGGGGTCGGGTCTCCAATGTCTCCACACCAAAGCATGGTAGTGTCCAAGCTTAGTTGAATATGGGTACTTGGCGGTAATTCCATTTGAAATTTCTATTCTACTCTCCACTTATGCGATACATTCTTCAAATGGTTTACCTAACATTTGAACATGATGTTGGCCGAGATGGATTCAGATGATCTGATTGCTCCTGATGCAAAAGCCCTGAAATTATTCATAGTCAGGTTTTTCGTGAAGTAAATTTGGGTTCTACAACTAGGCATACTTGTTTCATACCAATCCAAATGATAAGTGATGGGAATTTTATTGCGCAACCATTTTCTTGGCTATATTTACAGTTTCTCTTGATTAGTGCAGCGAGGTGATCTGCCTAGTCGAACTATGCCCCTGTCTGGAAGATTTGGCCAATAGGTTCTAGCATTGTAAGCTTCATGTATGAAGATTGAATCATGACTGTCAAGCCAAGAAACACTATAATTCATATCCATTTGGTGTGAATATTCGTGACCTTGTTGATCAACAATCCTTTTGATTTTTTGCTGATGTTCCTCTAGTGAGAGTCTGAATCCATTCATTAGGGTTTAAAGTTTTGGGAACTGAATTGTTCCCATATGAAATTCCACTAATTATGTGGATCATTCCTCCCATGATCCTAGATGGGAAATCTAGCCATAGATGGCCATTGTGGTATCGACTGACAAGGAATTTGCAGTCCCTTCCTACCACCCATCAAAGTCCGTGACTTGAGGTGTGCCCAGGAAGTGTCAGATAGCCGATGCCTCAAGGAAGTGTGTTTCTTCATTCAAGGAACCAACTTCCATTCTGCATGTTATGAAAATTTTCCAATGTTGAGAAGAATATATCTCTTCCATTCAGGTGCCACACATATTTTCCATGCATGCTTGTAGTTTAGTTGCACCATTTTTGTCAAACTTGTACTTTTCCCTTGGTTCAACCAATGAATGTCCAACCTATCCTCTCCTTCTTGACATCTCTATGATTTAGTGGATGTTAGATTGATCTTTTTGGAGTTCAGGGCTCAAATGAACAATTGGGAGTTCTATAGCTTGATTATACGAGTGTTTGGGTGTAAATAGAAGTGAAGCAAATTCATACCCCTCATTTAAATTTATAGGCGGGATATGGAGCAGGGAATTTAATTATGCTAGCAAGGATATTAATTCTCCCATATCGATAGTGGTGTCGAAGTTGACAATTTGTTCATGGGATGGGACTTCTGTGTCGACGACGACTTGGCGATCAAACTTGTCCTATCAGGCATTAATGGCATTAATGCATTCCCATGGCTTAATCACATTGACTCTGTCGATTTCAGTTTCTCAAGGCATGTGCTCGACTTGATATATATATATATATATATATATATAGTTAGGTTGATTCATCTAGATAGTCAGGGACCTCTAGTCAAAGTGTCTGACCATGTCATTTTTTTCTTTTCTATCAATTCGATGAATGCTCAGCCTTTCGAATACATATTTTCTTTGTTGAGGGTATTCTTGTTTGCTTGAAGTGTATATTTGCCTTTTGAATGCTGTTTTTTTCTTTTCTATCAATTCGATGAATGCTCAGCCTTTTGAATACATATTTTCTTTGTTGAGGGTATTCTTGTTTGCACGCTCGCTTGTTTGATATTTTTCCCACTTGCTTGATCTTCAAAATTCATACTTATGAGTTTTTTGTTTTGTTGAATGATGTTCTTCTCCTTAATTTTGATTTTTTGATTTGTATATTCTTAATCTTCCTTTTACTTTTATTGCTTTGTCTTGTATTTATTTTATTTTTTCTTTATCTCTAGTTGTTATTTTATTCATTCTTTCGAATTAGGTCATCCCAAAAGGTTTTCGACAAAGTTGAGTCCCGCTGGTGCCTCCAAAGAGGTTTTCACCAATAGGACTTTAGGATGCTATGTCTGATTTCTTTTCAAACATGCCCTATTGACTAATTTCTTGAAGGGGTTCCCTTGCAGCATTTTCAACTATACTGCTCCTAAAGGTCGAATATCCTTGACCACATACATAACCAACCATGCAGTATCTAGCTTGCTTGGTTTTCCTTTTACCCGACTTTCATATAGCAGTACCAAGTCTCCATCATTGATGTCCTTCTTCTTAAGATGTCGATCATGCCAAGATTTCTGCTAACTCTTTTTAATTTCCTGATGCTACTGTGCCAACATCCTTTCTTCTGCTAATTGGTCTAGTTGGTAGAAGCATTGTCTTGTGTTAAACATGTGATAGAATTCCAGGAAGTAGGCTATCCGACTTACGTTTGCATAGAAATGTAGCAGAATCATTTCTTCTTGACCATAGACTAGTTTAAAGGGCATCTGGCCAATAAATATTTTGTATGTTGTTCTATATGCCTAGAGTATTGATGGAACTTTATCATCCCAATCATCTCTATCAAGACCACATATTTTTGTCAGACCCTTATGTAATGTCTTGTTAAATGATTCGACAGATCCATTAGCTTATGGGTAATATGTAGTTGTTTTTCTATGGTTGATCATGAATTTTGTCAACAATACTTCAATTGTATTGTTGATGAAGTGGGTTCCATGATCATTTATTATTGTTAAAGGACAACCGAATCTAGTTATTATGTTTTTGTAAATGAATTTTGCAACAATTTCCTTTGTGTTGTTCTCGACTAGTTCTACTTCTGCCCATTTGGTTAAGTATTCAATGATTGTAATAATGTATTTTTCTCCTGACCTTTTTTCTCTTTTTGGAAAAGGTCTGAAAAAATCAATGGAACATATTTCAAATGGTAAACTAGGGTTTATGATTACAAGGGAAGTTCATTTTTCTATAACGATTGACCTATCCTCTGACACTTGTCACATTTCTTTACCTATTTTCGACATTATTTATGCAAAGTCGGCCACCAAAGACTGACTTGAAGGATTTTCCTGGTTGTCGTGTCAGCTTGAAAGTGATATCCCATTGGGCCTGCATATGCTTCATTAATGATGTCTTCATGTTCATTCTCTAATGCATATCTTCACAAAATTTGTTGGAATATTCACCAATATTGAGAGGGGAGGGTGAATCAGTATTGAGCATTTTTACCACTTTTAATCAGAACATGTAATCATCAACTTATCAACAATTTTTCACTTATGATTTCATTCAAAATATTATCAACAATACCATTCAACAATGCATAACATATAACCACAAATACACAATACACAAGAATTTTACGTGGAAACCCAAATGGGAGAAAACCACATAACGCTTTTAATATATATATATCTTGAAGATTATGTTCACAAGAAGCACCAAATTCTAAAATTCTCCAACACCAACTGGAAGGAGGAACCAACCCCCTAGTTTATAGGCTCCAACCTGAAGGAAGCTACAACTCCCTAGATTCTCCAACTCCAACTGGAAGGAGGCTCCAACCCCCTGATTTACAAGTTCCAACTTGAAGGAAGCTCCAAATCCCTGTATTCTCTAGATCCAACTGGAAGGAGGATACAACCCCCTTTCCTTTCCCCCTTCCTCCCCCCATGAAATATAAATGGAGACTCAACATGTCAATGAAACTCTCACTAATAATTAACCTGTCACTATCATTGATAATCAACCTGTCACTCTCACTAATAATCAACCTGCCACTATCACTGATAATCAACCTGTCACTGATACTGATACATCATCATCATCATCATCAAAAGTATATCCATTCACATAAACCATATGCAAATATCACCAAGAACATCTCTCATAACATATGCCCAACATCACCAAGATATGCCTCAAACCATGTGCCAAATATATGCCTCAAGCAAGTGCCATAACATCCATGATAAGCTATAAACCCCTCAAATCATATGCCCAAAATCACTTACATATGTATCTATCCATGTGTCAAATACTCTCCAATATAATCCTCAAGCATATACCATAACATCAAGATATAACCGTCAATAACACATATAAAGACATACCTTTAATCATGTAACAACCTGGTGCATAAGATCTTTGATCATCATACCTTCCTCAACTTCAGTGTCATCAAATTAGGTCCACTTAGAAAATGGATCCACATAGAAACTAGGTCCACATGGGTCCACATATAAACCCCAACACCACTTCTTAGTTTTACCACAAACAACTATTTGAGACTAGTTTATGGATTAGTCACAAACCATAACTTCCAAAAAGTATAACTCCGTACCTGTAATGAATAAAGGTTTGAAACTTGTACCCAATATTCATTGATATATTCTTTGAAATCCCTCCAAGTTTCTCTCCTTTATTTGTCACTGAAAATGATATATAGCGAAAATGACATACCTTCCTGAATTTTGGCCTATTCTGGAGAGCGAACTTGTACAACATGCCACATGCTCAATATTTGATATATGATTCCGAAACTCACACAAATAATACTAAAGACTATAATATTTAGAATTCAATTGTTATCACATAATTTGGATCATCTATGAAAAGTTAATTATTGTTTTACCTGGAACACCTGTTTGAGACTAGTTATAAGAATAATAAAAAACCCTATCTTCCACATAGTGTATCTCGAAAAGTACAATGACCCAGAAGATGAAATTCATACCAAAAGTTCCTTTATAGGTCTTATCAAAATCCTCCAAGTTTCACTATCTTAGTCATTCTAGAAAATAATTTATAGAAAAAATGGTGAGATGACCTTTAAAAACCATACCTTAAAACACATTATCACAAGACTTCATCTTCCCTTGGAATTTCTCCCTTATTAACTTCATCTTCCCTCTGAAATTCACTACCAATATTGTGCTAAGAGATCAAAATATTGAATGATGAAAATTAAAGGTTCTTAATGTGTATTTATACTTTTCCAAGTACCTCCTTTACTTTACTTTAGGGCCGTCTTGTAACTTCTTTGACCATACTTCAGGGATTTCATCTTTATGAGGGCATAACTTCTCAACCGTGAGGAACCACATGGTGTGCCAACTACCGTTGAAAAAAAAATGAAAAGGACCATCAATATATGGAGGTTTTTTATGCAGTTACAATGTCCTTCATACTCATTTTCTCCAATCAACTTCGATCTTCATGACCACACCTTTGAGGCCTCCTAACCACTTAGCTATATTTACAAGGTTTCTTGTGGAATTATTTAAGGTGTCTTCCCATGAGGGTCATGCTTAAATATATGACATAAGGGAACCACTTTGGAGACTTCTTCAAATACATCCATCACTTCTAGAGGCTTCTAGAATTCTTCTAGGGTTGACATCAACCATTAATTCTAAGGACTTATGGGGCTTATGGACTTCTTCTATGGTTGACATCAATGACAACCAAGTTTCCAACAATATACCCCTTTTTCATTGATGGAAACACACATACTCCCTCTGTGACCATTTCTCCCCTTGTCTTCATGCACTCTTATTTTTCTCTCCTCCTTTGACATCAATGGAAAAGGGTAATTCCCTCTGATTGTATACCTTCTTTTAACAATATCGCTCCCCCTATCTTCATGCTTATAATATTTCTCTCTTGATTTTGTTATTTCTCTCTTCCTTTGACATTAAGGGTAACTCCCTCTGACGATTTCTCTCCCCCTATATTCTTCTACAAGATGTCTTGTAGATCAATGTGGGGATACTTGTATATGCTTTATTTCCTCTCTTCCGGTGCTCATTGTCCATTGGTTCTTCTTGTTATTGTAATCCACTAACTTATATTAAAATCATTCATGTTTGAATTCAAGTATTCATGGCTTGATCTGTCTTCACTGAGTTGAAATCAATGAAATAATCATTCAATAATTTTCCCTTATCTTGCTGTGCCTCTCACGACTTTCCTTCTCGTGAATAGTTATTTCTACTTGTCAATATGGTTCTTTTCCGAGTCATATGATTTATTGAACATTCCTCTTGATGAAAATGCCAACAATGATTTCTAAAATTCCTTTGGAGCTCATGCTTTCATCCAATTTCTTGTATCTTCTTTGGTTCATATCAAGTATTGTATTCTAGATCAACCACATATCTCATGAATTCATCTATGTCCATATGTCATGAAAATATCCACGAATTTGCTACTCAATTGCACAGGATGTTGACCCATATGTCATTTTACTATTCTGAGAGCTTCTTTGAAATTGTTGCAATTGATCACTGCATATTCTTGCTCCTCAAGGTGAATCAAATATATCCACTAGTTTTCTCAGTGTTCAAATCAAACTCTACAAGTCTGCATGGGGATGTGTTCCAAAAACTCCTCCTTAACCAATCTTGTCATGAGATATTATGAACTTCTACAATAAAACCATTATGAATCTACCTTCTCAAATTCTACAAACAATTCAGACGACCTGAAAGATAGTTCTCCAATCTGTAATGGATGCTGATTAGACTCCCCCTCTTCAATATTCACATTACTGGGAGTCTCCAAGATGAATGTATTAGAATAATATATATGGCTGCTCTGCTACAGTATCATCATTATGAATTTTGACATCTTCCTCTTTACTTGTAGATTCATCATGATCTCGCAACTCTGTAAATCTTATGAGTATGATCTCTGGGAGTTTTTAATTCACTCGTTCTTCTTGTTTTTCTTTCCTTCTCCAACTTTTCTTGTTCATGATATCAATGTTTTCTTTCATGGAAGGTTCCATCATGCTTCTACAATCACGATATATTTGTCCATAGTTGTGGCATTTGTAACATTCAATATTGTTGGGGGCCACATAAACATTTTTTTCTTGAACATTTCTTCGATACACTCTGCAATCTACAACTTTATGTCCAAAGTTATTACAAGTAAAACAATAACCATATAAGAAACTTTGATACCTGGGAGTGAATGATCTTCTTTGTGATGTAGTCCTTCTAAATTCATTCCTTAGATGATCCTCCCTTCTATTGTTTCCTTCACAATTATTTAAGCTTCTTTGATACCTAGAAGTAGAAGGTATTATTGGATATCTATATCTTTTGTAATCTTCTTCTTGAGTATTCTCCATTTCTAGAATGTTCTCCTTTGAGGGATTGTATTTTTCCTTCTTGATAGGGCCTCTGATGACTTCTGCATGACTCTTAGCCTTCTCTTCATTCTTCATTTCCAACAACCTGTAACATTTCTCTTCAACTTTCTTTACTGGCGGTGTGGAGTTTCCTCTCTCTTCAACATTCTTGTTTATCTTGACAACTTCAACCCTTAATGTGACAACTTATTCTTCAATATTCTCATAATCTTCTTCTTTCTTCATCATCCGGGTATTCATTGTGTCTTCCTTTCTCTTTTCTTATTCAAGTTTATTTTTCAAAGAGATGATTTCTTCTTCAAGTCTTCTTTCATATTGACTAAATTCTGCATCAAGCTTGTTTAAGTCCTCAGATATTTCCTTAATATGACTTGTCAAAATTTCTTCTCTCTTCTCTTCTTCCTTTCTTAGTGATACTATTTCACATTCCAAATACTAGTTTTCTTCCAACTAAAATTTTGAGTGTTTCTTAATTCAATTTGGCTTCTTCCAATTGGATCTTTAGATTTATAATAATCTATTGGGCTTCCTTAGAGTTTTCATTCGGATTATGAGAACCTGCCTTTAGCTTGATCAATTCTTCTTTGAGAGACTTGTTTTTCTCCCATTCTCTTTTTACCTCATTTAAGGCATTGATTAGTTCTGATTCAAGATATAATTCACCTTCACCTTCTTCTTATTCTTTTGAATCTTTCTGACATGATGAGTTTCTTTCTTCTTGTTCTATCTCAACATCTTCTTTATCTTGATAAACATGTTTTGGATCTGTGATAAGAGGAGATTACTTAAAGTAGAGATTATGTAGCTTATCCCAAATCTCTTTGGCTGATGAACATTGTCCCACTTTGACTTTTACCGAATCGGGTAATCCATCGAGGATAACATCCATTTCTATTTTGTTGTTCCTTTTTAATTCTTACTTGGCTGCAATCTTAAGAGGTTTCTTTGAAGTGGTGTATCTTGTAACAATTGAGTGCCAAACATCAATTCCCTGTAATTGTAAAAGTACTCTCATACTATGGCTCCATAGCTCATAGTCCTGACCATCAAACACTGGTGTTCCATTATAAATGCACTCGATGATCTACCTTCTAGTGGTTATAATGTTTCTAAAGGACATGATCTGATTCCAATTGTTAGAATATTCACCAATACTAAGAAGGGGGCAGGGTGAATCAATATTGAGCACTTTTTACCACTTTTAATTAGAACATGTAATCATTAACTTATTGACAATTTTTCACTTATGATTGCATTCAAAATATTATAAACAATACCATTACAAAGTGCATAAAATATAACCATAGATATACAATACAAAATAATTTTACGTGGAAACCCAAATGGGAGAAAACCAGGAAATGCTTTCTTATATATCATAAGAGTACATTCATATGAAGCACCAACTTACAAAATTCTCTAGCATCATCTCGAAGTAGGCACCAACCCCCTAGTTTATAGGCTCCAAAATAAAGGAAACTACAACTCCTCATATTCTCCAGATCCAATTGGAAGGAGGCTCCAACCCCTTGATTTACAGGCTCCAACATGAAGGAAGCTCCAACTCCCTGTATTCTACAACACCAATTGGAAGGAGGTTTCAACCCCCTGATTTATAGGCTCCAACCTAAAGGAAGCTACAACTCCCTGTATTCTCCGTCTCCAACTGGAAGGAGGCTACAACCCCCTTTCCTTTCCCCTCCCTTCCTCTCTGAAATATAAATGGAGACTCAACCTATCACTAAAATTGTCACTAATAATTAACTTGTCACTGTCACTGATAATCAACCTGTGACTGTCACTGATAATCAACCTGTCACTGTCATCGATAATCAACCTGTCACTGTAACTATCACTGATACTGATACATCATCATCATAAAAAATAGATCCATTCACATAAACCATATTCCAATATCACCAAGAAAATCTCTCTCACAACATATGCCCAACATCACCAAGATATGCCTCAAACCATGTGCCAAAGATATGCCTCAAGAAAGTGCCATAACATCCATGATAAAACATAGACCATGTGTCAAATATATACCTCAAATCGTATGCCCAAAATAACCAACATATGTCTCTATCCATGTGTCAAAGGCTCTCCAAGATATTCTTGAAGCATATACCATAAAATCAATATATAACCCTAAAAAACACATATAAAGACATACCTTTAATCATGTAACAACCTGATGCATAAGATATCTGCTCATCATACCTTCCTCAATGTTAGCATCATCAAATTGGGTCCATTTAGAAACTAGGTCCACATAGAAACTAGGTTCTCATGGGTCCACATATAAACCCCAACATCACTTCTTAAATTTATCTAGAACACCTGTTTGAGACTAGTTTCTGGATTAATCACAAACCCTAACTTCCAACAAGTATAACTCCTTACTTGTAATGAATAAAGGTATGAAACTTGTACCCAATATTATTTTTTATCTTCTCTAAAATTCCTCCAAGTTTCTCTCCTTAATCCATCATTAAAAATGCAATATAGTGAAAATGGCAGACTTTCTTGAATTTCAGCCTATTCTGGAGAGCGAACTTGTACAACGTGCCACACGCTCAATATTTGATATATGATCTTGAAAATAAAAATAAAATAACTAAAGACTGCACTTTTTCCAATGTGATTGGTATTATAGAATTTGGATCATCTATGAAGAAGTTATGTCTGTTTTACCTAGAACCCCTGTTTGAGACTAGTTACATAACTAGTCAAAACCCTATCTTCCACAGAGTGTATCTCCAAAAGTAAAATGACCCAGAAGATGAAATTTGTACCATAGGTACATTGATAGGTAATCTCAATGTTTTCCAAGTTTCGGTATCTGAATTATTCTAGAAAACAATTTATAGTGAAAATGGTAAGATGACCTTTAAAAAACATACCTTAGAACACATCATCACAACACTTCTTCTTCCCTTGGAATTTCAGCCTTCTTCACTTCATACTCCCTCTGAAATTCATTGCCAATATTTTTCTAAGAGATCATGAGATTGAATGATGAAAATCATAGGTTCTTAATGTGTATTTATACTTTTCCAAGTATATCCTTTACTTGACTTTAGGGCCGACTTGTAACTTCTTTGACCATACTTTGGGGATTTCATATTTAAGAGGGAATAAATTCTCAAATGTGAGGAACCACATGGTGTGCCACCTACCGTTGGAAATGGAATAACAAGGACAATCAATCTATGGATTTTTTATATGCAATTATAATTTACTTCATACTCATTTTCTCGAATCAAATTTGGGATTCATGACCACACCTTCAAGGCTTCCTAGCCACTTAGCCATATTTCCAAGGTTTCTTCTGGACTTCTTCGAAGCATCTTCCTTTGAGGGCCATTCTTAAAGATACACCATAAGGGAACCACTTTATATACTTATTCAAATACACCCATCACTTCTAGAGGCTTCTAGACTTATTATAGGGTTGACATCACCCATTACTTCTAGGGGCTTCTGGACTTCTTCTAGGGTTGACATCAATGACAACCAACTTTCCAACATAATTTTGTCGAGTCCTAGCTCGTAAATGTTGATTAAGGTTGGTTGTCATTGATGTCAACCCTTGAAGAAAGCTCCGTAGCACAAAGGTTTGGGTAATGGACCCAATATTTTTTGATGTAAATATGACTCATTATTGTTTTGTCATGGTTGATAAGAAGTAAATATGGATGAACTCCAAAGTGGTCCACTTATGGTGAAAGCCCTCGCAGGAAGATGCTTTGTGGAGTAAGAGAAACCATGCTTAATTGTGGAATAATGAGATGAAGGAAAGTGAATTTTTCAGGGAAAATATCCTATATGGATAGTGCTTGTCATGTCATTTCTGGTGGTATGTGGAACATCACATAATTCTTCACGGTTAGAGAGTTATGGCCATGAGAAGTTGGAGACCCCAGGTTTGGGTAATGGACCCAAGTTTGTTTGATGAGTAACCGTATGAGTTATGATATATTTTTAGATAATACTATTCTATATGGATAGTACATTTCATGCCATTTCTGGTGGTATGTAGAATGTCACATAACTCCTCACGGTTTGAGAGTTATGCCCTTACGAAGTTGGAGGACCCTCATATGTCATCTAGAAGCCCCAAAAGGTCAAAGTAGTCAAAGTGGTTTAAGAGATTCTAAAAGGTACATAATAAAGTGAAGTGATGAGTGTATTATAATTCAAAGTGAATACAAAATAAATTTTTCAATAATAAATTTAATGGAGAAATTAGAAGTGGGCCCAACCCTAAAATAAGGAAAGTGGGCCAAGTGACCTAGAAGATGTTTTTAAGGAAGCTACTTGGAGAGTATAAATAAGAGGCAAGGCTCTCTCATTTGAAACAAACTTGAGAATATTGAATATATATATGTGTCTGAGGTAACCAAGGATATATAAACCGGAATTCTGAGTGAAGGTGAAGAAAAGAAGGCCGAAATGCAAGGAAGAATACTTTCTTTTGATGGTGCTTTCTAAGGTATGTTATTTACAGGTCATCTCACCATTTTCACTATAAATTTTTTTATATAATTATTCAAAATGTGAAATTTCTATACAAGTGAGAAAACATATCCAAGTATCTGTGGTAAAAAATTCATCTTGTGGGTCATTTTATTTTGGGAGTTACACTCTGTGGAAAATAGGGTTTGTGGCTAGTCTTGAAACTAGTTAAAATCATGTGTTTCGGGTAAAAACGCCATAAATTCTTCATAACAGATCCAAATTCAGTGAAACCAAATGTGTTGGTTAGGGTATAGTCTGTAGTATTTTTTGTAATAGTTTCAGAGAAATTCATCAAACATTTTGTGTGGGGAACGCTCTACAAGGTCGCTCTCTAGAATAAGCCAGAATTCAGCAAGGTATGCCATTTTTGCTATAACTCCCTTTTTGAGAGGTTCCAAGTAGTGAAACTTGGAGGAATTGCATAAAAAATAGTGAAGAACATTGTGTATCGGTTTAAGATATTTATACATTACAGGTTCAAAGTTATGATTACTTCAAGTTAGGGTTGTTGACTAATCCAAAACTAGGCATGTGAGACTAAAGAAAAGTTTGATGAAAATGCTAGTCTCTTATTTTTAAAGTTAAGGAAGGTTT
>ML800405.1:448191-459897 GCA_009831015.1 Picea engelmannii
GTATTTTGGGAGTTACACTCTGTGGAAAATAGGGTTTGTGGCCAGTCCTGAAACTAGTCAAAATCAGGTGTTTCGGGTAAAAATGTCATAACTTCTTCATAACAGATCCAAATTCAGTGAGAGAAAATGTGTTGGTTAGGGTAAAGGATTTAGTATTATGTGTAATAGTTTTATATCAATTCATCAAATTTTCTGTGCGGGTCACGCTCTACAAGGTCGCTCTCTAGAATAGGCAAGAATTCAACAAGGTATGCCATTTTTGCTATAACTCATTTTCTGAGAGGTTCCAAGTAGTGACACTTGGAGGAATTGCATAAAACATAGTGAAGAACATTTTTGATCAGTTTCAGATCTTTATACATTACAAGTTGAAAGTTATGATTACTTCAAGTTAGGGTTGTTGACTAATCCAAAACTAGGCATGCGAGACTAAAGAAAAGTTTGATGAAAATGCTAGTCTCTTGTTTTTAACGTTAAGGAAGGTTTGCAGGAATGTGATCATATAAACCAGGTCTATTACAGAGCTACAAATCAGATTTGGATGATGAAATTGATGAGGGATTTTGGTTGAGGTACATGTTGAGTACATGGTTGAGACAAGTAGTTGATGAGTTGGAACATACATGAGGTGTATAGTTGATGATGTTGGTACACATTGATGAGTCATAGTTGATGCGTAGTTGACACATGATTGGTACATGGTTGGATGCACTTGTTTATGGTACATGTTGATTACAGGTTGGTGCATGGTTGATGCACTTGTTTATGGTACTGGTTGATTACAGGTTGGTGCATGGTTGATGCAATTTTTTATGGTACAGGTTGATTACAGGTTGAGGTACAGGTTGATGCATGGTTCAGATTTATTTGTACAAGTTTACAACAGTATATCTCACAGTGATAGTGTGATAGTGGTTCCATCATTCTACTTCTACTTCAGGGTGGCAGGACAGGGAAAGGACAGGGCAAGGACAGGTGGTTGTAGCCACCTTCCGGTTGTATCCGGAGAACATTGGGGGTTGTAGCCAGCGAATTGGGGAGTTGGAGCTTCCCTCAGGTTGTAGGCTAAGAAACTAGGGGGTTGGAGCCTCCTTCCAGTTGTAGCTAGAAAACAAAGGAAGTTGGTGCTTCCAATGAATGTAACTCTTCAAGACGTATAAGAAAAAACATTCCGTGGTTTTCTCCTGATTTGGGTTTCCACGTAAAAAACTAGTGTACTGTGTATGTGTGTGATTGTTTATTTCTTACTGCTCATTATTGGATAATAATTCTACATTGATATAACATTTGAAGAAAAAGGATTATAATTACGCTATTACTTATTCACCCCCCCTCTCAGTAATCCAACAATAAAGTTATCCATTCATTAGAGTAAATGGTGCATATTTCATGGCTAGGATTTTTTGTTTATGGATGGGAGATCTTTAGGTGCTTTCCCTTCTTATAGAAAATTTGCAATTTCTTCTTTGGGAACTGCTTCAACCCTGGATAGAGTTGCATCCAGTAAATTATCATCTATTCTTGTTGGGTCTTTCCCTTTCTCAATATGGGACAAATGATCCGGGCCGATGTTCTTCTTTCCTAGTTGGACTACTAATTCAAAGTTGAATTCTTGAAAGAGTACTATCCATCGACAAATTTTCCCTTGATGGACTAGTTTATTAACTAGATATTTTATAATAGATAGTGTCAAAATTTTTGCAAGGAAAAAATCATTGCTAAATCTTTTTATTTGGTCGTCGAATAATTCCTTTCCGCTTTATTTAATTTCCGACTGGCATATACATTCGGGTGGTCGACCATGTCGTCATATGGTTGGGATAAGACTGAACCAACAATGAAATTTGAGGCATCGACATGAACATTAAATTTCCTTGACCAGTCCAAAAAACATAGGATGGGAACTTCTACAATTTTATTTTTAATAGTTCAAAAGATTTGTCACATTCATGGCTCCAATGGAACTCGACTTCTTTCTTTAATAGCTCATCAATTGGAAACGTGATGTCGGAGTAGTGTTAGATGAATTTTATATAATAACCAGTGTGTACAAGGAAGATTTTGATTTGTTTCTAGTTGACTAGTGGTTTCAAATGGAGGATGATTTTAATTTTGGCGATGTCGAATTTTATCCCATCCTTACATACAATATGGCCCAACAGTATGCCTATATGTGTGGAAAAGATGTAATTTTTGATATTTAAATACAATTGGATTTGCTTACATCTTTCCAGCATCATTATTAACCATTGAAGGTGGTATTTTAGTAGGTTGTAGATAGTCTAGTCGTCGAAGTACACAACCATTGTTTTATAAATATATTCTTGAAATGCCTTTACTACTATCCTAGAGAAGACTGTTGCGGCATTTTTGAGGCCAAACAATATGAATTTGTACGCAAATGATCCAAATTCAGAAACAAATGTATTTTTTTTCTTGATCTTCCTTTTCTATAGTAATCGATTGTATCCGAAGAAGTTTTCAGTGAATGAATAACATTCATGTACTGCTACTTCATTAATAATCTCATTAACAAATGGCATCAAGAATGGAGCAGTCACTGCGAGTTTATTTAATCCTCAGAAGTCAACACAGATAATTAGTTTCTTTGTGTCGTGCTTCTTAGATTTCACAACCATGGGGCTTTCCCATTCCGACTTTTCAATCAAATATATAATTCCAGCTAGCATTGCTTCGATTTGTTTTTAGACGATGGGCTTGTATTTATGTGCCAACTTGTATGGCCATTTTTTAATAGGTTTGTTACCAAGGATGAGGTCTGTTTTCATCTCAACCATCTCTTGTATGAATCCTTTGAGGTCTTTGTATTCACATGCAAAGACATCTTGGTATTATTTTAATGGGTCGACGATTTCCATGGTTTGCTTGTCAGACTAATAGTCACCTATTCTGGCCATTTTTGGTCGATCATTTTTTGAAATGCTGAATTCTTTGGTTTTAATTTCTGCATCCATCCATTCGATTTCTTTTGGATCATCCAATTGGAATTCTCATTCCACAACTTGATTATAACTCGATGGGAAGTTATGTTTTTTTGTATCGTCTTTCTCTTCCTTTTCTTCCTTGGTTACAGAGTAGATTGTTTTTACATAGTTTTGTACTCTTGGATAGTTTTTATTCCATTGAAAGCTCTATCCTGGAAAAATTGTGTTTTCCATATCTATTGGATGAGCTATGATATTATTTGGACTATGTGTTGATATTAAATTACAAGTTGAAGTTGAGCCCATGTCGACTTTTGATTTTCATTTTTTTTGAATCTCCTGGGGACTTGGTTTCTCTATTTTTTTTTTTATTTCTCTTGATTCTTCCTCCAACAATGCTTTTTCAATTCTGAATTCAAAGTATTTAAGAAAGTTGTTTTTTGTTTCATTCCAGTGGAACGTGTGTCCACATGGTTCTTCAATTTTATACTACTTGTGGGGCATGTCGTCCAATGTGTTTGGAAACATATATGGCCACACTCTCTCATCCATATAGCTTGATTTCCTCCCATATTTCTCACATTATTGGATGTGAGCGACTTGGTTGAACCTAGTTTTCAAAGTCGGGATTTCAATATTGGTTGATAGTTTTTCCCCACCAAATATTTTGACAAATTAAAGGGTGGTAGTATTCCATGTTTGGATTCAAGGCACACGTGTCTCACATCATCGAGTTGCTTGGCTTGTAAAATATTCGACTAGACATTTTACTCTCCCCTATTCTCTAATTGACTTGGAAACATTGTCAACATGCATTGATGGAGAGTTCCTTTTGCTGAGTTGTAGGGATTTATTTTTATGTGAATGTGTCAAAATTAATGTCGGTGTCTTCTTGAGATTTCTTTCAACCATGATAGGTACTATTTGTAACAATAAGCATGATTTGTATTTTCTTATTGGTATCACTTTTATCGACCAACATTATTTCTCTTGGGCTTCATAATTTTCCATTTTCCAGTTGTATAATTCTGTATCTGAACTGTTTCCTATTGACAATGGGGACTCGAGTAATATTTCTTCTTCACTGTTGGGTTCTATGTTATCCTTCTTCTCATTCATGAATTGATTTAGTTTATGGCCTTCATGCGCTTCATCCCATATCTCAACCCAAGGTTTTCCTTCCTTTGGGTCTAGGGGGATTATGATTTTTCTGCCACTCCCTTTAAATTTGATTCTATCTCTTTCGAGGGAAATGGTGGCCCTTATGTTCCGATCCCACGGTCGTCTGACTAATGCAGGTTAGGCAGGGATGCCTTTGACTAGATTGATTAATTCAAAGTCAACTCTCGTAAGGATTCCCATTATAGATGTTATTACACTTTTTAGTGTACCAATTGACCCAATAAACCTCTGATCTGCTAACTTAAGAAAACTCAATGTAGGTTGAAGTGCGGGTTTCCCAAGTTGAACCCACGTTTCTCTTGGAAGGATATTTACTTGGGACCCGAAGTCAACTACGACTTGTTTGATAAAATTTCCATCAATTTCAAGGTTGACTTGTGGGTTGAAGTCATTTGTTTTTGTTTTCTGGGATAACTGACACACACTTTTTATTGGTCTTTTCTCTTCTTTATATTATCTCAAAATTATTAGTAGGTCCATCAACTGAATGATCGACTGTTTCTCTTTCAATAATTGCAGAAATTTGTCTAGTGCAGTTTTTGAGATATTCTCATGTCCTCCCTCGTTGGTTTTGTCCCGGTAAATATTTATAAATAATTTCATTTCTTCCCTCATTAGTTTTTCTTCATATTCTAGGTCGGGATATGTATTTCAACCTCCCCTATGTCAATTTGCTGGTTTTGGAAAAATGTCTTTACCAGCTCCTAAATATGTTACTACATGGAGGTTCTTTGAATTCAAAATATCCTGTTTTGGAAATGTGTGCAAGAGAAATACATTTCTTTTTTTCATTACTTTTTCTAATACGATTGGAGAATATTTGAGTGAGTATTCTCCCACTCCAAAAATGTTACAGAACTTGAGATCATTTTTGTCTTTGATTGGGAAATCTGTACTGATGTGATCATCTTTCCAACAGTTTAAGAAATAATACCACCCTCGACCTCTTCCTTTGTCAAAGTTTCCTCATCTTCCTTATCCATGACCTTGATAGCCTCTTGGGCCTCGACCTCTGTAACCATTTCCATTACCTTGGTCGATGTTCTGGTCAACCGTTTGTGTATGATACACTGAGTGAATGTCTTTTCAGTTTTTTCCATTCAACCAACATTTTTGAGTTGAGTGATTATTTTCTTCACACATATGATACCACTTTGGATGCATGTTTCTCAGATTGTGTGGGAAGTCCCTTGTGGCATGATTTGTTACTCATTCACATATATTGCAGAATTTTCAATCTAAATTTAACAGACTACAGGGTCTAGTGGACACTTAATTTGCAATAATATTTTGTGTGGCCTTCGCTAGAACATATTGTTCACCATAGGTCATTAGGAGGGATAGACATGTTCTTAATTGATTGTTGTAATTCTGTAAGTTTTTCTTCTAGTCATTTTTCAATAACTAGTGAAGTCAAAGTGCCTTCATCATCCATTTCTATTTTTTGTGCTTTTTTAAGGACTTATTCACATGTTGAGAGATTGTACATTTGTAGTGGTACTCTAATATTTTGCAATAGGCCTGCTACATACCATTGTACAAGCAATATTTTGTCAATTGCATAAGGAATTTGAATCAATAGGTATCTAAAGCTTTTATCATATTCTCGAATGGTTTCACTTGGGTTCTGCTTGTTTTCTTTAAATTTTTGTCCCACAAGGTGGTTGATGTCTTATGATTTGAAAATTTTGAGGAAATTTTGCTTTCTATCTGACTTCGATCATTGTTGATTGTCTGTATAATTCATAAGCTAGGTAAGAGATCTAGCTCGAAGTGCGACACCAAATTGTGCCATTTGTTTATCCTCACTAGTTATGTCTGCCACATCCCATAATTTCTCATGCACGAACCATTGTCATTTAGGATCCTCATCTCCTTCATAGATCAAAATTTGATTGAGACCCATTGCTACTTTCTTGTATCTTATCGAGGATGGAAATATTGACAAATTTTGGGTCAGAGTCGACTAAGAAGTCGAATTGATTTCTTGAATCGAGATCTTAATATTCAACTCGACTGGTACAATCTGATGTTGGTCTTCAAAAGGGATTTATTCAAGCTAACTGCACTTGTTCATTTCTTGGGCTTGGAAGATCTGTTTAACACGATTTGTTTATATACTTGGTGAATCATCCTCTATAGGGTTGCGTCTATTCGTTTTCACTATCTGTTTAATTTGATTATTCCAATATTATATTCGACATGGGGTGGCGTCTGTGAGGTGTCTTATGTGAAGAAATATATATTTTGGTCAATCTTCTTGTGATTCAATTAACACCATATATCTTATCTGACCAGTGTTATCAGATCAACATCACACCCTTGGTGATTGCATATCCACATGAATTCTTTGTCGGAGGAAGTATGCATTACGCAGGCTAGGGATTCTTGCAGGGGAAATTTGAACTGCAGGTCCCAAATCATCGATCTCCATATCAAATTGGTCATTTTCTTTTTAGGCACCACCAAATTCCTACTCAATTGCAAGCTTCTACTCCTCTTAGGAGCCATCAGGGTGCTCTCAAGGGCTGCTCCAACAATTTTCCAATCCTGGGTATCTTTTCTATGAGATTTCAGGGGATCTCTCTTGTTTCACAAATATTCTCGCCTCTTTTGTCTCTTGTCCCACTCTAGTTTTTGTATATTCGTTGAGGGTTTACGGGTATACATTTGACATTCAAACTTAACACACTATTCATTTATCTTCCTCCTGACTTTTGACATTTTCAACTTGGGTGTGATTAGACTTATTCTTTGAATTTATACCATCTCACAGATCATTCAAACCCCTGATGCTTTTCTGACTTGTTCGCGGTTGATGGTGTGCATCTTTTCTTTTATCTTCATTTCTTCAAGAAGTATTCCCAAGCTTCTTTGGTGTCTTTACAGTTATATTCCAAGAATCGTTCCCACTCATCTTATTTCTCTTTCCAATTAGAGTTTGGAGGAGATTTTTTCAGAAGGGGTTAGTACTCAACGATGTCACCGACTCCTTTGTATAAGAGGAACTTGTGAAGTAACGAAAAAATTGTACAAAGAAACTCATCATGAAGTTATGTATAACATTTATTTTGAATGGTTTGGAATGACTCTCTATCTTTGATTGCTTGTTCTTCAATGCAGTCTTGCATGATCCTCTCAAACCACTCATTCAGGTTTGCTCTTCCCCTATTTATGATTTTATGTATCAACTTCTAATTAGGGGTGAGTCTGTGCATTATATTGAATGATACATTTGTAGAGTTCTTCTGGAATGAATTCTGAGAATCGTTCGTCTGTCTCCAAGAAGAACTGAGTGTGTGCTTCTCCTAGTGTTAGTCGATTTCTTCTTTCACAGTTTTTGATATAATTGGTAATTTTACTTTCCCACCATTCATGTATGTATTCCAAGGTTCACATATATATTCCTTTTTTATGCATTCCCAAGTTCAGAACTATCGACAATGGAACCAATGTTGTAGTCTGAGGGAAAATATGATATGGTTACTGGTAGATCCTTACATAGAGAAATACACACTACAACATCATATAGAAAAATACAAAGACATACATATATATATACACGGGAGGTGAGAGAACCATCAAAGCATTTTTTTATATTTAGAACAACCTTTGTATTTCCATTAGATATTCATGTATATATATATGCGGTGTATAGTTACTAGTCCATTACATTTTTTAACTATTCAATCAATCAACTCTAACTGACTATTTGACCAAATTTCCTAACTGACAACTACAGTCGACTTGGCTAGTCGACTGGTGGGTCTAGTTGGTGGGGTTAACTAGCCCCTACAACACCCAGGGCATCATGAATTGTTCATGTAAGTACTCTGTGGAATTGAAATTTCTTTTTCCCTATTGGTGTAGAGATGGTGTACATTGTGATGTCAGCCCATAACTTTAGTAGCTCGTCAATAAGAGGCTCAATATATACATTCATATCTTTCACTTGGTACTTAACTAATTGAGTGAAAGTACACATAATTACTACATTGTATATATATAATAAATTATGCAATGAATAAGACAAACAAAATGCAATGTTCAAACAAATTTTGTAAACAAATACCTGAAACAATCATTGCTAACATTGTGTTCTCCCTCTTTATTGACATCCAAGGAGGAAGGTTATTGTTTATAACAAAAGTAGGCCACATTGAGTAACCAGACCCGAGCTCACCAAATGGATTGACATTGTCAGCTGCCAATAAAGGCCTAACATCACGAGGTTATTCTTTAAAAATAAACCATATTTATTCGATGTTCCTAAATGTAGAACCATCTGTAGGCATCAGAAGAACACCATATTTACTTCTATGCCATGCATGGTAATCCATAAATTGTGCTATGCTTTGGCACCTGGAAAGTTGCTGCAAATGTGAAATTATCAAAATATGACGAAGTACCTTGTGAGGCACTGTTGACGGGCATGAAAGAATCATTCAAGTAGTTAAGGGAGAACGCCCGATGGAAGGTCCTAATTAGACCCACTCTCGTTTGGGATAGCATTTCCGACTAGAATATTGGCTTAGTTTCTGATCTAAACTAATTATCTAAATATGAATCTGAGAACAAATTGTTCTCAGATGAATTAAAATTCTAAATATCTAAACTAGACTAAAATAATTAATTGTTGTCCTAAAATGCATTCCTATTCTATCCCATCGTATCCTATTCCGATAAGGAGTGATCTATAAAAATAAGTGCAATTAAACATAATATCACTTGCACATAATTAATTCATGGAAGAAATAAATGAATAAACCTAACAATACAATAAGACAGATACAAATAATTGATTCACTAACTTATTATATTATTGTTGCACTTGGCATGAAAATAATGGCAACAATGGACATATATAAATTAGTCTAGAAATAGTTCATATAACTTGAATCCACACATTCACATAAATAAATATGTATAAACAAAATAGTCTCATTCATAAACATTTGTACCAAAATATTCAAAGTGTCTCTTGTTCAAATTCACATACAATAATAATACCGTCCTGATACAATTTGAGTCCAAAATCCATTTCTCATTTACAATCATGCCTTTTATAATTATTCAGTGACTGTTTACATTCTCGATATTTCATCATAAGTAAAAATAAATTTACCAAAAACAACTCTTTGCATTCCTATCCTCAATAGGATTTAAGATAGAAAAGATGAGACACGAGGAGAAGTTATGAAAAATGGGATCATCATGGGTTCTTGTGCATCTGGTCCCGATATTCCTTCCAGAGTGAATTTTTGTCCACAATCTTCTTTAATTTCTCTAACTACATCTTTTCAATATCCAATTCTCCATCACAAACCTTGCTGGAAACCTCTTGTTTCAATTCTTGTGCTGTGTGTTTAACGAAATCATGGGACATAGTGGTAAGCCTGAAAAGTTCCAACATATATTCTTCTAGGCATTCTTTATTTACTCTAGTTAAATGTTCATTAATCAATTTGATATTCTCCTTCTGCTCCTCCACCTCTACTATCCTGATTTTGAAAGGTGGTGCTTCATCAATGGGGGACATCGGCTTCATCCCAAATTCTTCAAGGAGATCATCTGAACTATTCCATATCCATTTGCATGTCTTAGATCCTATCTTTTGGATGGATTGGATATATTATAATAGGGGCTTCCAAGTATCAAAGAATACTTGGTATTTTATCCTTTCTATTCTAGAGTAACATGGAAATGTAGCTGGGGAATTTTTGTACACGCCTTTCCAATCGACGATCCTATTGAAGGCATCATTTTCCTTTTGGTACTGGTCCCCGATTACAACTATTTGGTCTTCAATTCTCAACTAGTCATCCCGGTCAACTTGGATATCATTAAGAAGGAACACAATTTTTTTTCTCTCAAATCTACACTTTTCGTTGAGGTTTAATGCCTCTGTCTTGATTGTTTCTAAGGACAAAGTATTTTCCATGTTTTCTTCCAGGAATTATTTAATATTTTCATACTCCTGTTCTAATCCCTTGATTTGAAGGATTTGTTGTTTAATAAACTGTTTGGTTTCACCTAGCTCAGTTTTTAGATGAGACATCTCTTCTGCATTCTCCCTCTTGATCCGTTCAATCTCTTCACAAAGCTTTACCTTTGTAGATTTCAAGTCTTTCAAATGGGTTTCTCGTTTCAACTGTGCTTTTCGATTAAATTCAATATTCAATTCATCCTTTTGGGTTTGCAATGCTCTGTTGAGTTCCTCTATTTTGAAATTATCAACAACCTTGGCAACTCTTTCAAATTCTAAAGTCATCTCATCCCTTACAACTTGCACAATTTTCTCAATTTATTCCTTGTGCAGTTTGTCCTTTTTCTCAATAGCTTTTAGGAATTATACAGAGATGTTATCCTTATGAGTTTTCAACTTTGTTTCCAACTTGATGATTCTGGTCTGGGCTACACTTAAGGCTGTGGTAACCTCAAGGAAAGTTGAAACATTCAAATCTACAAATGCATGGAGATCAGAGGCTGATTGTATAGAATTTTCCTCCGAGTCAGGCCCAATTTTACATTCAACAACTCTTCCTATATATGACTTGGATTTAGTAGATTCTCCCATTTTCCTTTTGTTCGACCTTTTTTCAATGCTCTTCATCCATAGTAATAGTCTCTAATAGCCACATAAACACCTTCAAAACTCACAATTTGTGAGGAAAAAGTGGTATTACTTGGGACACCATTAAGGGGGGTGTATTCATGGAGAGAAATGTTCACTATGCCCAGATTAGGATTCGATGGGATGCCTGGGGTTTTGCTTAATATTTTTTTCTTCTGTTGCTTCAATTTCTCATTTTCCTTTCTTTTAGCTTCTGCCTCAACTACCGCTCTTTCATTTTCTCTTTTCTGGGCCTCATCTTCTTCAATGAGTCTTTTGGCCTCTGCTTTAACTACTACTTTTTCACTTTCTTTTCTCAATGGGTTTCTTCAACTTTCCTTTTAGATTCTACACTGACTCGTATTTTCTGATAATCTACATCAACTTTCAACCTCTTCTACTCCAATTCCTCAGTTTTATTGATCTTCTCTTTCTCTTTGGTGATTAATTTATTTTGATCCTCTTGCAAAAATATTAGAAACTATTCTTGATGAAACTTCTTCATTTATTCTTGTTCAACTTGGAGTTCTTGCCTGGCAAAATCATCGGGCAATTTCTGTAATACCTCTTCATAAAAAAATATCCTTTGAACCCATATTCATCAAAATATACCACATGGATATTAGAATGATTAAGACCCATATATCTAACATGACTCACTGCTAGCTCATGTGGGTCATGTCCTTTTGCAATTCCTAGGCATACGCATAAATGTTGCAGAGCCTATGCTTCTTTTCTAGCATGTTGTTCATTTAATAGACTATAGTTTCCTATGTGCACATGAAACATAGGCCAAAGTTTTTTACTATTTCTCATGAGAAAGGAGGTAACCCCTATTCTTATGGTCTGATAGGTTATTTCTCTCATTAAAATGGGATTTGGGACAAATTATGGAAAAAGATGAGGGGATCCTGTAGTGCCATATACTTTGACATAGGTATAATATTTTCCTAGATACCAATCAAC
>ML800405.1:465884-490267 GCA_009831015.1 Picea engelmannii
GAACTTGACGAGGAAGGAAAAATCATATTGGAGCTTGAAGCCATCACTGACACAAGAATTCGCCAGTTGAGGAATAGATCCATTTCAGAGTATCTCATTAAATGGAGGAAACTACCGGCTGAAGATTCCACTTGGGAAGATGAATCTTTTATATAGAAGCATCCAGAGTTACTCAAGCATTGCGTACAACACTTTTCTCAAGGGGAGGGGCATGTTAAGCCCTAATATTGGCTCATTACCCCTTAATTGGGGCATATTATATTAGTAATGTTATTTTATTTATGTCGGCTTTAGGCCACTAGTTGTAATTATACTTCCTAGTCTCCTATATATACCAAGGAGACATTTTCATTTTGAATCATCTTGTACTTGAACATTTAAGTGGGGTAAAAGGAGGTTGCCCCCTCGAAGAGGTTTATTATCTGAAATTATCTCTTTTTCAAGGCATTGAGTACTTTTTCTGAGGTTTTTCTATGCTATATTGATATTTGGTTCTTAATAATAATATTATGAATTGAGATCCTTGGAGGGCATGCTTATTGTCTCTGTAGGACCTAGTTGGTGGACAGTTTTGGAAGAACAAGCCTATCTTGGGATTCTATGGGGTTTGAAGCCCACAGGTTGGATGCCAAGGGCCCACATGCCATATGACAAAGATGAACCTTTGGAGGCCTAGAAAGCACCTTGGACAACCTCACCATGCCCTCACAAGACAAGTGATTTGCTTTAGAGACCTAGAACATCACCTTAAGGGGCTTGACGTCGTGCTTGAGAGGCTTGAGGTGGTGATGAGTACACATGGAACGTTTTGAAGGAAGGAACCCTTGGATCATAGAATAGAAGTTGGAACGAAGACACACGACCTTTGGAGGCCAAACTTAATCATCTCTAATTCAACATTTTACCTAAAAGTGCCAAAAACGTCACCCTGGAAGGGTGACGTCTTACTTTAGGGTTTTCTTTTATGTGCAAATCATGAATTTTTTAATATTATTTGTGTAAAGGGGAAATATTAGGGTTGTTGATCCCTAATCTTGTGGTTTACCCTAAAATTATGTGGACAAACTATGTGAATGACATTTTGTATAAATATAGATCATAAGATCTCATTTTAAATCATAACTCTCCCCTTGAGGTTTTTTTATATCTTGTGCTATGATATGGTGTCTCTTTGATTGTGGAGTTGTTGTTGATGATGATGCACTAGCTCTTGGAGGTCATTCTTTTGCTATTGTGGTGGTTTATCTTGGCATATTATGGTTGATCTTGTTGATGTTGTATTGGTAATGATTTTTACTTGTTTATATCATTTGTAATTCAAGCTCAAGGTTGATCTTGCTAAGGCTAGGTAGGGAGTATAAGTGCATACGCCCCTACTTTAGCTTCATCATAATTTCAAGCATATAATTATTGTTTTGTAAGGGTTTTCTAAGGAAGTATAAGTGCATACACCCCTTAGTTTTAAACCCTATCTAGGTTGCTTTCCTTGGGAAATAAAAGTATTTATACCCTCAAGGAAGTAGTAGACCTAGATATTTTTTTTTTATCCCATTAACCCATAATCAAAGGAACTATCCATTGCATTGGAGAAACAAACCATTGCATTGGTAAACATGGAAGTTTCAAGTTTTAAAGTTCTCTCACTTGGAAGTTGTTCCTCGAGCCTTAGGATTTCTTGCCTCATTGAGGCGTCCTATTTCATCCACTAAAAATTGATGCTATTACAACACTAACCTACAACCATTATTTCTGCAAAATTCTAACCTTCTAACCCTAACTAACTCCTAAAGTAACCCTAGAAATTTGCTATAACTTTGCCCTAACATACTACTAACCCTAGCACACCTTTTGAGCTAGTTTTAAGTGATTTTTCATTGGCTGATTTTTATACTATAAATCTTGGTTTTCCACAGCCATAAGGCTGATAAATATCACTATAGTTACATTTTTTTTACAACCTTGATTTTGTGCTAAAGTCTTACT
This sequence comes from Picea engelmannii, assembly GCA_009831015.1. Lineage (NCBI taxonomy): Eukaryota > Viridiplantae > Streptophyta > Pinopsida > Pinales > Pinaceae > Picea > Picea engelmannii. The sequence continues at coordinate 467,868 of ML800405.1, forward strand.
ATATCATTGTTGAGTTAAACTAGTCTTTACTAGCTTGTCTCTTGCTTATTCAATTGGAATTTTAGCACTTATTTTGAAGCTCTTGTTATCTTTTATATACTGATATGTATCATTGATTATTTATGGAATTAGGTACAAAAAGATTAACTTGATTTTACACCTATCATATTGCAAGTATACTTGGTTTTCATTATGTCTCGAGAAGGTATCTTACTCTTGACATGTCACTCAACTCATTTGGAAACCCTTAACCTTTACCAAGACTCTTTTCCAAGTTATTTCTACCATTTATAATTGATCTTTAGGGGCATCCATACATACATCTCATTTTTCATATCAATCCCCCCTAGGGTCAGTGGGATTCCCCCCTTGAGGTGACTACCTCACCTCTAACGTGATGGGAATACTTGCCTAAGGTGACAGTGGGTAGGTTCTCTCCTAGTTATTGCCATCTTGGTGGTTGGGTCAGGATTTTCCCAACCTACAACTTGTGCGATAATAGTACTAACGTGTTCAGGCTGCAAAGATGTTATCTGTAATCTAGATTCATTCAAAATTGTGGCAGTGCTAGGGTCAAACAACTTAAAACACCAGTGGGCTGCTTCATTGTAAGGGAATAATGCAGGCTGAGCAACTACAAGGTGAATTATTCTCTTCTGGATGTTCTCGTATTGAATATTTTATATATCTCATCATATCTTAGGGAATTATCTTCTCTAGTATGATAAGTCACATAAGTCACTAAAACCTCTACTTGGCGGGTAGAATTTTCAGGTGCAGAAGTTGAAGCAGAAGGCACCAAATTCTTAGATCTCCCGGTCGTCTAACTAGCCATAGATTATTCTTTATATCATGCAATTAATAGATTGATCATCAATTATATGAATAATGAAATATAATTCAATAGCGCAATTCAAAATAATAGGAAACCTCTGATTATAGTGAAACTAGGGTCTCTAGGGTGTTATAGAGATAATTAATGCACAATGGAGCGACTGCTTAGCATATGGAAAAAAAATATGAACTAAATGAGGGTTTCAATGTCATAATATAGGAATTTAATTACCCTAATGGACAAATTGAATGATCTTCATACTATGACCTGTTCAAAACCAGAGCATAATTGTGCCATTGTTGTGATTTGAAAGCCCAGATTGCCTAAATCAATGTATCAGAGTGAAAAGGGGCGAAAATTTGAAACTGTGGTCTTCAGAGCCGTTTCTTTTCAAAGGTGAAACATTGATAGAGTTATTTGTGCTCCTATACAAAGGTATCAAAGAATATTCTGTTCTTGTATTTGATTTGCGTGCCAAAATTTTTATGGGTGTAGATGGTTATATAAGCCTTTCAGAGTGGTTTCTTTCAGAGTGAAAACGTTTACCGTTATATTCACACTTCTATGTAAAAACATCAAATGATATTCCATTTTTAATATCAATTTTTGTGCCGACATATTAAGAGCATAGATGGTTAATTAAAAGTCTTTCAGAGTCATTTCTGTTAGAGTGAAACAACACACCCTTTTATTCACACTCCGATGCACAAGAATAGAAGAATATTCTTTTTCTTATATCGATTTCCATGCCAAAAGCCAAAGTTTGAAAATGATTAGGGGCATGTAGTCAAAGCTTATCGATCGACGTTCAAAATATTGGGGAAGTCTCACAGATCCGGTGAGAAGGGTATCGAATAATATTCCCTTCCTTAGGAAAAGTGCTATCTCGAGAAAAATGCACTATAAGTCCATGGATGAATTTTTGTTTTGCACAACATGGACCAATTGATGTCGACCAAGTCATAAAACTTTCATCGTGTAAGCATAATGTCACAAAATCCATGTGTTTATCTCTCCATCTTGATTGATTGATATGTTAATCAACAACATGGTAAGTTGTATACATGGGCTATAAGACTGTGTTCATTGAAGCTGGAAGTTGATCAAGGGAAATATTACTCCGATATAGAATATAGTAAGAATGGGTGCTGATATTAATCCGAAAAGACTTTGAAGTTTGAGAAAGAACTGGTAAGTGTATCGTGGAAAATGATAACTCAACTTTAATATGCAAATAACAGTAAAGAGAGAGGACATTAAGACTGTATAGAAAAAAGGAACAATTTCCCTATGCCAATAACTTTCCAATCACGTAGTAATATAGTACCTTGTAAAATTTTATAAAGAGGGAACCCAATCAAAATATCTCTTGAATGAGATATTTTAAGCATGTTGTTGTGGGGTGGTCACAACAAATGGTGACACACTGGGAAGGACCAGTTATCTTCGATTCCAAAAATCAACTCAGACACATCATTTCATTTTTCTTGGCTTTTAAACAGTTTCAATAGTGTACAGATTATGGATCCCACATCATCTAGCCTGAAAATAAAACATAAAGGTGATCCAGTACAAGTGATCTCTTGCATAATTACTATGAGAAATAAAGGATGCTTCATCAAATTTTTGTATACATAGGGATCCTATGGGAAGAGACACCTCAAAAAGTATTTTCTAACTGTTTATAAACTAACGTGTGTTTCTCACCTCTCTTTTCCCGCCATTTCTTCACTATCATTGAGCGTCCATAGCCCCGATGAATTTGTATTGGTATCATACAAGCATGGCCCCACTGTCAGCAAACATCCATAGCCTCGACATGTTTAATTGTACTTCCCACACCGATAATAATGCTTTCAACTTCTTGATGATCTTTCTTTAACATTCACCCTTTTAGATATGTAATTTAAGTATTGCTTTTGCAACATGGGTGAGTAGGAAGCGAGGTCATATGAGAGTTACTTTGATATGCTAGTCTCAGTTAGTGATTTATATTCATGGGTCCACCCACATAATTCACACCCACATAATTCACAAATGCATTTTGATTTTTAGGGTGTTCCAGGAAGTGTCACTGGAATTATGCAGAAGACATCTGAAACTAGGACTCCCTTTGAATTTGTGGCTAAATTTGGCATAGTATGAGAATGATCACATAGTTAAAAGATAAATGTCATCAACTGCTTAAAATTTTTAAGCTTATTGGTCTGAAGTTTCTCCTTGGAACATGTGAACAAGTCACTTATTTCGGTACAATCATTCGTCGTCTAAATAAGTACTGATCATAAGGTAACCTGATTTCTTCAACATGAAAAGGTACTTTCACAAGGAAATGTGTTAGTTTTCTTAAAAAATCTCGGGTTCCGATCATAGAAGTGACTGATTGATCAGTGGTAATGAACAAAGAGTTATTATGAACCAAAAAAGACCAAAAATCAAAGTTCAATCAAAATCAAGAAATCCAAAACAAGAAAAAGATTGACTGAAGCAGAAACTGCAAAAAGGAGGAAAGGAAAATTAAGAAAAAAACCGTTATGTACAAAATTAAATCACATGGAGCTCCTCCAAATCTGCTTCCAATGACTCGAGTTTAAAGGTTCCTAGTTTGATATTCTCATAGATTTGGTAAGGGATAGACATGGTTGTTGGAATTATTTTGTGTGTTTTCCTTTCATTTCATTTTCTTTATCCCATTTGAGCACTAAATATCCTTCTTGGAAATCTTTGCTACCCATTGAATTTACGTCAAACCATCGTTTAACCAATTCTTAATGTTGTGTTAGGTTTTGTTTGGACTTTTCCCTTACTTACTCTAACTTAAGGAGCATATTTAATCTTTGCCACATGACTTGACATTCTTCATCTTGTATAGATAGAGCTAATTGTAGGGAAGGAAGGAAAGAGTAAGTTGGAAGAGTGGCTTCTTTCCCATATACCAAAAAGAAAGGAGAATTACCTAGATAAGTTTTGATTGTTACTTTATCAACCCATAAAGCATCGGGGAGGGATAAATGCCAATTCCTATGATGTGCTGCCACAATTATTTTTAGAATTTTGATTATATTTTTATTAGTAGACTATGCTAGCCTATTCCCTTGAGGGTAGTAATTTGATGAATATTTAATTTTTATATTCTTATCAAGAGCATATTTAGTGAATTTCAAGGAATAAAAGTATTTAGCATTGTCAAACATTAATGATTCGGGAACTCCAAACCTAGTTATAATAAAGGAATCAAGGAATGATATCGCCTAATTTTCATTGATATCTTTGAGAGGTATTACTTCCATCCATCTTGTGAAGTAATCAGTAGCTGTCAATATATATTTGTTCAACTAAGAAGAGTTAGGATTAATTTCTCCTATCACATCCAAACCCCATTCCTGGAAAGGGCGTTCAATAATAACAAGTTGTAGGGGGAACACAAGCTTCTTCTCCTTTCTAGTTGCTCTTTGATATTCCTGGAAATTTATTGCATATGCATGGGAATATTTGAATAAGGCATGCCATTAATAAATAGATCTAAGTATCTTATGGGATGTAGTATCACCTCCAAAATTTCCTCAACCAAGTCCATCATGAATTTTGGAGAGGACTTTATCAACGTCTTCCTTTTCAAGGCAACTCAAGAAGACACCAATAGAATTTCTCCTGCACAATATTCCTTGAATGAGATGATATTAGAATGATTCGAGTATGATGGCCCTCTTCTTTTTCTGTTCCATATAATGGGGGGTTGTCCCATGGGTTAAATAATACTTCATTTCATAGTACCAATGATTATAATTCACAGGAACATAACATAATTCTCGTTCGAATAAGCTCAGATCTTAATGTTATTCCTGAGATTTACTCTAGGCTCATAGAATAATGTCAGGCATCCAAAATTTAAGAGAATTGTTTTTGTAATGATTTTCTACCTTCCATTTTAAGATGAAAATTCGAATGAATTTAATGATTAGAAAACATAGAGGCAATATCTCTTTCTTAGAGTCTTTTATAAATATTGAGTATATGAAAAGTAGAATTGATTAAAAACAAATGTAAAAATAAAGTAAGGTATCCAATACTGATAAATCTTACCTTATCCGCAGTAGAACACTTATGAAGGATGAGTCTTTTAAAGATGAATTCAGATGAGTATATTCAAGCAAATACATATCTTGTTTTACTCACAATAATAACATAGGAAAAGATGTAGCTGAACCAACTTCCAATTATATGGACCACAGGCTAAATTCCCAATAATTTGTTTTGAAATTATGGGGGGAGGCTAACTATAAATAATTTCATGAATCAAAATGACCACATTGTGACAAATATCATAAAAAGAATCCTTTTCATTTTCCTCCCATAATTTAGAGTGATAGAAATGTATGGGTTCAGTGACAGTTGGAGTCCAACTCCAATTCATAAGAGGAAATTGGGTTCTGAAACAAATTGCATCCATTATATATGCGAACATATAGAAAGGAACATGTTCTCCTTTAGACTTTTGAGTTTTTTAATCCCCGATTTGTTAAGCTAGGTTATCTGACATTTTTTTTCCCCAATCAAAAGTGTAACCCTCAAAAAATTCATGGATTATAGGAACCCACTCTATAGTAAAATGCGTAGGATTTTTCTTTTCGAACATTCTACAAAGCATCATGGAAATATACAAAATATGGGCATCACAAGAGGTTGTAGAATATATACCCTGGGTATCAGTTTTGAATTTATTTTGATTTCCCCACCAGGATTTTACTATATCATGAATAATTATGCCATATTTTGTGCATTCATCATCCTCAAACTTCATTATAAATGATGCATTGTAACTATATTTGGGGTTGGGGGTTAATTTGTACATTACTTGAATTTCCTCCTGTCGGAAAGAGTCGACTATGGTCTTCTGATGACTGTAGATGGTTCTCATCAGGATATCCACATGCTCTAAGGCCCATCTTATCATATTAGTATATGGCATTAACTTCGGCTGACCTGCCACTTTGTGAAGTTCTAACTTGGACACCTAACTTACCTTGGCTGAAAATGATTCATTGTCTTCTCCAGCTGAATCATTGGAATAGAGAGAAATTTCCTTCTCTAAAATTTCATACACTTGCTTCCATGATTTAATGACATTTGTCAGCTAAGCGGTAGTATCTGAAAGAATATCTGCATTTGGGTTTGAATCCCAAGTAAATGAATATTTCTTCTTTCCTTCTTTACGTGGTGCCATGATTTCCAAATGTTGATGTTAACCCTCCTGTGAGAAATACAAAATCTGTGAGTCCAAAACATTGAATGCAAAAGTTATGGATGTTAATGGAAAAATGCTATGAAGTTCGAAATACCTTTATTTAAAGAAATGTTAATCACTAATTATCCTAACATTTAATTCATTGACATGGTAATCATGCCAAATCTGCCAATTTATTTACCTGACGGTCGCAAGATTTTACCAATCTTTTACCCTAGCCATGTTAAATACAATTTTAATGATCATAATTAAGATAAGGTATTTCAATGGTTTGACATTCGAGAGTTTTGAATGAGGAATAATGGAGATCTCCTGAAGGCCGAATTCACGAAGCAATTAGTCAACCTTTAATTATTGTTTCATTTTAATTTATCAAAACTTAAAGTCACTTTATCTCTTAAGTGTTTCAGAACTTTGGGACTCCGGAGCTTCAGGGCTTCACGAGTTTGTATTAACAGTGAATAGAGTTTCCCCGAAGTCCGAAATCGTGGAGTGATTACTTACTGTAAATCACACCTACCTAAACATGCTCATCCCATTAATTTTTAGTGATTTATTATTATGATCATTCAAACACTTCGACACTTCGGTGCTCTGGCACTTGTTTGAATTTGTTCTTGTCTGATCTCCCAGAGGACAATCTTCCGAAGTGTTGTGGCAGTAATGATGTCACTTTTGATGACGTGTCATAAAAATGAGTGACACGTGTCACCTAAAATTGCGTGAATTATGTGACTAAGGTGCCAAAAATGAGTGCCACGTGTCAACACAAGTAAATATTGACATGTGGCATATGACGCATAAGTTGATTAATTTTAAAATATTTTTGTGAGAAGTCATGTGTCTGGGACTTCGGAGCTTCGCGAATTTGATATTTTTTAGGGATTTGAACACTTTGAGCTTGAACTCTCGAATCGTGAAGTCCTAAAGTGAACTTCGTACTTCTCTTTTGCAATTCTATAACTCCGAAGTCACGAGAGCCATCGATCCAGATGACTATTAATTTTTTAATGGTTGGTATTTGATGCGCTCTATCAAGATGTAACACATTTGTTTTTTATTCTAAGAAACAATATTCCTAAGTTTTTAAAATTTATTTTGAAAAAACCAAAACAAAAAAGGACTTCAAAATTTGATTTTTATTTGAAAATTTCTATAGTGTTCTAACATAGGCTCCATCTGGGGATTGTGGCTCCCTGTGAGGCACGAAAGAACAATATACCACGTGCCTTTATTGGGTAAATGGAGTCATTATTTCTTCCATTTATTGATTTAAAATGTTTTCTTTTTGAATTTTAATTGTATACAGAAAAGATGAACATAACCACATCTAAAAATCTTAAAGCACACTTGGTGATTGATTTCAATCCAGGCTTATAAGTTATTTCTTTTCTTGAAATTGATTCCATAATTGTTTATGATAATCAAATTAATTTAAACAAAATGTCATATTTTAACTGACTCTGTTCGCTCTTCATGGATATAAAGATGCAAAGTATGTTTATTTAAGGAATCCCAGTTGGTTCAGGATATAAATATTATTGAAAAATAACTAGATAATAGAGTATATTATATAGATGTGTAAGACAACCTTACAAACATCATAGATATTGCTTCATTGCCAACATGCATGTTCAGTACCCCAATGAAGTTATCTATATTTCCCTTAATTGAATTTCCTTTCACCACTTCAAAAACAACATTTCATTTAACTGAGATGAGGGCAATCAATATATGAATTTCCTTTAATCATCTCTAATGGGACAAGATGGGGGCAATCAATTTTTGAATTTCCTTTCACCATCTGTCTTTGATTTTATTACTTTAAAGTGGGGGAAATCAATTTGTATCTAAGGCACAAGGGATGGCATCTGTTTCCGATCTGATGAAAAGCAAGGCCTGTATATAGTTTTAAGAATACTATGAGATTAGTTTTCTTTCAATTCTAAGTATACCTTCGCCTATAGGTAAATTTTGGGAAAATTGATTTATTTCAATGATAAACCTTGAGTAAATTCGTTAGCTGAAATATGATATTAGGGCTAAATTTACTACGATTAGCTTAGACATATTTTTTCAATTAAACTAAAGAAACATAAAAAATCTTCGCCCGACTTTTTTTGAAAATATGCTTCTAAGTTTTTAGTGTTAGGCTAAGTTTTATCATTTCTAAAAGGATTAATATGATTGAGATTGAAGAAGAATATTATTCGTAGAAAGAACAAGAGAGAGAGAGAGAGAGAGAGAGAGAGAGAGAGAGAGAGAGAGAGAGATCAAAAGTTTGAAACATCTCAATCTGAACAAAAAATAAATCACATGAGTTTCTGTGTCCAGACAAGACTCTTGATTTGCTCTATTTCCGAGTCATATTCTAACTGTTTTGATTTTCTTATAATTATTGATTTATTTTCATACCAGAGATGATCTTATATCCAATCAGAATGATGTTACAGATCGTCTTTTCCCCGCTTCTCCAATCTTTCAACAGATGATGAAGCCATCTTTAATTCGTGGGAAATATCCCTCATGTCTATTATCAGGATTTTCATTTTTACTAAACAATAAGATATAAAAGGAGTTGTTACCTGATTTCCTTTGAAGTTTTGAAAAAAGGAATTGTATTTATTCATCACCTAATTCCAGAGAGTCTGAAAAAAAGAAGAGATGAGTAGTGAACATGATGATTGTGAATGTGTTGATTGCACGATCTTTACTCTTCAGGAAAAGGTTAGGGAGAAGTCAGAAAATATTCAAGAGCTCCAAAATTCAAATTTTCAACTTCATCAGTGAATTCAATCTCAGGAACTGCGATATCGAGAGGAAATGGCGACTGTAACAAGAGCTGTGAGTCAAAGCACAATTCTTTTAAGTTCTCATCACCAACATTTGAGAATTTTGCATAGACGACAATCACCAATGAAAATTCCTGCGGAATCAGATGGGTCTTGAGTTTCTTCAACATCATCTCCTTTTCTTGAAGAACGTTCACCTCCAGCATATCGTCAAAATGTTAAAGAACCTCAATCATTGTCTCTTTAAGAAAAAGTGGAATTTCAATAGTTAGATGATTATGTGGAAGTAAAGGAAGTAAAACACAAGGAATATGTAATTCATATCAATAGTCATTAGTTGGCTTCCATATCTACTTTGTTTTTATTTTTTGAAACTGTGAAAATTTTGACAAAGCTAAGCAGAGAGATAGGTAACCATTTGTATAAAATATCAAGTTTTGAACATATAATTTCTGAACTTCTGTATTCAAAGTTTGTTATTATGTTTTGACGGTCCTATTATCTGAAACTTTCAACTATTTTTTGTCAAGAGGAGTATTGTTTAATTTAGTACTGAGTGAGTTTTAGCTTTGAAAAGTAAAAGAGGATTTAGTTTTTGTAGAAAAATTATATTTTCTTTTTATTTTTCTTGAAATAAAATCGACCATTTTTTTCTTAAAAATATTTACATAAATTTAGCATTCAAAAATACTTAAATAACTTTTGAAAAAGAAAAAGAAATAATTTTTTTTGCCAATGTAAATCCAATCCAATCCGGTATATACAATGGAAACTAAAAAGTAAACTACTGCATAAAATGTTTTAAAAACTGCCCATTGATAGGGGCCTCGATAATTTCTCCATTTAAATTTTCAAGAGAGAATGAATTTCTCCCTTTAGTTGCAATAATTTTGAAAGGACCAAACTAGAGATGGCCAAATTTTCCATGTTTCCCAGCGTCTTCTTTTCTGGCCTCCCACTTCAAGACTAAATCTCTAGGAAGAAACTCCTCATATTTGGATTTTTTTTTATCAAAGATGGCCTTCATATTGTCTTGGTATTTCTAAAGCTTATCATCCACTTCTCTTATGTTCTGTTGGACTTCAATTATTTGATTTATTCCTCTTCAAATCATTTGGTTCTTCATTAGCATCCTGTCAGAGTTTCATGACAGTAAGAGAAAGAATAATAGGAGAATAAAATTTGTGCCATAAACTAATTGGAAAGGGGACATACCTATAGATTTCTTGGTGTCGATTCTGTTTGCCCATAGAGCATATTTTAAATGTATATGCCAAGCTTTCTTATTTTCTGTCAAAGCCTTCTCAATTATCGTCATTAAATTGTTTTTAGATGACTCTGCCAGCCCATTTCCATGAGGATAATAAGTTGTGGAATGACCCAAAATGATATTATATTTTTGACACAAATTTATCATAGCAATAGATTTGAAATCTTGTGCATTATCTGTGACTATTTTTCTCGGATGACCAAACCTTGCAAAAATGTTCTCTTCTAAAAAATTTATTACTACCGAATCTATAGCATTTCGAGTTGGAATAACTTCTACCCATTTAGTAAAGTAATCAGTAGAATTTAAAATCCATATATGTTGGGCACTTGATTGTGGATGAATTTCTCCGATGAAATCTAGGACCCAATGTTGGAAAGGAGCTTCAACTTTAACATGAAATAGAGGTAAGGCGGGGAGATTTTGATTTCCAACAAAAAGTTGGCATGATTTGCAAGCTACGACCCTTGCATTTACGTCAGTGAATAACCTTGGTCAATAATAGCCTGCCCTTACAATTTAATAAGCTATTTCTCTCCAAGCATGGTGTCCTCCACATACCCCTTTATGAAACTCATCAATGACACCTTTTGTTTCAGGTTCTGTAAGGTAGCATAATAAGAAATCCAAAGGATCCTACCAGTATAACTTAGTATTGATAATGCAATATTTTATTGCCTGTAATTTTAAGGCTCTTGCATTGGAAGGAGTCATGTTAATAGAACATTGAAGGGTAAGCAGGTATGACACTATATTTTTATACCAAGAAGAAGAAGAAAATTTTTCATCAATATGAATTGTTGGAATTTGATCATCAATTTCTTCAATGTGTGGGAGAGAATTTTCAGACTCGAAATGATTTATTCCCAGAGCTATGAAATTTGATTATGCAAGTAATTTTTCTAGACCCTTCCCTTTTACTAGTTTGACTTCCAAATCATATTCTTGAATTTTCGCCAACCATTTTCCCCTTCCTCCATCACTTTCAGGTTGAATTAGGATATCTTTGACTGTGCTAGTATGTACATATGCAATTATTCTTGAATGTAAAACATATGTACGAAAAGCCTTGAGTGCCTTTACCATAGCATAAGCGTTTTTCTCTAGAATGTCATATTTTAACTCTGCATCTCTGAGGATTTTACTAGAAAAGAAAATAGGTTTTTCAAATCCTTCATCATTTTTCTGAAGGAGCACTATTGCAATAGTATATTCAGATGCAAAGGAAAATATTAAAATCTCCTTTGTATAATCAGGACTTACCAATACTGGTGCTTCTCTTATAGCTTTCTTGTCTCATTGGAAGGATGCCTTAGATTCCATCATCCATTTCACCTCATTATCCTTCTTCAACATATGTGTGATTAATTTGATAATTTCAGCAAAATTTGGAACAAATGTCCTCAAGAAATTAATTCTTCCTAAAAATGATTGAATTTCTTTTATATTTCTAGGAATATTGATCTGACCAATAGCTTCAACTCTTTTTGGATCTACTTTGATTCCATCTTTCGATACGAGATGTCCTAACAACTTACCTTCTTGCATGGAAAAATGACATTTCTTAGGGTTCAAAGACAAACCAAATTTTCTGCACTTGTCGAATGTTTGTCTAAGATGTACCGAGTGTTCTGTATTATAATTAGAAAATACTGTCAGATCATCTAGATAAATAACAACGAATTTATCTTTTTCATCAACAAATTCTATATCCATTTATCTTTGAAAAGTTGCACCTGCATTCATCAATCCAAAAGGCATTTTGTCATACATAAAGGCTCTCCATGGAGTAGTAAACCCAAATTTTTCTTTATCATTTTCATGGACAACTATTTGATTATACCTCAAAAATCTATCAATCATAGAAATCCTATTTGCCCCAACCACCTTTTCAAGAACATGATCGATTTTAGGAAGGGGGCAATTGTATTTTAAAGAAAACCGATTCAAATTTCTAAAATCAACACACAGTCTTATCTCTCCATTCTTCTTTCTGACAGGAACCAAATTGGCTACCCATTCAGAGTATCTAAGAGGTACGATGATTTTTGCATCAAGAAGATTTTTGACCTCCCTTTCTGTTACTGGCAAGAGAATAGGAGTTATTTGTCTAAGATCTTGCTTGAAAGGATTAATCCCTGGTTTTAATGGAATCTTAAGCTTGATAACAGAAGCATCATAAGTTTTTAAGTATTCATAGGACCATGCAAACAAATACTTATACTCTTTGAGTAATTCATCATATTTATTCTTCAGATCAGTTGGAAGATATTTAGACAACTTGACTAGTTTTGGATTTTCATTTGATCCCACATTACAATCTTCAACCTCTTTAGGTTGAGGATGCAAGGTAGATTTTAAAGGTATATCATTTTGGTAAAACAATCTTTCTAACATAATAAGACCCTTTGGAATTTGATTATTCTTTAGAAAGAGAATTCTGTGATTTGCAATTATATCTTTGAATTTCCTTGGATTTTCTCCTTCTTGCATAATCCAAACTGGATCATTTTGATTTTCCCAATCTATGTGTGTCTCAGAAAATTCATCCACCATCTCCAAAAATTGTTTTATTTGTTCATCATCTTCAAAATTTTTCCAATAGTGAACATTATTTGGAATTGAAGGTTTATGTCTCATGTCAATGTTATACTTCAATTTTATAACAATGGGTGGTATGAAGGTAGCTGCAACTTTAGCTAATGAATTTGCTTGTTGATTATGCAATCCAGGAATAACGTGAATGTTGAAAGATAAGAAAACATTTTCTATCAGATCCCATGCAAAATTTCTATAAGACCTCATTCTAGGATGATTAGCTTGATATAGTTGTCTGATCAATTTTACAATAAGTTCTGCATCTCCATAAACTATCAAATGTTTAATTTTTAATTTTCTAGCAACTTCTAATCCTAAAATTAAAGCTTCGTATTCACATACATTATTTGTGTAATGAATATCAAATTGAAATATATAAGAAAAAGGGATATAATACTCATCATTTGGTGCCACAAATAGTACTCCAGCTCTTTCTCCTTCCTAAGATGAGGCACCATCGAAAAACATTTTCCACATCCCATCTCTAATCTTTATATTTTCCTTTGGAGATTTTATTTTTTTATTTTCATTTTCTGTACAAACTTGAAAATCATCATCTATGGATAAAATACAATTTCCTAAATCCTGATCAACAACATAGATTGGATAATTATTAGGATTTTGAGGATCACTTACTGTATAGGCTAATCTAGTTTCTCTGTACAATCTGGTAAACTGCCCACCAAATATCAGAATAGTAGCATATGTCATGTCCAATTTAACTGATCCTCCTAACTTTTCACCCCAATATATTGATAAAAGCATGCCATATTTTGTAGGAACATCAGCTACTACCACATCCATAAGAATACTTTTAACTATATTTTGAGCTAGATTTACAACTAAATCTTTAATCATACCCAAAAACTTAACCTTTCTGTAATCAAAAGAGTATAAATCTTAATAAAGTCTGGTAATTTGTAAGCTCAATTTCTCCATTATTATTTTCGGCATCAAATTATGTGAAGCACCTGAATTTAGCATACAATTATGTAACAAATGGTCATGGAAAATAAGAGTGATATAAAATGGAGCCATTGAGTCTTTATCATTTTCAATATATGGTCCAAACATAGTCGTTGGTTTCTGATCTTGCAAGTTAATAACATCAGCTTGACATTTTGCATCTGGAAAATTAATTACCTTTGAAATTTGCTTCTTGTAAATGATATTTCTGGCAAGTTCAACCAGAGGGATTGGAATTTTAATCTTATTCAATTCATTCTCACGATTGAACATGCCAACTAAATTTTCTAACTCTTTGGTCTGTACTTCGGCTTCTCTGTTTTCTAGTTGTTTAGTTTGCATTGCTTTAGTTTCAACTTGCTTTATTTGAGCAACTTGTACTTTAGTAGGTGATTTTGAAACTATTGCTTCATTTGCTTTATTCTGTGCCAAGATATTTTTTGGTGGATTGGTAGTGGAAGTATTATCTCTTGGCCTGAAATCATATTTATTATGAAGTTCAACCATTATTGAATTGACAAGATCCTTATATTGTACTGTAGAGTCTCTCAAGTTATTGATATTTAGCTCATCATCAAATAATGATCCAAGATTTAAATATTTTTCATAGTCTTGTTGAGTTAAATGCGTTTCAACATCATCATCACTGAGATTGTTTATATCCTTATATAATTCATCATAATCTTGAACATCATCTCCCTGTATAATATTTTTTTGTTTTAAAAGGGGCCTGCATCTTTTGTTCCTCATTCTTAATTTTCCTCTGTTGAATCTGAGGGTTTGTATTGAGGTTCATACTGAATTGATTTTGATTTCTAACATATGGGATAGGTTTGGCTTTCTCAATTTCCATCCTGGAAATTTTATTTGATAAATCTTTAATGATTTTATCCATCTCATCCATCTTTTCCTTTGGTGTGTTTTTCCCAGCACTGGAGGGTCCTGCTTGTTCTTTAAATCTTCGAGGTTCTCTTATTCCCATATAAACCTTTGTTTTCATTTTTCCCGATGCCATCATATTAGATTCAATTTCGATAGCACCACATTGTATTCCAACTAATGTTGTATCTCTTCTTTCCCCTAAAAGTAAAGAAAAATCTGAATCAAATGCCCCTGCAAAAGTAACTTTAGCAGCTTGCTGGGAAGGTTTAACTTCGACTAGGATTTTTCTATACAATTGATTGAATCTTTGGATAAATTCAAAAACAATTTCAGATGTTTTCTTCCTTAAAAATCCAAATTCAGTTAAGTAACATAAATGGTCCTTTTTCTCACCCCACTTTCTTAAGAAAGAAGTTTATAAATCATCATATGATGCTATGGAATTTGCAGGAAGTCCCCTAAACCAAGTTCTAACTTGTCCCTCAAAATTCTGTACTAATAGTCTCATGTAAACGTCTTCATGTTCAATGCCAAGAATATCAAAAAATTGATCAAAAAGTGCTATGTGCTCAGTGGCTGTTAAATCCCATTCTCCCATGAATTTAGGTATACTTTTCATATAATTCTCAGGTAAATTATGCAGAACTGCAGGGAGGAATAAGGGGGCATATCTAGTAGCGACCATGGAAAAAATCCTCGAAGGAGGAAGTGGTGGATTTATATTTCCACCACCTCCACTTCCTCTTGCACCTCCAACACCAACCATTGAAAGTTTAGGAGAAGAGAGACTAGGGCTATAATGTAGATTATCAAATATTTGAAAATACTGTTGTACTAGATCTTTAATTGCTTCAGGAAGATGAGAGCGAATATCTGCTAGATAATCAAAAGGTGATGGATCTCGTGAGAGGGATGTAAGATCAAAATCAGATGGGAAATGGGAAATTGAGCTTGGTCTTTCAGATCGATTAGATGGGTAGATGGGGGAAGTGATAAGAGATGAAATTGAGTATAAAGGGTGATCTTCATGATTTTCAGAGACAAAAACTTTTACTTCAGGAAGACTAAGGATAGGTCGTGTATAGACAACGTTAAGAGATGAAGATGATTCTTTACTCTCACTGGTAAAAGTATCTATCAAAGAGAAATGTGCATTCTAGAAATTTTCTCCCTTTAGATCATACAACTTTACTTTGGGAATTACCTCCTTCGGATTTTCTAATTTAATTTCAGGATTACTAGTTGAGGCTTCTGTGGAATGAGGTTTATTTTGATGTTTTTCTTTAGAACTAAGTAAACTTAATTCTCCCACTGGAATATTAAAAATAACTTGAGTAACCTTTGGTTGATAGACCTTACATGCTGATGTAGATGTCCGCTTTAGATATCCTTTGGTTTTCACTAGTTTTTTGGGATCCGAAATTGGTGTAGTTTGCTTATCATTTGGGTTTTTTTTTGGTATTTTTTTGGTCTGAATTCCAGCTTTTCCAAAATGGAGTTGCTAGGTGAAAAATGAAAACGAGCCTTAAACTTGTGTTTAATTCTTGTTCACCATCAAAAATCGAAACTTAAAATTTTTCATATTCCTAGGGAAAATAGTTTCGTTTCACTGTCCCCGACAACAATGCCAAAAATATGTTGTTCCTAAGATTTAATCTAGGCTCACAAAAGTTAGGCATCCAAAATTTAAGATAATTGTTTTTGTAATGGTTTTCTACCTTTAGTTTTAAGACGAAACTTCGAATGGATTTAATCATTAGAAAACATAGAGGCAATATCTCTTTCTTAGAGTCTTTTATAACTATTGTGTATATGAAAAGTACAATTGATTAACAAAAAATGTCAAAATAAAAGGTATCCAATATTGATAAATCTTACCTTATCCGTAGTAGAAGAATTATGAAGGATGAGTCTTTTAAAGATGAATTGAGATGAGGAGATTCACATAGATACATGTCTTGTTTTACTCATGGTAATAACAGAAGAAAATTTGTAGCTGAACAAACTTCCAATTATATGGACCATAATAGATGTGTTACTAAGTTGTAGTCTTTCGATCTTTAAGAGCCATAGAGTGAAGAAAATAAGATGACAAAATGACAATACACAGAAAGCACATAACTCAAGGAAATGAAATGTATAATCTCTGTCTTCTCTTTCAAATTGGCATAAAGAAGTTTATCTTTTACATTCTCCTTGAAGAAGCCTTGAATACATATTTTATCTATTTATTTATACAAAAATCATCTTAACCAAAAGTGGTTAGACATTCCACCTTCTTAGCTCTCAAAATAGAATACAATCTAAACTAAAAGATATAACAAAGATATTGAGCATCTGCTAAGATTTCTTTCATTTGTTGGTGATTCATTCATCCTCTATTTGTTCGTGGATGTACTTGGTTTTTTATGATCCTTGAATTGTGCATGTAGATCCATTAATGCAATAACAAACTTGGAGGGTTCTATATTTTCATTTAATTCAAATGAAAAATCCTTTTTATGCGCCAATGGTAGATTTCCTTGAATTTTAACAATTGCCTGTGTGTGATCTGATATTGTAAACTTGGTTTTACTAGAAGATAATTTATCATTTGTAAATCAACATGATTTACCTGTAGTATATCCTTTTGTACTCTCTCTCTATTTTTCTTTAGATCTTCTTTACTCTTTTTGACCTCAACTTGCCCAAGTGTATCATGAATACTAGTGATATCAATTTCTACCATTTCCAGATCTACAACTGAAAGAGAATCAAGACAAGCCTCTTTTTCCTCTTTATATAACCTTTTACTTTCTTGAATATTGTTCTCCTAGACCTTTAAATCCATTTCTCCTTTTATCTTCTCAACTTGTGAAAAAAGGGCAGTTCCAAGTAGATTGAGCTTTTGCCTCCACACTATAATTTCTTGGAATTTGGATCTGGCTATAAAAGATTCCCTCTCTTTTTGATAAATATTCTTCAAAGAATTATTTATTATCTGATAATGTCTTTGAATGACATCCAAACTTTAATACAGATCCTGCTAGACAATCTGCGACTTCTCATTCACCTATGATGCTTGTTTATTGAAGGAAAAAATATCAATTACTATTCTCTCAATTGTGGTTATCCGAGCATGCAATTGATTTATTAATGTATCTAGTTGGGAGAGCATGTTATTACTCAAGCACAATTGCTTAATCTATTGTTCAAAACCCTATCTGACTTGGTTTATATCAAAATTGATTCTTTCTCTAGCAGTAAATTCTATCTGTTGCATATCATTATGCAATTGTTCAATCAAAATATTATTTTGTTCAAGTTGTTTTCTTAAATTATCCACTAACCACAAGTTAGCAGTTGCAAAATCTCCCAGTGAATCTGCAACTTCTTTTGCGAATTCAGGGTAACTCTGTCCCTGCCCATCATACATCATTATTTATTTTTTGGTAATTCCTCCCTCCTTTTGTCGAGATTCTCTTTGTATGATAGCCTTCCTTTTCTTATTGAAAAATAAATATGATGAGGGCATATATTCAGGTTCAATAGGCGTCATGTCATCTATATTGATAACCTTTGAACAAGGTAAATCGTAACTTGCTTCTAGGGGAGTCAAAGATGGTATAGGATAAATAAGTGCAATACATTCTCCTTGATTTGTGACATATTTCACATGTGTTTTAGTGTTTGACAATGAAAAAAGAAAATTGTGCCCATGCTTCATAAAAACTTCAAATAATGCTAATAATTCTTGATCACTTTTACCTGGTATGGATATTCCTAAAATTATTGCATCCTTGGACAATGTTTCTGGTGTCTTTTCCACTTCTTTGGTTTTGTCTTCGGGCTAGTCATGTTTCTTGAGCTATACTGATTTTTCCACCTATGATTTTCGATTAAGCCTTTGTTCTTCCTGCAAGATTTTAGGTAGACTATTCCTTCTATGCTTTTGAAAATTGAGGAAACTTGATTGTTGTTCTTGAGGAAGACTTTGAAATCTGGATACAACCTCATCATGAGATCTAACTTTGAAAACTTCATCATAGGGAGAATCTTCATGGATGTATCTCTTCATGTTGAATTGAGCTAAATGATTTTCTACCACAATATGTGGATCATTCCTTTTGATTTCAATTCCGAACAATTTAATATCCTCTAAGGCCGAAGCCTCTACCTTAGCATGTACAAATTCAGATAATGAGAATATACCAACCTGTATGGGAAAGGATGACCAAAATATTTTCTGTGCAACCTTCAACTCTTCAGTAATTCATGATGAAACTGTCTGATATGATACTTCTCTGCAAATAAGTCTGCCTGGTAAGAATATGGGAAGAGCATGTTGAGATGTGAAGAAACTGAAAATTCTGATGTAAGAGAATATTTCCTCAATGTACCAATCTCCAATGACACCTAAATTCCCAATAATTTGTTCTGAAATTTTGTGGGGAGGCTGACCATAGATAATTTCATGAATTAGAATGACCACATTGTGACAAATATCATAAAAATAATCCTTTGCATTTTCCTCCCATAATTTAGGGTGATATAAATGTATGGGTTCAGTGAAAGCCAGAGTCCAACTCCAATTCATAAGAGGAAATGGGGTTATGAAACAAATTACATCCATTGTGTATGCAAACATATAGAAAGGAGCATGTTATCCTTTAGAGTTCTAAGTTTTGAAATCCCCGATTTTTTTAGCTAGGTTATCCGACATATATACCCTGGCTATCAGTTTTGAATTTATCTTGATTTCCCCACCAGGATTTTACTATAACATGAACAATTCTTCCACATTTTTTGCATTCATCATCCTCAAAATTCATTATAAATGATGCATTGTAAGTATATTTGGGGTTGGGGGTTAATTTGTACATTACTTGAATGTCCTCGGGTCGGAAAGAGCCAATTATGGTCTTCTTATGACTGTAGATGGTTCTTGTCAGGATGTCCACATGCTCTAAGGCCTAGCTTATCATATCAGTATATGGAATTAACTTCGGCTGAGCTTCCACTTTGTGAATTTCTGACATGGCCACTTGACTTAGCTTGGCTGCAAATGATTCACCATCTTCTCCAGCTAAATGATCAGAATGGAGAGAAATTTCCTGCTCTAAAATTTCATAGACCTGCTTCCATGATTTAATGCCATTCGTCAGCCGAGCGATAGTATCTGAAATAATATCTTCATTTGGGTTTGAATATTAAGTAAATGAATCTCACTTATTTTCTTCTTTATGTGGTGCCATGATTTCCAAATGTTGATGTTAAACCTCCTGTGAGAAGTACAAAATCTGTGAGTCCAAAACATTGAATGTGAAATTTCTGGATGTTAATGGAAAAATGCTATGAAGTTCGAAATACCTTTATTTAAAGAAATGTTAATCACTAATTATCCTAATATTTAATCTATTGACATAAATCATGCCAAATCTGTCAATTTATTTACCTGACGGTCTCAATATTTTCCCAATCTTTTACCCTAGCCACGTTAAATACACTTTTAATGATCATAATTAAGATAAGGTATTTTCGCGGTTCGACATTCGGTAGTTTTGAATGAAGAATAATAGATATCTCCCAAAGTTCAAATTCACGAAGCAATTAGTCAACCTTTAATTATTGTTTCATTTTAATTGATCATGGATTAAAGTTACTTTATCTCTTAAGTGTTTCAGAACTTCGAGACTCTGAAGCTTCAAGAATTTGTGAGTTTGTATTAACAAGGAATAGGGTTTCCTCGAAGTCTGAACTTGCAGAGTGATTACTTACTGTAAATCACACCTACCTAAACATGCTTAGCCCAGTAATCTTTAGTGATTTATTATTACGATCATTCATGCACTTCGACACTTCGGTGCTCCGATGCTCTGATGCTCCGACACTTGTTTGATTTTGTTCTTGACTAATCTCTCAGAGGAAAATATCCTAGAGTGATGTGGCAGTAATGGTGTCACTGTTGATGATGTGTCATAAAAAATGAGTGACATGTGTCACCTGAAGTCGTGCGAATGATGTGACTAAGGTGCCAAAAAATGAGTGCCACGTGTCAACACAAGTAAATATTGACACGTGGCATATGATGCATTATTTGATTAATTTTAAAATATTTTTTCGAGAATTCATGTCTCCAGGAATCCATAGCTTCATGAATTCATGATTTTTTAGGTATTTGAACACTTTGAGCTTGAACTCCCAAATCCCGAAGTCCCGAAGTGAACTTCGTACTTCTCTTTTTCTTAAATCTTTTGCAATTCTAGAACTCCGAAGTTGCGAGAGCCATCGATCTAGATGACTGCTAATTTTTTAATGGTTGGTATTTGATGCGCTCTATCAAGATGTAACAAAAACATCTTTTATTCTAAGAAACGATATTCCTA
Organism: Picea engelmannii; assembly: GCA_009831015.1. NCBI lineage: Eukaryota > Viridiplantae > Streptophyta > Pinopsida > Pinales > Pinaceae > Picea > Picea engelmannii. The sequence goes on from ML800405.1 coordinate 488,821, forward strand.
AGTTTTCAAAATTTATTTTTAAAAGTCCAAAACAAAAAAAGGACTTCAAAAGTTGATTTTTATTTGAAAATTTCTATAGTGTTCTAACATAGGCTCCATCTGGGGATTGTGGCTCCCTGTGAGGCACAAATGAATAGTAGACCAGGTGCCTTTAATGGTTAAATGAATTCATTATTGCTTCCATTTATTGATTTAAAGTGTTTTCTTTTTGAATTTTAATCGTATATAGAAAAGATGAACATAGCCATATCTAAAATCTTACAGCACACTTGGTGATTGATTTCAAGCCATGATAATAAGTGTTTTCTTTTCTTGAAAATGATTCCATAATTGTTTAGGACAATCAAAGTAATTTTAACAAAAATATCATATTTTAACTGACTCTGTTCACTCTTCAAGGATATAAAGATGCAAAGTTTGTTTATTTAAGGAATCCTAGTTGGTTCAGGATATAAATATTATTGAAAAAGAACTAGATAATAAAGTATATTATATAGATGTGTAAGACAACTTTACAAACATTATAGATATTGCTTCACCTCCAGTAGGTATGTTCAGTACCTCGATGAAGTTATCTGTATTTCCCTTAATTTAATTTCCTTTCACCACTTCAAAAACAAGCTTTCATTTAACTGAGATGAGGGCAATCAATATATGAATTTCCTTTCATCATCTCTAATGGGACAAGATGGGGGAAATCAATTTTTGAATTTCCTTTCACCATCTATCTTTGATTTTTGAAGTGGGGGAAATCAATTTGTATCTAAGATATAAGGGATGGCATCTATTTACCATATGATGAAAAACAAGGTCTGTATACAATTTTAAGAATACTTTGAGATTAATTTTCTTTCAATTCTAAGTATACCTTCGCCTATAGGTGAATTTTGGGAAAATTTATTTATTTCATGGATAAACCTTGAGCAAAGTCGTCAGCTGAAATATGATATTAGGAATAAGTTTACTAGGATTATCCTAGACATACTTTTTCAATTAAACTAAAGAAACATAAAAAATATTCACTTGACTTGTTTTGAAAATATGCTTCTAAGTTTTTAGTGTTAGGCTAAGTTTTATCATTTCTACAAGGATTAATGTGATTGAGAATGAAGAAGAATATTATTCGTAGAAATAACTAGAGAGAGATAGAGAGAGAAATATATCAAAAGTTTGAAACATCTCAATCTGAACAAAAAATAATTCACACAAGATTCTGTGTCCTGACAAGTGTTAAGCCCTAATATTGGCTCATTACCACTTAATTGGGGCATATTAGATTTGTAATGTTATTTTATTTATGTTGTCTTTAGGCCATTAGTTTTGATTTATATTAGTAATGTTATTTTATTTATGTCGGCTTTAGGCCATTAAAACCTCCTAGTCTCCTATATATACCAAGGAGACATTTTCATTTTGAATCATCTTGTACTTGAACATTTAAGTGGGG
>ML800405.1:496288-512074 GCA_009831015.1 Picea engelmannii
TATATATATATATATATATATATATATATATATATATATATATATATATATATATATATATAAACTAATGAAAAAGAAAAATAAATAATTTTTTTTTCCCAATGTAAATCCAATCCAATCCAATATATACAATGGAAACTAAAAAGTAAACTACTGCATAAAATGTTTTATAAACCACCCATTGATAGGGGACTTGATAATTTCTCCATTTAAATTTTCAAGAGAGAATGAATTTCTCCCTTCAACTGCAACAATTTTGAAAGGACCAAACCAAAGATGGTCAAAATTTCCATGTTTCCCAACTTATTTTCTGGCTTCCCACTTCAAGACTAAATCTCGAGGAAGAAAATCCATGTCTTTGGCTTTCTTATCAAATATGGCCTTCATATTGTCTTGGTATTTTTGAAGCTTATCATCCACTTCTCTTCTATTCTGCTGGGCTTCAATATTTGATTTATTCTTCTTGTTAAATCATTTGGTTCTTCATTAGCATCCTGTCAGAGTTTCATCACAGGAAGAACAATATTAATAGGAAGAATAAAATATGTGCCATAAACTAATTGGAAAGGAGACATACCTATAGATTTATTGGTGTCGATTTTGTTTGCCCATAAATAATATTTTAAATGTATATTCCAAGATTTCTTATTTTCTTTCAAAACCTTCTTAATTATCATCATTAAACTTTTATTAGATGACTCTTCCATCCCATTTCCCTGAGGATAATAAGCTGTGGATTGACCCAAAATGATATTATATTTTTGACAAAAAATTATCATAGCAATAGACTTGAAATCTTGTGCATTATCTGTGACTATTTTTCTCAGACAACCAAACCTTGCAAGAATGTTCTCTTCCATAAAATTTATTACTACTGAATCTGTAGCATTCCGAGTTGGAATAAATTCTACCCATTTAGTAAAGTAATTTAGCAGTTAAAATCCATATGTGTTGGGCACTTGATTGTGGATGAATTTATCTGATGAAATATTGGCCCCATTGTTGGAAAGGAGCTTTAGCTTTAACATGAACTATAGGTAAGGCAAAAATATTTTGCTTTCCAACAAAAAGTTGTCATGATTTGCAAGCTCTGACCCTTGCATTTACACCAGTGAATAACCTTGGCCAATAATAGCGTGCCCTTAAAATTTTTTATAAGTTGTTTCCCTCCAAGCATGATGTCCTCCACATACTCTATGAAACTCATCAATGACACCTTCTGTTTCAGATTCTGTAAGGCAACATAATAAGAAACCCAAATGATCCTTCTAGTATAACTCAGTATTGATAATGCAATATTTGATTTCCTGTAATTTTAAGGTTCTTTCCTTGGAGGGAGTCATGTCAGCAAGAAATTGAAGGGTAAGAAGGTATGACACTATATTGTTATACCAAGAAGAGGAATAAAATTTGTCATCAATCTGAATTGTTGGCATTTGATCATCAATTTCTTTAATGTGTGGGAGAGAATTTTCAGACTCGAAATGATTTATTCTCAGGGCTCTGAAATTTGATTCAACAAGTAATTTTTCCAGACCCTGTCCTTTTACCAGTTTGGTTTGGTTGACTTCCAAATAATATTCTTTAATTTTCTCCAACCATTTTCCCCTTCTTCCATCACCGTCAGGTTGAATTAGGATATATTTGACTATGCTAGTAGGTACATATGCGATTATTCTTGAATGTAAAACATATGTCCGGAAAGCCTTAAGTGCCTTTACCAGAGCATAATACTGTTTCTCTAGAATGCCATATTTTAACTTTGCATCGTTGAGGATTTTACTAAAAAAGGAAATAGGTTGTTCAAATCCTTCATCATTTTTATGAAGGAGCACTACTGCAATAGTATATTTAGATACAAAGGAAAATATTAAAAAATCCTTTGTATAATCAGGACTTACCAACACTAGTGCTTCTCCTATAGATTTCTTTACTCATTGGAAGGATGCCTTAGACTTCGTTTTCCATTTCACCTCATTATCCTTCTTCAACATATCTATGATCAATTCAATAATTTCAACAAAAAATGGAATAAATCTCCTCAAGAAATTAATTCTTCCTAAAAACAATTGAATTTCTTTTTTATTTCTAGGAATATTGATCTGATCAATAGATTTAACTCTTTTTGGATCTACTTTGATTCCATATTTCAATACGATATGTCCTAACAACTTACCTTCTTGCATGGAAAAAAGAGATTTCTTAGGGTTCAAAGAAAAACCAATTTTTTTGCACTTGTCAAATGTTTTTCTAAGATGTACCAAGTGTTCTGTATCAGAATTAGAAAAAACTTCCAGATCATCTAGATAAATAACAATGAATTTATATTTTTCGCCAACAAATGCTATATCCATTGATCTTTTAAAAGTTTCACCTGCATTGATCAATCCAAAAGCCATTTTTTCATACATAAAGGTTCCCCATGGAGTAGTAAACACAACTTTTTCTTTATCATTTTCATGGATTTTTTTTTTATTATACCCCGAAAATATGTCAGTCATAGAAATCCTATTTGCCCCAACCACCTTTTTCAAGAACATGATTCATTTTAGGAAGGGGTTAATTGTATTTTAAAGAAGACCGAATCAAATTTCTAAAATCAAAACACAGTCTTATCTCTCCATTCTTCTTTCTGACAAGAACCAAATTGGCTACCCATTCAAAGTATCTAAGATGTACAATGATTTTTGCATCAATAAGCTTTTTGACCTCCCTTTCTATTACTGGCAAGAGAATAGGATTTTTTTGTCTAAGATTTTGCTTGAAAGGATTAATACCTGGTTTTAATGGAATCTTATGCTCGATAACAAAAGTATCATAAGTTTTTAAGTCTTCATAAGACCATGCAAAGTCATCTTTATACTATTTGATTAATTCAACATATCTACTCTTCAGATCAATTGGAATATATTTAGACAACTTGACCAGTTTTGGATTTTCATTTGATCCCACATTACAATCTTCAACCTCTTCAGGTTGAGGTTGCAAGGTAGATTTTAAAGGTGTATCATTTTGGTTGAACAATCTTTCTAACAGAATAAGACCCTTTGGAATTTGATTATTATTTAGCAAGAGAATTCTGTGATTTGCAATTTTATCTTTGAATTTCTCTGGATTTTCTCCTTCTTGCATAATTCAAACTGGATCATTTTGATTTTCTTGATCTATGTGTGTCTCAGAAGAGTCATCTACCATCTCCAAAAATTGTTTTATTTGTTCATCATCTTCAAAAATTTTCCAATAGTGAACATTATTTGGAATTGAAGGTTTGTGTCTCATGTCAATGTGATACTTCAATTTCAGAATAGTGGGTGGTATGAAGGTAGTTGCAGCTTTAGCTAATGAATCTTCTTGTTGATTATGCAATTTGGGAATAACGTGAATGTTGAATGATAAGAAAAAGTTTTCTATCAGATCCCATGCACATTTTCTATAAGACCTCATTCTAGGATGATTAGCTTGATATTGTTGTTTGATCTATTTTACAATAAGTTCTTGCATCCCCCAAAACTATCAAATATTTAATTTTTAATTTTCTAGCAGCTTCTAATCCTAAAATTAAAGCTTCGTATTCACATACATTATTTGTGTAATCAATGTAAAATTGCAATCTATAAGAAAAAGGGATATAATACTCATCATTTGGTGCCACGGATAGTACTTTATCTCCTGCTCCTTCCCAAGATGAGGCACCATCGGAAAACATTTTCCACATCCCATCTCTGATATTTACATTTTCCTTTGGAGCTTTTATTTTTGTATTTTCATTTTTTGTACAAACTTGAAAATCATCATCTATGGATAAAATACAATTTCCTAAATCCTGATCAACAACATAGACTAGATAATTATTAGTATTTTGAGGATCACTTAATGTATAGGCTAATCTAGTTTCTTTGTACAATCTGGTAAATTGTCCACTAAAAATCGAAATAGTAGCATATGTCATGTCCAACTGAACCGATCTTCTTGACTTTGCACCCCAAGATATTGATAAAAGCATGCCATATTTTGCAGGAACATCAATTACTACCACATCCATAAGAATACTTTTAATTGGAATTTGAGCTAGATTTGCAACTAAATCTTTAATCATACCCAAACACTTAACCTTTTTGGAATCAAAAGAGTATAAATCTTGATAAGGTTTGGTAATTTGTAATCCCAATTTCTCCATTATTATTTTCGACATCAAATTATGTGAAGCACCTGAATCTAACATACAATTATGTAACAAATGTTCATGCACAATAAGCGTGATACAAAATGGAGCCTCTGAGTCTTTATCATTTTCAATATGTGGTCCAAACATAATTGTTGGTTTCTCATATTGCAAATTAACATTATTATCTTGACATTCTGCATTTGGAAAATTAATTACCTTTGAAATATGCTTCTTGTAAACCAGATTTCTGGCAAGTTCAACCAGAGGGACTGGAATTTTAATCTTATTCAATTCATTCTCAATATTGAACATGCCAATTGACTTTTCTGACTCTTTGGTTTGTACTTCGGCTTCTCACTTTTCCATCTTTTAAGTTTGTGTTGCTTTAGTTTCAACTTTATTTGAGCAACTTGTACTTCCGTAGGTGATTTTGAAACTACTGCTTCATTTGCTTTATTTCGTGCCAAGATATGTTTTGGTGGATTAGTATGTAAGATCAAAAAAAAAATTCCACATATTAGGGTCTCTTTTTAGATTATGTATGGACTTGGGATTTTCTTTTGTTTCAATATTAGTGTGGTTAGTACATTGAGAAAAAACTTCTAACTTATCTCTACATACTAAGTTAGACTATACATTGTACTGACTATTTATATAAGTTATATTATAGCGGGGCTTAACAATCTGAGTGCAATGAATAATTTTATATTTTGTGTTTGATTCCACATAGGATGATGTCTCAACAAAGTAATTTCCAAAGAATGAATCACATGAATAATTGCCCAAAACATAATGATTAAACATTACATGTTCGTTTGAGTCATTCAGGTCTGTCACCACATGTTTCATGTATCATTCTCTTTGAATCGTGATTTCGTTGGGATTGCTATTACAGAGTAGCCAAAGGTGTGACCAAACTGTGGCAAAATACCCTTTAAGTGTAGTAGACCGGTCTCTAATCAATAACATTCCATAGGTGTCAAGTATATCCACAACTATGATGTCAATTGTTTGATGTATCTTAGGGTTTGAAGACATTATGATTAAAACATTTTTCAATTCCCCTATGACTTTAAATTTGGTCTTGTCAAGTTGTATAATTTGAATTTCAGATTGTTTAGGCTAGACGCTAAGTTTTTCACACACTATAAAATGCATCACATTTGAAGAGGAACCAGAATCCATCATACAATTTTGCACATTCCTATTAAAAATCTTGAAAGTAACCAAAAACGATGGAGTGATGGATCTTGACCTTTGTCCTGATAAGGAAGCATCCTCAACTACCTGACTTTTAGGTGTATGTGTATCGTCAGATGGGGAATATTTAGTTGTACCTTTCTTAACTCCCACATTTATTTCTTTAGACATTTTGGTAATCTTACCTTGAAGTGTTTTGATGAAATTCTCTTGAATTTGAGGGAGCTTCATAAGATCAAATAGAGAAATATTGGCCTTAGTTATTTTCAGGTCTTCCATGAAATCATATTTTGACTTTGTGGTGGCATTAGAAGGAACAATCATTTTCGAAGGAGTATCTGGTGTTTTCTATGTGTGAGGATCATTTTTAGGAGGTTTGGAAGGAGTAGGGTTTTTTGAGGAAGCCTTCTTGCTTGCACTTCTAGTGGTTACAACACTATGGGACATATGTATTTCTTTTGTTTCTCCCTCTTCTTCCACTCTATATGCAATGTACCAAAATGAATTCACTTGTTGCTCAAGTAATTCATCTAATTCTTGGGTTTGTTCCAATTGTTCCTTTTCATCTTCTTCTCCCTCTTTAGATTCAATTAGATTTTCAGTGGTCCAATGTTGTATGTCTTGAAAAATATCTTCCATATTAATCCCTTTCGATGCTGACAAAGTTGTTTAGTTGACTGGGGGAATGTTCTTATCTTTCTTATATGGAAATTAAAAAAAATTTCCTAGTATTAGAAGAGCCTTCCCCGTGTGTTTCTTCAAATCAATTAACTCATTAGACAATTTCTTGACAATTATTTGGAGGGATTCTATATCCATAGAATCAATGTCTTAATTTTCTTCCAAAGACTTGGTAACATGGGCCTTGGCTTTAGTCTTGGATTTATATTTGGAGGATTCGACCCCTGGGTTTCCATTTAGACTAAGCATATTTTTTTCAATTTTTATAGCCTCTTGAAAAGTTTCTTCCAAGGTAGCTTTCTTTGCATTTTTTAAAACATGGCCATGGACATGGGAAAAGATGAAGTGTGAAATTAGATTATGACATCTTTGATAGGTTTGGAAGCCTGATGAATCCGTTTAATAAAGGAAAAGAAACATTGATTGAAATATTTAACCTTTTCATTGGTATCCATTTTTATTCTTGAAATATCTAAGACCAAGGTAGCTGGCATTTTATCTTCCCCAAATTTCTTAAGGAAAATAGTCTCAAATATTATCCAAAAAGTAATAGAGGCTTCATCTAGGGATTAGAACTAGGTGGTGGCTTAGTTCTCAAAATTATGAAGGAATAACCTACATACAACATCCTCATGTTGAACATTTTGTAGCCTTATGGACGATATAAAATTCTTGACATGGTCCTCGAATAAATCTTTCTTCTCAGGATCAAACTTGGGGAGAAACTTTTTGGGGTGCTTAGGTAGGTCATGGAGTACTCTAGATATAACGAAAACATCTGGGAGTAACCAAGGTTCATAATTTTGAGGGTTTGGGTTGTTGCCATCCATGAATTGTTGATTACATAGGACCAATTGTAAGTGCTCCTCTCCTTTAGACTCACTTTGAGAATTTTATTCTTCTTCAAAATTCTCTTCTGATTCACCTCTTGGTGTGAGAGGGAGAGAGTTTGGCAGTGACCTATATCTTGATTGTTTTTAAGGCCAAAGTGTTTTCCATGTTTTCTTCTAGGACTTATTTAATATTTTCATTATCCTATTTCAATCCCTTGATTTGAAGGCTTTGTTGTTCAATAAACCATTTGGTTTCACCTAGCTCAGTTTGTAGATGTGATATCTCTTCTATATGTTCCTTATTTATCTGTTCAATCTCTTCACAAAGATTAACCTTTGTAGATTCCAAGTCTTTCAAATGGGTGTCCCATTCCAACTGTTCTTTTTAATTAAATTCAATATTCATTTCATCCTTCTGGGTTTGCAATTCTCTATTGAGTTCCTCTGTTTTGAAATGATCAACAACCCTGGTGGCTCTTTAAAATTATCAAGTCATCTCATCCCTTACAACTTGCACAATTTTCTCAATTTCTTCCTTGTGGAGTTTGTCCTTTTGCTCAATAACTTTTAGGAATTTTGTAGAGATGTTATCCTTTTGATTTTTCATCTCTGTTTCCAACTCAGTGATTCTAGTTTGGGCTACACTTAAGACTATGGTAACCTCAAGGATTGATGAAACATTCAATCCTGCAAATGAATGGAGAGAAAAAGATGCTTATATAGAATTTTCCTCTAGGTCAGACCCAAATTTCCATTCAAAAACTCTTTCTGTAGATGACCTGGATTTAGTAGATTCTCCCCTTTTCATTTTGTTCAACCTTTTTTTGATGCTCTTCATCCTTCCATTGTAGTAATAGTCTCCAACATCCATGAAAACACCTTCCAAAGTCAAAATTTGTGAGGAAAAAGGTGGCATTTCCTGGGACAAGATTAAGGGGGGTGTATTCATGGGGAAAAATGTTCACTATGCACAGATTAGGAGTCGATGGGATACATGGGGTTTCACTTAATTCCTTTTTCTTCTACTTCTTCAATTGCTCATATAACTTTATTTTAGATTATTCCTCAGCTGCTGCATCAATTAAATAAGTTGGCATGTATAAACAAGGATTTTTCATACCTAGTGCATTTTTCACATTGAGACGTATGTTAAAAGTCAATATCTCTGCCCAGATGAACACTTTTCTTGTATTCACAATGGTATGGGCCATGGGTAGCCAATCTGTCTGAAAATGTGTGCATTTTTCTTCGCCATATAATCAGTTCAACATCACTATCAACATTTTGTATGGGGCCTTGAACTATTGTGTGGGGATAAGCTTCTTCCCTTTCTTGAAAATTCTGTCTTCGTCTATCCACCAGTTCTTCATTAACTTGGCTCGACCTTTTCTATTTTAATAAAATCCCTTTAGGAATGGCTCATTGAGGGATCACATAGGTCCAGGAAGGTGATATATTATACTGATGTCTTCAGGCCGTAAAGACTCTATCTTTCATCTGAGTTTATTCAAAATTGTGGCAGTGCTAGGGTCAAACCACTTAAAACACCATTGGGATTCTTCGTTGTAAGGGAATAATGCAGACCGTGCAACTACCAGGTGAATTCCGCTCTTCTGGATGTTCTGGTATACTTCGAGGTCTTCATCTTCGGGAGGAAAATATATAGTATTTAAGATTATGTATATCTCTTCATATCTGAGGGAATGATCTTCGCTAGTATGATAAGTCATATCAGTCACTAAAACCTCTACTTGGAGGGAAAAAGTTTCAGGTGCAGAAGTTGAAGCATAAGGCGTCAAATTCCTGGATATTCAGGCCGTTTTACTAGCCATAACTTGTTCTTTATATCTTGCAATTAACAAATTGATCATCAATTATCTGAATAAAAAAAGATAATTCAATAATGTAATTCAAAATAACAGGAAACCTATGATTATAGTGAAAATGGTGTCTCCAAGGCGTTACAGAGATGATTAATGCAAAACAGAGCAATTACTTAGCATATGATGAACATATATGAACTCAATGAGGGTTTTAGGGTCACAATATAAACATTTAATTTCCCTAACGAACAAATTGAATGGTCTGCATACTATGAAAAGTTCAAAACTAGAGCATTATTGCACCATTAATGTGATTTGAAAGCGCAAATTTCCCAAATCATTGTATCAAAGTGAAAAAGGGGTAAAAATTTAAAACTGTGGTCCTCGGAGCCATTGCTTTTTGGAGGTAAAACATTGACAAAGTTATTTGTGCTCTGATACAAAGGTATGGAAGAATATTCCATTCTTGGCTTTGATTTGCATGCCATAAGTTTTAGGGGTGCAAACGATTATATAAGTCTTTCATAGTCTTTTCTGTTAGAGTGAAAAATTTTACCTTTATATTCACACTTCGATGCAATAACATCAAAGAATATTCCCTTTTTAATATTGATTTTTGTGGAACCATATATCAATATTCTTTTGTGATTTCATTGGAAGGTACTTCGGTGCAAACAAATTCTCTGTGACTCTTGGTTGAAGCTCAACACTTGGTTCTTCAAAATTACAAAATACTATTGATCTATTTAACCATTGTTGTTATTGGGTATGGTACGATAAAATACTGCAATGGGTTTTGTGGGAATAACCGTGCTTGCGCAGTAGCAATATAGTCTGTAGAGGGCATTGGAACATGGGAAGTAATGTATAAGATGAGATAGAAGGATATACCCATGGGATCATGAATTCTAAGATACTAATAATGCAAGAGATCATTTGGGTCCAATTTTTTTGGTTATGATGTGTATGACTCTGTAGTTTCTTCATTGCACAATTACTTATGTATTATGTATTTGGTATTCAACCATTAATTTTGATGTATGGACCTATCTGTATGCTGTGAAACGTGGTTAATATTATGTTTTATGCTATTTTAGACTCTTGGTGATATAATTATTCATATGTTAAAGCATGAATCTGCATTAGGTTGTGCCAGACTTGATGAAAAATCCTCTTTGATTCACTTCACCTCACACAAGTTTTGGCTGCGCTTCGGGTGAGACCTCCTTCCCTTATGGAAGGTTGAATATTCCAACACTACTAAACTACAATGGTATCTTTGTTGGTAACCTTTGAAAACCCTGATCTCCAATTTTGTGCCAACAATTTTTCTATATTTACAAAAAATCCACTGAAGCAATATAAGTACAATATACAAATATGTTCTTATGGTACAAATGTCATCGAATATTGAACCCATATGTACTAGATAATTAGTCCATTGTCATCATAGATTTATTAAAGGTTTATAACAATAGTCAACAATTAATAAAGAAACTAAAACCATAAATTTTTACCACATAAGCTCCAAAGCCTCAATATAAGCAAGTAATAAAATCAAACAATAAAAGAGAACTAGACCAAGACAAATTGTATAGTCATTAATTGAATTTTGTAGACATGCTCATACCTATTTCCTAGGAAAAAAATTGTGTCCCCAAATAAAAGAGGGTCTAAGGGTTAGGTATACAATGTGGGTATTTAAAAAGAGACAAAGAAATATTAAAAATTTCCAACCTTCAAAGTACAAAATCGGAGCTATGCAGATCAAGAATTGGATCTGAGGCAAGTAGTGCATAGAAAAAAGACTAATAATTCATGCAACGAACAATGAACATAAAACACTTTTATAATTGTCCCACCTACAACAAAATAGTCAAAATCACTCACCGATGTCAATCTTCCAATGAACGTTGGCTATGTCAAAGTTGACCAAGTCAGTGATCGTTAAACAATTTTCAAATGGGTAGTTGGAATTATATAGCTATGTTGATAGATAGGCGAACTATCGTTGCAAGATCGATGGATGTAGAAGTCCTTCACAAGTATGACACACATCAGGGAACCTAGAAAAAATGATTAAAATTTTAATAATTTTGTCATAATTTGCGACGGTATGATTAATTTTATCCTTATCGTCGGAAGGTTTTGTCTAATATTGACCCCATATGTAGTAGTGATATGAACTCAAGGTCTTCAAAAATGTCCAAAAGTCAGGGTTATATGGGGTGGTATCTCACGTAACTGTTTTTCCATGTGAGAACACGACCTCATGGATCATCTAACATGTAGACTTGGATAACAAATATATCCTCAATGCCAAGGGGAAACCAATAACATCATTTCATGCATCTGACATAGCCTGATATTATCATTTGGAAGGAGGAAGTTTATAGTTGAATGAATATCTCATCATACAATTCCCAAACAAGGTGAAAGATTTATTTAAAATATGGTACAAGCATGACAAGGCCTTCAAGATCAGACCCTAAGGCGAGTATCCCACCACTTCAGTAAGGATTCCATACCAATATATTGTGGCGATGTTATGCATGTTATATGGAGAACAAGATATATCAAAATTTACATTATCCTTGATGCCCCTCATATACTACTATGATGACAAGGGGTCATCCTTCAACTGGGATAATATCCTATAAGCATCCATTGAAGAATCCATCAAAATAGTCAAGGAGACTACCCCCAATGAATTTCCCAACTTCGACGTGTCCTCATACATATTGGACATGGTGTGCATGTTTCATCAGTACCCAAATATGGGATGTTACTGGCATCCATATGACCCTCCCATACAGATATATTGCAAAGTTCTCTAGGAGCAAAAATACATGATTGAGTATCATAGGATCCGTGATTACTTCTTCACACCACTTTACAATTTCATCTTTGACTCACCCACTCCATGTATGACTAAAAAATGTTTATCAATAGTCTAGAAAATTATAGATTGGTATCTCATGGAGCATGAGACATACATGAGAGTATACAGAGCTACCAATGCTTCTCATTTGCTCCGAAGTTTTGTACCCGATAGGTTGGTGTTGTAGGATATTGCATATAAGACTATGATCCATGGAGTCGTGGATTCACTATATAGATATAATAAATCCATCTAGTCCTCTCTAGCACTATGGGTTAGATCACACTCTTTCAAAAGAATTAAACAAGCTCAAGCTGAAGTAGATAAGCTGCTAATATTTTGCTTCAGGGAAGAAAGGTTTTGAAGACATGACCTGAAGGAAGTGGTGAAAGAGCACCACAACAAGTACAAGCATAGTTGGGAATACACTTCAACTACCTGGGAAGAAGAAGAGGTTCATTGTGGTGCTTGGACGTATGAATAAGTTATCACCAAGAGGCAGGGGAAGCCTTTGGGCATGATCTCTAGTGAAGAGAAGTCCTGTGAAGAGGCAAGGAAAAGACATGAAGAATAGGTAACATGAAAAGTGGTAGCCATGATGATAACTAAAAAATATAGATCAACAAAGGGAGAGGAGGCAACAAAAAACAAGAAAAGAAGGAACAAAGAGAAAGCCCAAAAAAAGAAAGAGGACATTGCTGAGAAGAGATGAAAGACAGAAGAAGCCAAAGCGAAAGAAGAAGTTGATGCAACAGTAGAAACAACGAAAGAAGGGGTGAAATAAACAATCAAGAAAGGAACAATAGCCAAGGAAGAAACAAGAGAAACACTTGAGAAGGTAGTTGTAGAAGTAGAAACAACAGAGAAAAGGATAGTAGACGAAATTGCAACTAAGGCAGCTGAAGAAGAGAAACGCAAAATGGATGAAGAAGTGCTAAACAATGACACTTCACCTATGAGAACTGAAATCCCAGAGGCATCGAAATAAGTTCCTCCCATTGGCGATCACCTTCAATTTGTCGAGATGGAGTTAGGGCTTCACACACCTTACAAGCCCAACAAGGTGGCAAACTTAAAAAAGTCCAGATTAAAAGCCACCAACAGAATTGCGTAATAACAGACTAGGAAGGTCCTAGTTACCAAAGGAAACCCATTTTCATAGAGACTACGGTTGAAGAATGATAGATTTTTAGCTCATGAGGTACTCCGCATGTGTGTCTTGTATGCGGAAGTAACCTTGTATCTACACTACTAGACACTTGACTTTGTAATGGGTTTTTATAAAGTTGTGATAAAGTGGTTCTTTTATGTAAGTGACTTTTTAATAAAGTGTACCTTCATTAAAGTGACTTTATCTCATAAAGTGCACTTATGTTATAAAGTGAAAATGTACTTTAATATTTTAAAGTGATTTATTTTGGAGGGAATGAATCATGACCCTTGATCTTGTAAAGGCAAGATTAGATCTTGTCCATTAGATCTAGGGTTGGAGAAGGTGAAGGGTCACTTTTAGATTATAAGAGAATGCATTGGGTATTGTGCAAGAAACAATGAGAAGAGTTTGAGAGAGATTTTCGAGAGAGCTTGAGAGAGGAAAGAGGGCAGCAAGGAGGGTGCATTTCCCAAGAGAGATTGGGCACAAATCCCAAGGGAATATTTCTGTGTGAGTGTTTAAAGTTATTGTTGTTGTTGGAGGCAGTACTGTACGGATCTGTACAATCAGTGTAGTCTGTACAACAAGGGAAAGAGGGCACATAAATCGAGGCATGTTTGGCATGATTTTTGAGGCTATTTTGGAGGGATTTTCTTACTATAGCAGGGCCGTATAGATTTGGCCGTACATAATATTGTGGGCACATTTTCCAAGGTGCTAATTTCTGGGTAGGCCATACAATAGTACGGATTTGGCATGTTTTCCAAGGTAGAATATTGTGGGGGTAGTTTTTGTGTGTTGTAAGTGGATTTATCCATGGATGATTTTAGGGGCTAAATTTCTTTCATGGGCTAATTTTCCATGGTTTTTCCAAAAACGAGATTCGCTATTTTAAAAATTATTCACCCAAATTCTATAGGATAAAATTATTTTACCTTAAAAATCGCCAAAATTTTATAAAAACTATATAAAATCCTTAGAAATTTCAATATTTTTACAAAAATATCGCCAAACATTTATAGTTGGCATATGAAGGATTAGTAAGACTCGCCAAGGTTTCTACATTTTAAAATAAATTTCCATCCTTAAAATCATCCTTGGATTTATCTTGCTGGAAATTGTATTGTTGTTGCTAATATATCTTTCCTGAAGCTAATAAAATATCTCTCTCTCTCATTGGGTTTCCCCACATTGGGGTTTTGTTGACGGGTGAAATTGACTGTCCGTCAACTGGAAGAGAGAGTCCGGTCCAGGGTTGTCTAAAGAACCCAAGCCGTTTGGTGTAACTCATTTTGACGGGTTTAATGGCTCCGTTAGCCAATCTAAGAATCCTAAAAGAAATGAATAAAATAGATAAATAACTAACTAATTACTAAACACACTATATATATGTACATATATTCAAATGTAACTATAGTAGTTGTATTTAAGCAGAATATATACAAGTATTGTTTATTTACATGATTTACAAGATGCAAGTTTTAATCGAAACTTACGAAAATCGATGTGAAAAATGATTGCTTCTAGGAAGCAGATAAAGAAAGCACATACAAATATTTATTGTTTTTCTTTTATAAATTTAAAGAATCTTACAAAAAAAAGTTAATGAAACATGAACATCTGGATAGTCAAAGCTGAACCATACATTGTAGTTTTAATAATATGAAATGACATAAAAATACAAAGAAGCTATCATGTTAATGAATTAGTGAGGTGTATCCAAGCATCTGCATGAGTGGTGAACATCCAACTGCCATGTCCAAGAGAGAAATCTGCAATGAACCTTATTACTGTTCTAAATAAATTCAGAACATGTATTGGTAGCTTAGGTTTTAATGACAGAAAAGGAAACAAAAACATATACCTGTGATCTCATAATTATACATGATTACAGCAAGATAAATCTGGAAGCAATCTATGCATTTTATCATTCAATTTAAAATTCAAAGATAAATCCCATTATTTAAATCGAAGATATAATCACAACATTTATATTTTGATTGAAACAAATGATAGATGGTATTTATAATATAAACCTCCCACACATCACAGATCATTTAATCTAAAGATATCAGACCTGCACATGTAACAGGATTAAAAAAACATAAATAACAACATTATAAACAAAATGCTAAAGCCAAAATGCATATATGCCATTCTATTAAGTTTTTGGAATCACTTGTCCATTCTGTAGTCCTGGAAGAAATTGTTTGGATAATAGACTTTAAAGATTGGAAAAATTAATACATAGATGATAATAATTAACCATGTATTGATAAAAAAGACTAAATCTATTTAAATCAATGCATAATAAATTATTCAAAGAATATGGATATATTATATGAAAATAAAACCATTTTACTTACAGGACAAAAGCCATTAAGCAACCTGGAATTCCATATTCTTCTTTAAAAATATTTGTCCATTCTCCCAAAGACTCCAACCATCCATTACTCCATTTGAAAATAAATAAAAAGTTTACAAAAGAAATAATATACAAAAGATAAAGGATTAAAATCCTCCTCTCCAATTCTTTGATCCCCATGGCTCTGATCTTTCTCATATATTTATAAAATGAATGAACAGTCTGGGCGTCACTATTAATTTCCGCCACCTGAAATTTGCCTCTAAAAGAGACCCAAATATATCTCAAATTGTACATTTTTTGGGGAAAATCTCCAAGTGAAAGGTAAATGGGTCCATTTTGGTTCTGGGTTTTCAACCGTTTCTTCAAATTCCTCACGGTTTGGCTGCAATCAGTTCTGCAAAATCGTCTATCTGATCTTGACGCCTTTCCAAATTTTATCTGTTATTGCTCATAAAATTATTTGTAGCAATCCAAAATTATTTTTGGATCAATCATATTGAATGTATTTGGATAATAAAATCAAGCCATGATCATATCCATATCAAATATTTGATAATAGAAACCTGTGAAACAAAAAGAAACCTAAATTAATAATCTAAAAATTGTGAATAAAACAAAATCTAGAAAAATAAAAAATGAATTTAAACTAACTATAACTTATAAACAAACATTATTTATAATT
>ML800405.1:512124-554109 GCA_009831015.1 Picea engelmannii
AAGTAAACATTTGATAAAAATTAACGTTTTTGTTTAAATTGAGATTTTTATGCTCGTTTCTAACTTTTGACATATACTCTTGTAATAAATGTCTCATACTAAAGTGAATGTCTTAAGTTTGTCTCAAAGCAAGCCAATGAATGTAACTGTTTGAAAAGTTTGATTCTGTAGCTCATTATAATTATCAAGATTCTAATAGGGGCCCTTTAAATTTTTTAAAAATATAGGGGGAGTTGTTGGGGCGCAACAGGTTTTCCCTAGCATTGCCTAAATTTTTTGAGTTTAATGATTGATGTTCATTGTGTTTATTCCATTGCAAAATAGCTTAGCAATTTTCATTTCTGCTTATGGTAATTTCTGAATGTGGTTTTAGACATTTCAGAGTTCATAGAAGACAATTATCTCTAGGTTGGTAAGTGTATGAAAAAATATTAGTAAGCACATTTTGTCATTAAATTTCTTCATGGTATCAGAGCTTGGGCTATGAGTGACAGTGAGCAGTGAGATTTTTGGGCAAGTCTGAAGGGTGAAATCTGTTGTTTTTTTTTCCTTTGAATAGTGACAAGGAATATGGTTGCATGCATTAGATTTGAGGATCAGTTGGATGGTATTTCCAACTATTTGCAGTGGAAGGTTTGGATGTCAGTTGTTCTCAAGGAGAACAAGATTTGGAACTATGCTGGTTATGTTGTTGTGGCTCCCACATTAGATCCAGTTTCTTTGGATTTGCATGAAGTAAAGGAGGCCAAATCTTAGAGGATCATTCTGGATGGTGTTAAGGACTTTGTCATTCCACATCTGTTTGAGAAGAAGAAAACTTATGAGATGTGGGAACTTTGAAGAATTTATTTGAGGCTAAGAAACCCAATCAAAAGATGGCCTTGAAAGATAAGTTGCATGACTTGAAGATTCCTAAGGGTGAGTATGTTGAATCCTATCTTACCTGGCTAGCCCAAGTTAAGGGTGCGTTAGATGCAGTGGGAGAGATCATCTCAGAAGCCGAGTTGGGGAGGATAGCCTTGAAAGGCTTCACAAAGGAATGGGATGTTTTTGTGAAGTGTGTGGTGGGTCGAGAAAATTTTCCATATTGGAGCAGGTTGTGGGATGACTTCACTCAGGAGGAGATCTAGATGGGGTCTCATAGCAGTGGTCAGAAGGAAGACAAAGCTAAGGATAATGTTTCTCTTGCTACAAAGAGCAAGAAGAAAGGAAATTTTGGGAGGGACTTGAGTAAAGTCAGATGTTATTGTTGTAATTAGTTGGGGCACCTTGCTTCTCAATGTCCTGAGAAGAAGAAGAAGAGGAGGGAACACGAGGGTCCTAAGAAAACTTATACAACAACCATGGAGGACTTTTCTTCCAAGTTTGATAAGGAATTTTCTTTGGTTACTCTAGTATCCAGTGTTGGTAGTGGAGGATTTGGGGGTGATTTCAGATGGATTTTTGACAGTGGAGCCTCTTGTCACATGACGAGAATTTGGTGACCATTCCTTATTATCACAGAGACAGGTCTTGACCAACTGGTGGAGAGTGAAGGAGGTATGGCACGAGATATACGTGGATTTGGAAGGGTTAGATTCTGAATCGAGTATGGGGGATTCCTGGAGCTTGATGGAGTTCTATTTGTTCCAGGGTTGGGGGTTAACTTGATCTCAGTCTCAAACTTGGAGAATGCTAGATATTATACATTTTTCAAGAGGGGATATATATTTATCTACAGGGAGGGAGTGGACCTGATGGAACCACAACTGATTGGTGATTGGGTGGACAAGTTGTACATGTTGTGAGAAAAACCTTCGAGATATGATTTAGCGTCATATGAGGAGAATGAGTCTCCTGAGACTGCGATGGGACCAAGGATTCAATCTTGCATTTTGAGAGAAGAGATGGAGTCTCTTCTGAGCACTGAAAGAAGGCTCAACTGGTGTGATCGAACCGATGCTAAGTGTAGAGTATATTTTCCTAGGAGCTCAAGGTTTAGGGTATATTTTAGGAGAATATCTTCTGGTTCGAGTTCTATGCAGGTGTTGGGGTTGGCTCCAAGTTCAAAGGGATCTCCTACTGCGAACATTGTGATGGGACCAGATGATGGTGATGGTAGCGAGTACATCCCTCGCTAAGAGGGACTGTTAGATTTTTAGCTTAGAAGGTACTCCACATGTGTGTCTTGTATGTGAAAGTAACCTTGTACCTACACTACTAGACACTTGACTTTGTAATGGGTTTTTATAAAGTTGTGATAAAGTGGTTCTTTTATGTAAGTGACTTTTTAATAAAGTGTACCTTCTAATATTAAAGTGACTTTATCTCATAAAGTGCACTTATGTTATAAAGTGAAAATGTACTTTAATATTTTAAAGTGATTTATTTAGGAGGGAAAGAATCATGACCCTTGATATTGTAAAGGAAAGATTAGATCTTGGCCATTAGATCTAGGGTTGGAGAAGGTGAAGGGTCACTTTCAGATTATAAGAGAATATACTGGGTAGTGTGCAAGAAACAATGAGAAGTGTTTGAGAGAGATTTCTGAGAGAGCTTGAGAGAGGAAAGAGGGCAGGAAGGAAGGCACATTTCCCAAGAGAGATTGGGCACAAATACCAAGGGAATATTTATGTGGGAATGATGATATTTATTGTTGTTGTTGGAGGCTGCATTGTACGGATCCGTACAGTCCATACAACAAGGGAAATAGGGCACGAAAATTGAGGCAAGTTTGGCACAATTTTTTAGGCTATTTTGGAGGGTTTTTCTTGCTGCAGCAGGGTTGTACAGATCTTTTCATATAGTAGATTATGGGAAATTTTTCCAAGGTGCTTATTTCTAGGTAGTTTGTACAACAGTACGGATTTGGCATGTTTTCCAAGGTAGAATATTATGGGGGCAGTTTTTGTGTGTTGTAAGTGGATTTATCTTGCTGGAAATTGTATTGTTGTTGTTGATATATCTTTCTTGAAGCTAATAAAATCTCTCTCTCTCATTGGGTTTCCCCACAATGGGGTTTTTCCTGGCATTGCCTAAAATTTCGGAGTATTTTCTAAGTTGAACGATTGTTTTTCATTGTGTTTATTCCACTGCAAAATTGCTTAGCAATGTGTATTTCTTCTTATGGTAATTTCTAAATGTGGATTTATAAATTTCAGAGTTCGTAGAAGACAATTAGCTCTAGGTTGCTAAGTGTATGACATAATATTAGTAAGCAAATTTTGTCATTAAATTTCTTCACAGAAGAAGTCAACAAAGACCCACTCTCCATATCATCCGCTGACACTTCTTTCACCATGACAATGGAACCAAACCTCATGAACATGTTCCACCAAAATGAAGAAAAGGATGCTAGGATTAAAGAGTTAGAGGAACAACTCATGCCTGCAAAGAAGAATTAAGGGATTCTAAGAGAATTCAAGGCATGTGCTAAAAAGGTAAGGATAGATCTCGAGGAGACTACTACTTATATGTATGCCCATATTCATGTCTTCTAGCAACTGGCAACACACATAATGGACTAGCACAATGTCGTTCAAACCAAGAATGTCCAATTCGTTACCATCAGTGAAGGATTAAATGATATGCAATGATGGATTGGGAAGAACCCGAATGCTCTACTTGAGCTTCTCCACTCTTCATAAGGAGAACAAAGGATAAATTATTCTACCCTTTACCACTACCAACAAGATGGTGAAAGGGAAGAAAAGGAAACACAAAGGTCACTAGTCCTCTGTGCACAGATCCAGAAGGCTGCACAAGTTTTGACACACAAAGGGAACCTACCTCCCATTGAAAAGGTCGGGAAAACCAAGATGAAGGAGTATTTTTTAAAATAAATCTAGTAGAACATGAAAAAGAGACAAGAGAAATCTCAAGTGGCAACGAAGGTGAAAATAAACGTAATGGTGGAATACCTCATCCAAACAACAAAGGTTTAGACCATGATTCAAGCATTCATGGCCAATTTGACGAGGGATATGAAGACTCTTACTGACAATTCAACATCCTACGTAACCACCCTTGAGGAAATATTGTACCACATAGTCATATCGATCGAGGGATAGTACCAAGTCTGGTAGGTTATGTTAGGGACAAAGACACATGAATAAGACAAAACAAAAAAATTGAATTTGCTCCCAACTACGTCCTATTTTGTTTTTTTTCCAACCACCCTCAACTTCATCTCATTCTAACACCTATCAACAAAAATTGAGACAGGGAAGTTAAAGGGACTTGCAACTGCATTGTACAAGGAAGAAACCCATTTTGAGAGGGCTCTTCAAGAATTGTACATTCACAAACTATTTTAAGAATTAATATTGAGAAGCCCTCAGGACCAATTTTGTTAGAGAGAAGAACTCTTGTAGATGGTTGCTTGTTGTAAACTACTTTCAACAAACTGTGTTCTATTTACATGTGTTCTAAGAATGTCCTTTTTCTTATATAGTGTTCTTATGCAAATCAAAATCATTGTTAAAGATTTACTTATTCTTTCTTATGCTTTTTCCTAAGATGATGAATTACTTATGCATGTAATTTCATGATTTATACTAATCTGGTTATGTATCTGCATGCTTGTGTTTCCTAACCTTGTTGCTTCTTAAAAACTATTTGAAAGAAGTTATTTACAAGGATTAGTTTCATTCACAGTTGCTCATTTGGTTACTGTGGATACTCCTAGCTATGATAGTGTATATTAGATTTTGTTTATGCACTTAGTTAGATTGCATTTGCATTCCCATCACATTCAAAACCATCCAATCACCCCTCAAAATTAGTAATGACAGTCGGGCTAGAATCTGGATGGGTTTCCTAAACCAAATAGTGCATAGTCTAATTGGGACCGTGTACCGGGGAGTACCCCTATTGCTGAAGGGAAATTATGTTCCATCAACATGTTCTTAACTACAAAGGATAAAAATTCAAATAGTAGTGAGAAAAAAACATTCTAACCTTTTGATATGAAATGAATATGGTTATAATTTAATCTCTATCTAATATATTCCAAGTCAAAAATTTTAGGTGTAAGGAAGACTCGAAGTTTGTAGGGCTGCAATTCTAAACCATACACTCTTATAACAATATAATTATAAAAAATATACCAATCTTCATATTTGATATATGGGATAAATTGAAGAATACTTTTACACTCTTTGAACAATCTAGGAGGATGCTCATTGTGCAATATCATATAGGTCGTAGCTATGAATTGTTCTAAAAAGGTATCGAAACCATATTTTTGACAAAAATCCCTAACAAATCGATTCCACTAAAAAACTAACAGCAATTTTCCATGTTGATCAATTGTGTTTGATGCCATATGTGTAAAGTGAGTTGAATAATGATATATCATAAGGTATATCAGATATGATTCATATCTAAACAATTTTAATGACCAGAATAGAACACATTGCTTGTGGATGTTACCAAATAAATACTTGGAAAAATTAAAGTTTATTGACTAAGTAATTTTAAGGATAAACCCTAAAATACTATCATCAACTAAAAAAATCAATGCCATACCCCATAATCACACATGCCATTGCTATAACCTCCTTGATTGATTCTTTGAATACTGAAGAAATTAATGGAAACTTTAAATCTATCAATTTAGCACCTATTGAAAGTAATTTTAGTGAAAAGTTGTGCTTTTTTTCAAGTGGTAATGAACTAAAGTAATTCCCAAGTTCTTCTTCATATAATTTTTCTTAATTATCAAGTAATAATAATAGTTATGAGATGACATACTTTGAAATATGAAATATGATCCATTTCTTGTCTTTGGATTTTAGAATCCTTTGAGTGGGGTCATATGATTGAGCACACATTTGGAAGAATTCATGAAAATGGAAAGTACACGGAACTATAGATTAGGATAATCCACATTCCCAAGAAGGACTGTCTTATAGGTTACCCTTAAACCTCTAAAAATCTGAATGCCAAATTTGTTCAATATTTCTTACTGTTAATCGAGTTTCAAACATATCTTCATCTTTATCTACGAGATATTTTGAGTCTGGGTTTAATACAAAAAAATGTCCTTGGGTTGATGATTTATTCCTAGGGGCAATATTTTTAAGAGTTTCTTTGATTCTAATTATTACGCTTTTCTACAACTTTTTCTCTAGATGTTCTTTTCTTATCATTCTGAAAGAAAAACCACTACCTTAAGATAGGAATATGATTTATAAAAATACCTATGAGAGTTTGAACATTCGATGACAAAGCTATTTCACTTTAAAACCTTTATATAACCTCGATTCAAGTTTGGCTTAGTTTTTCAGTGGTTCATTTAGCAAATGCAAAGCATATTAGAAAGTTGTCGACCTTTCCTTTTCTTCATGAGATAAAATTCATTTAATTTCCCATAATCAATTTATACTTGTTATCTTCATTGGATTATGTGGCATTACGACACAACAAGTTTTTTCCAAATACCTTATTTCCTTGCTTTGCTATCATTGTGCATGATGTTGGTCATGTGGATCCTGAAATTGGTTTACATGATGTTTCTAAGTGGTTTTGAAATAGTTCCTTATAGGATAATCCTAGCTATGATATTGTATATTATATTTTGTTTATGCACTTAGTTAGATTTCATTTTCATTCCCATCACATTCAAAAGCATCCAATCACCCCTCAAAACTAGCAATGAAAGTCGGGCCATAATCCAGATGGGTCTCCTAAACCAAACAATGCATAGTCTAATTGGGACCATGTACCGGGGAGTACCCCTACCGTTAAAAGGAAATTCTGTTGCATCAACATGTTATTAACTATAAAGGATAAAAATTCTACTAGTAATGAGACAGAAACATTCTAACCTTTTGAGATGAAATGAATATGGTTAGAATTTAATCTCTATCTAATATATTCCAGGGCAAAAATCCTAGGTGTAAGGAAGACTAGAAGTTTGTAGGGATTCAATTCTAAACCATGAACTCTTATAACAATATAATTCTAAAAAATATGCCAATGTTCATATTTTATATATGGGCTAAATTGAATAATACTTTTACATTCTTTGAACAATCTAGGAGGATGTTCATTGTGAAATATCATATATGTGTTGTAGCTATGAATTTTTCTAAAAAGCTATTGAAACCATAGTTTTGACAAAAATACATAACAACTTAAGTCCACTAAAAAACTAAAAGTAATTTCCCCTATTGATCAACTGTTTTTTATGCTATATGTTGAAAGTGAGTTGACTAGTGATATATCATAAGGTATATCGGATATGGCTGATATCTAGACAAATTTAATGACTGGAATTTAACAAATTGCTCATGGATGTTACCAAATAAATACTTGGAAAAATTAAATTTGATTCACTAACTAATTTTAAGGATAAACACTAAAACACTATCATCCACTAAACAATCATTTCCATACCCCATAATCACACATGCCATTTCTATAACCTCCTTTCCATACCCCATAATCACACATGCCATTTCTATAACCTCCTTGATTGATTCTTTGAATAATGAAGAAATTAATGGAAACTTTAAATCTATCAATTTAACACCTATTGGAAGTAATGTTAGTGAAAAGTTGTGTTTTTTTTTCAAGTGGTAATGAACTAAAGTAATTACCAAGTTCTTCTTCATATAAGTTTTCTTAATTATCAAGTAAAATAATAGTTATGAGATGACATACTTTAAAATAGGAAATATGATCAATTGGTTGTCTTTGGTTTTTTAGAACCCTTTGAGTGGTGTTATATGATTGAACACACATTTGGAAGAATTTAGGAAAATGGAAAGTGTATGGAACTATATCTTAGGCTAATCCACATTCCCAAGAAGGAATGTTCTATGGAACTATATCTTAGGCTAATCCACATTCCCAAGAAAAAATGTCTTGTAGTTATCCTTAAACCTCTAAAAAGTTGAATGTCAAATTTGTTCAATAGTTCTAACAATTAATCGAGTTTCAAAAATATATTTATATTTATCTACGAGATATTTTAAGTCAGGGTTTATTGCAACAAATTGTCCTTGGGTTGATGATTTATTCCTAGGGGTAATATTTTTAAGAGTTTCTTTTATTCTAATTATTATTCTTTTCTACAACTTTTTCTCTAGATGTTGTTTTGTTATCATTGTGAAAGAAAAACCACTACAAAAAGATAGGAATATGATTTTTAAAAATAGATATGATAGTTTGAACATTCAATGACAGAGCTATTTGACTTTAAAACCTTTCTATAACCCCGATTCTAGTTTAGCTTATTTTTTTAGTGGTTCATTTAGCACATGAAAATCATCTTAGAAAGTTTTCGGCATATCCTTTTTTTCATGAGATAACATTCATTTAATTTCTCATAATCAATTTCTACTTGTCATCTTCATTGGATTATGTTGCATTATGACAATAAAAATTTTCCAACTACCTTATTTCCTTGCTTTTCTATCATTGTGCATGATGTTGATGTGCACCCTGGAAGTGGTTTATAGGACGTTTGTGAGTGGTTTTGAAATAGTTCCTTGTGATCCCATAATCCACTAGAAGGTTCCATGTGTTTGAGGGGTGGTTTATGGTTATAGGACCAATGAAACAAATTAACTATATTTCTACTTATCGACCTGTAATGTCTATTGACCATTGATATAGTGCTCACCTCCATCATTGGATTTTCTACATGAATAGTTTTATGATCCATTGATTTATGACTTTGCTAACCCAGATGCATCTATATTTCAAATAGTTATATAAACATGGAATCCTTTGATTGGTTACTAACTCCATTAATGTATATTTTTTTCCTACAAAACATGATTAATACATTCCTTTACAAAATTTATAAAAAAAGGTTAAAATTAAAATCTAATCCAAATTTTGTTACAGAAAAACATCTAATGCAAAAAAGGGTTACAACAAGCCTCCAAAGTGACTTGTGGAAAATAGGCTAGGCCTAAAACCCATAACTTTGATAACATTTTGGAGAATCAAGAAATTGTAGAAGTGAATAACAATGCATTCCAAGAGGAGGTGACATCGATAATCGTAGTTATATTAGAAACAAAAGTAAAGATAGATGACCATATGGAATAAAACAAAAAAATTGATAGACAAACTGATCCATATGATCATCTATGTATAAACCAAAGCATAGAAAAATTCCATGGAATAGGGATGATATAGATTGGATCATTATATTATTTTTCATCTATCTCGATGCTTTTAGAGTGGGAAAAATTGGAGCAATAAACTTGTAGGGTCATTTTAGTGGCATGTCCCACTTTGGAAAAATGGGGTCTATAACCTTTCGGAGCCATTTTGATGCATTAAAAGGAATTTTTTGAGGCTTTGGTGTCTAGGACCTATGCACATCCCCTTAATGGTGTTCTACACTTTGATACCTTTCCAATGATGTAGAATGTGCATCAATAAGAGATTGCATGTGAAAGTTGTGCCTCTTGTAAGTTGATCTATCATGTTGACCACCATGGTACGAGAGGATGCCACATCATCTCCAATTACTCATGCATATGGGGATAGCCACATGAGAAATTTCAAGAATATTCTGGAAGGTTCAAAATCCTACCACAATTGAGGGTTGGGGAAGTCAAAAACCTACCCCTAGATGGCTATCGGGCTATGTTAAATAGCATGCCACCAGGAGGACAAGGGGTTCCATTCTATGTTATTGTATTTTGTTCCATAGAAGAGTAGAATAAATTGGAGTGGGAAATTAAAGAGCATAACATAGGGGTTTAATGTGATTTAGAAACATAAAAGGTCACAGGTATCAGGTAACTCCATAGAGAGTGCCTTGTCCTTTGTACTTGCATTATTTCCATACTAGAGAAAAGAGAGCAATGCAACCTCGCCTTCTAGATGGGTTTTCTCCCGTAAGGGTTTCCTAGAGAAAATATTTGTGTTATCTTGTGAATGGTGTGTGATTATATTTTACTATTCTCTATTTTCCAGATATTATCTATTTCATGCATAAGCAAAAAATCAATAACTAAATATTCTAGAATCTAAAAAAATTTAACCTTCATAATGTAGATTTCAGTTTTCTTTATCAGATTTTTTGTGATGAACCGTTCTAGTGGAATATCCATGGTAGTTTACAAATCATATTGGTATTAGATTAGGTTTTTATTTTGGGTATTTTTTGGAAGTTGCATGATCCAGGAATCAACTTAAAGAGAAGTTGCAGAAACCCTAACCATGGTGGATGAGTATGTTCATAATAACCCTTGAGATATAGCATAAGAGATATTTGAGAGGTTGGAAGGACAAGTCAATGACATTAGTCACAATATGAACCTCCTCATGGCGGCTCTAGCAAGTAATCTTAGACCATTCATAGATGATGGAGGATCTAACTTAGAGACCAAAACAGAGGGAAAATCGAGAGACTAAGAAGAACCAGGAAAGAAGCCACATAAATAATTTGGGAAATATCAACCGAGTTTGAGTTCCATGAACCCTTCACAGTCCCTATTCAAGATGGAAGTGAAATTGGGCATAAATCCATACCAAGGAGAGATAAATGCATTAAAATTGAATCATTGGTTGAAACAACTATAAGTTTATTTTAGCGTTCACCATATAGATGAAGAGAAAAATATTTAATTTGCTAGATTGAAGTTAGAGGGCCATGATTTAACTTGGTGGGAAAGACATACATAAACAATTAGGTTGGAGGGTGATCCAACAATAACTAGGTGGGAGGACTTCAAAATGCTCATCAAGTGCCAATTCTACCCTATAGGGTATGTAGAGGACCAATGGATCTCGTGACACTACTTTAGGCAGATGTAGTGGCATAATGTACATGAGTACACCACTGAGTTCATAAATACGGCCATCATGTTGGGTATCTCTCCCAAGAACCCAGATGTTCTCCTCAAGTATCTGGGGGTTTTACATAGTCATTTACAAAACAATGTGATGCTCTTCAAGACAAGGACAATGGATGAGGCGTGTGTATAGGAAAAATACAAGAAAAACATAGGATAAAAGAGGGGGAAGCCAAATGGTTCTAAGCAGAAAGAGCACCAAGGAGATTCCAAGGAGGGGAAGAAGAAATGAAAAGGGGGGAAATATAAGAAGACAACAATCATTACACATCAGTGAGAATATCCCACCAACCATTGCAATCATTACAACATTGATGGCCACATCGAGGAAAGTTTTTGGAATCTGCATCCAAAGATGAAATTGAAGAACCGCAAGAAGGACAGAAAGAAAAAAAAAATTAATCCATAGATTCAAGAAATCAGGTTGAAAGTAGCTTGGATGAGGATGAAAATGTTATTTTCACATCTGTGCAGAAGGAGGTGAATCTTACTAGCCTTCATCACTAGGAATAGAAGGATATGACCAAGCTCTTCCACATCAAGATTTAGGTCAAGAAGACCAAGATAGATTCTCTGATCGACTCTGGTTCATAGGATAATATCATAGAAGTGGATATGGTCAACAAGATTGTATTGGAGGTTCACGATCAGCCTAGCCCCTATCCATTGGGTTGGGTAAACAAGGGTGTAAGGATAAAGGTAACAAAAGCGTGTAAGATTATATTTGTTGTAAGTGCTTATTTTATTGATGAAGTGGAATTGGACATAGTACCCATTGATGTATATGGACTAGTGTTTGGAATCCGTTACATGTATATGAGGGATGAAATATTCATGCGGATAACTGACTAGTACCGAATGCTCAAGGATGGGAAGTCCTACATCATCAATGTGCATAAAGGAAAGTAAAATATATCACTGATAAGTGCCAATCGAGTCAAAAAGTTGATTAGTTCTAGTAAGAAATATTTTTTCTTTTATTAAGATAAAATCAGTTTGATGATGAGTCAATGAGAGTGAAGGCATCCCTAGCGGGGTGTACTAAAGAGTAGAAAAATCAATCAGAGGAGTTTCTACAGGAATACATAGGAGTGTTAAAGGATCCTAAAGGGTTACCACCCAAGAGGGATGTGGAACATGAAATACAATTATTTCCAAACTCTCCATTACTGAATATTGGGCTATATACACAATCTATTCTACAAGTGAATGAAGTGAAGAAGTAGTTGCAGTAGTTGTTGGAGCAGGGTATGATTTGAACAAGTACCTTGCCTTGTGGGTCACCCATCATAATTGTTCCCAATAAGGATGGGACATGGATAATTTGTATCAATTATAGGGAATTGAACAATATTACACTAAAGAATCAATACCCTTTTCCTAGGATCGATAATCTGTTGGACCAACTACAACATGCCAAGTACTTCACTAAGATATATTTGAAATTAGGATATCACCAGGTATGAGTCAAAGAAGAAGATACCTGGAAGAATTCCTTCAAGACAAGGAAAGGTTTGTATGAGTGGTTTGTTATGCCATTCAATTTATGCAATGCAACAACTACATTTATGAGACCAATGGATGATATTTTATGCCCTTAACTAGATTCATTTGTTATTGTCTATTTTCATGATATACTAGTTTATAGTTCTTCCTCAGAGGAGCACATATCACATATTAAGCAAGTGTTAGAGACCCTAAATAAGCACCAACTTCTGTCTAATATCAAGAAATGTGAGTTTACTCAGTTTTATTTGGGGTATGTGATCTATGGAGGGAAGCTCAAGATAGATCCCACAAAGCTGGAGGCCATCATGAAATGTCCAGTTCCTACAAATGGCACTAAAGTTAGGAGTTTTCTTAGGGAAACACAATACTTGTGGAAGTTCATAGATTCATTTTCAGTGGTAGCTGCACCACTCCACACCATAACATCCAATGGTATATTTTCTAGTGAGGGAAGAATCGACATAAATCCTTCGATGAGCTAAAAAGAAATATCAATCAAGCACTAGTGCTCACACTACCAAACTTGTAGAATCCCTTCGAAATGGAGACATATGCAAGTGGGTATGCCATGGGAGAATTACTAATGCAGGGAGGAAGGCCCGTATGCTATCATTATGAATTATTTCATGGGGTGGTTCTAAAATAACCTACCTACGACAAGGAGCTCTATGCCTTGGTACAAGTTGTCAAAAAGTGGAAGTACCATCTGATGGGAAAGGTGTTGGGGTCGTAACCCGCACATAGGTAGAACAATATATTCAGATGTAATAAAGGTCAATATTAATAAGGCCTTGCAATAAAATAGAATAAGTCGAATGTAAGAAGACCTAATAGAAGCTTCCGCTTCTAGAAGGATCTTCCTCTAGATGCTTCTCTTGATAGACATATTTAGTATAAATAGGAGTTGAGGGTATGAGAACCCTAGCTTGGATATTATTGTAATAGAGATCTTCTCAACTGGAGGTTGCCCCCTCGAAGAGGCCTGTGAACATTGCTTTCAGAATCAAAGTGCTATTTTTATTGTTATTCTTATATCATTTCAATGTTATTGTGGTGATTTTTCTGGTTATATTGTTGTTATTATGCCATTTCTAGCATTTTATTTATGTTCTGCATACTTTTTATATCTGGTATATTACAAGTGGTACCAGAGCACTTTCCTTAGCAGAAATTGTGGGTAATTTTTTTTTCCAGGGTAGAGATGTATTCCGGCATCTTTAAGCCACAAATATTTGTTGTTACGCACATAAACCCACGGTTGAGGGATTCATACACGTAAGAAATACAAGTGGTTCTTAAGCGCACATATGTTGGCCACCATTATAACCCCTTTTGGTACCCCTTCGAGTGGTAGTGCATTAGACATCACCTGTGTACGGATCGACCTAGATTTCCTGAATCCCTCTTTAGATAAACCGATCGCCCACCTGACTGCTATAGTGCCACCGAGAACAACACTCGGGAAGATACTCTCTAGTACCTGGGTAGTCGGGTATTACGGCTAAGGGTATGGTTTATCCTCCTTAGTTAGTTCCCTGAGATATTGGGCCGAGTAGTATTGTTGGACCCTGCACGTATATCAGAGAGCTATAGCATAGGGAAAACCCTTGTCTGTAGAACCTTTGAATACCTAACCCTTGGGGACAGAAACATAAACAAATTAAAACAGACCAGATCTATTGTTACGCAACTGTATTCAAGTTGCCAAGTAACTACACTTTTCTTCCTGGTTAAGCATTTGGGAATTTCATCACTGTAGTATTCTTCAGACCAGAATATAACTCTGCAGGTGTAAAAAAAAAAAAAAAAATCTGGAATTTTTTTTCACCATTATTTGAGACCTATTCCATTGGATTCATCCCTTCGCCCTTATCACATTCATACATATCATTTTTCAGAAAAATTTTTGACCCCACCCACCCCTTTTCAATTCCCTCATCCTCATGGCCCATACCCGCAACCAAGACTTGGAAGCTCGCTTCAATACCTTGCAATCCAGTTTCACCAAGACCCAACAAGAAGTGAAACAACTCAGTGCCAATGTTGTCTCCATCAATACAACCATACAGTCCTCAATGGAGGAAATCAAACAAGACTTGACCACCCAGCCTAAATATGTCTTTTCATCACTCTGCACCAAGCTTCATATCCCTATAGATAACCCTTCCTCTGACTCACCCCCACATACTGAAGGTGAACATTTCTCTCATTCCCATAACTTTCAACACCATCACTTTCAACGTGACCTACGCCTTCCGCTGGTGGATGTGACCAAATTTGATGGCTCAGACCCCACTGGTTGGGTAACCCAAATAAAACATTATTTCTCTTTATACGACATTACAAATGATTTGGCCAAACTCCAGTATAGTGTTCTCCATCTAGATCAAGAACGGTGGAAATGGTGGCAATGGAGAAAAACTTCCCGTCAAGGGTATATTTCTTGGACACACTTTGTGGCAGATATTTATGAACACTTTGACACGAACACCAACCATTTGGGTTGTTTGACAAATTTGAAACAATTGGGAACATTGGAAGACTTTATAGCTTCCTTTGAGAGCCTGACTTTTTGGATAGAGGGCATGTCTGATGCCTTTTTCCGAGAGTGTTTTATCAGTGGCCTCAAGGATGATATTTGAGCCCATGTCATCATGGCTCGGCCTCATAGTTGGGTGGAGGCTACTAAAAGAGCTAAAGAAGCACAACAGGTTGTATCTTCTCAAAACTAGAAACTCACCTTTATCCCTCGCCCTAAACCTGTAAATCCCATTACTCCCTCCGCTCCACTAAAGATACAAAAATTGACCAGGGATGAAATGGATGAATGCCAAATCAAAGGCCTTTGTTATAATTGTTATGACAAATATTTCTCGGGCCATAAGTGTAAGGAACAAAAGATTTTTATGGCCATCTCCGAGGATATTTCAGAAGAGGATGTTGAAACTCCCCTTGTGTTTGAGTCACCTGAAACCACTGACATAACCCCTCCCTCAGACCCTCCCGATGTAGAACCGGTCATTTCCCTTAATGATCTCATTGGATTCTCCGCTCCCCAAACCCTCAAGCTAATCGGTTACATCAAGCATCAAAAGGTCATCATTCTGGTTGATTGTGGAAGCACCCATAATTTTATTCATCGTTGCATTTCCCAAGAAACTCATTGCTATATCCATGCCATCAATAATTTCCAAATCATGATTGCCAATGGTGGCTCCATGAAATGTGGAGGGCATTGTGAAAATGTGTGTCTCCAAATTGGTGACTACCACCTGAAATCTCATATGTTTTCTATCGACATGGGCGGTTGTGACATTGTGTTGGGTGCAGACTGGCTAAGGACTTTGGGTCCCATTCTCATGGATTTCAAGGAATTACCCATGCAATTTGACCAGGAGGGCCACCAATATAAGTTCCAAGGCATCACTGTCGGTTCACCTGAGATCATTAGTTCCCATCGCATGGAAACGCTGCTCAAAAAAGGTCACTCTAGTGTTATTTCCCAACTCCATGCCATACAAGCAACAACGACACCCTCGATGCCACAAGACCTCCAATCCATCCTTTCTAAACATCAAGTGGTCTTTTCCACTCCCCGGGGACTCCCTCCTTCCCATGGTGTTCATGATCATTACATTCCCCTTGTACCTGGAAGCCTTCCTCCCAATATCCATTCGTATCGTCACCCCTTTTCCCCAAAAAATGAAATTGAGAAAATGGTCCAGGAACACCTTAATACAGGCGTTATCCACCCTAGTACGAGCCCCTAATCTTCTCCTATGGTCGTGGTCCTGAAGAAATAAGGTTCTTGGCGAATGTGTCCTAACTTTCGTGCCCTCAACAAACTTACCATTAAAGACAAATTTCCCATTCCTATCATTGATGACCTCCTGGATGAATTGAGCGGCACCCAATTCTTTACTGAACTTGATCTTTGTTCGGGCTACCACCATATACATATGAAAGAGGCAGACATTCCAAAAACTTCCTTTAGAACTCATGAGGGCCACTATGATTTTTTGGTTATGCCCTTTGGCTTGTGTAATTCCCCGTCCACCTTCCAAAGCCTCATGAATCATGTATTATGTCCTTTTCTACATCATTTTGTCTTAGTTTTCTTTAATGATATCGTCATCTATAGAAAAACCTAGACAGACCATCTTGCTCATGTGGATCAAGTTCTCCATCTACTCTCTCAACACCAAATTTTCCTAAAATAGTCTAAATGTGCTTTTGGCGGCTCAGAAGTAGAGTACTTGGGTCATCTGGTGGGAAAGGACGGCATCATGGTGGATCCTAAAAAGATTGAATCTA
This sequence comes from Picea engelmannii, assembly GCA_009831015.1. Classification (NCBI taxonomy): domain Eukaryota; kingdom Viridiplantae; phylum Streptophyta; class Pinopsida; order Pinales; family Pinaceae; genus Picea; species Picea engelmannii. The sequence goes on from ML800405.1 coordinate 528,753, forward strand.
TGCAAGACTGGCCTCACCCAAAGACTCTCAAAAGCTTGCGTGGATTTTTGGGCTTAACCAATTATTACCACAAGTTTGTTAAGAATTATGGAAAGATTGCATCACCTCTCCTTGCTCTCCTAAAAAAGAACTCTTTCACTTGGACCCCAGCCGCTTCTCAATCTTTTCAAACCTCGAAGATGGCCATGTGCACCACTCCAGTCCTGGCCCTTCCTGATTTCACAAAGACCTTTGTCTTGGAATTTGATGCCTTAGGGAAAGGAATTGGTGTTGTCCTTATGCAAGAGGGTCGGCCTTTGGCCTTTACTAGCAAGAAACTATCTGAAAGAAATATGGGCAAATCAATCTATGAAAAGGAAATGTTGGCTATTTTGCATGTTGTTGATCTGTGGTGCCCTTATCTATTGGGGTAACACTTCCAAATTAAGATAGACCATCAAAGCCTCAAGTATTTTATGGAACAATGCATTTCCTCCCCGAAGCAATAAAAATGGGTGACTAAGCTCTTTGGATATGATTATGAGATCATTTACAAGAAAGGAAAAGACAATGTGGTTGTGGATGCACTTTCCCGAAAATATGAAGATGAAGGATCCCTTTTTCTCTTTCCTTCATTGTACCAGATTGGCTCCAAGCCGTTCGCTAGGAATGGCTACAAGATCCCAAAAGTTTGCATCTGATCCAACAATTGCAGTCCAATGCTCCAGCTTCCCCAGGGTACTCTTGGCTCCATGATGAGATTCAATACAAAGGTACTTTGTATTTAAGTAAACAATCAAAGCTTAAATCCACGGTACTTTCTGAGCTTCATGCTACCACCACATCGGGGCACTCAGGGTTCACCAAAACCTATGACAGGGTCAAATGTTCTTTTTTCTGGGATGGTATGAAACATGACATTTGTAATTTTATTGCTGAATGTGATGTGTGTCAACGCAACAAGGGAGAAACATTCAAATATCCAGGCACACTACAACCGCTTCTGATTCCACCTGCTATTTGGAGGGATATCTCTATGGATTTTATTACAGGATTACCCAAATCAGGAAATAAATCAGTCATCATGGTGGTTGTTGATCTCCTTTCCAAGTATGCTCATTTCTGTGCTCTTCAACACCCGTTTACAACATCCGTGGTGGCTCAAATTTTCATGGATCAGGTCTTCAAGCTTCATGGCATGCCGCACTCTATTGTTTCTGAATGCAACCCAACTTTCAAAAGCAATTTTTGGCAAGAATTGTTCAAGATACAAGGCACCCAATTGCATCTCATCACAACTTATCATCCCCACACTGATGGTCAAACGAAAGTTGTCAACAAGTGTTTGGAAACATATTTGAGGTGTTTTGCCTCGGAAAAGAAAAATCAGTGGGCTCAATGGTTACCCCTAGCTGAATGGTGGTACAACACTTCATACCATACATCTATACGCATGACTCCTTTTGAAGTGGTATATGGACAAAATCCACCTTCAGTTCTCTCATACCTACCTGGTGTCTCGAAGGTCCAGGCAGTTGAGAAAACACTTACAGTTCTAGAGGCTATTCTCTGTACCCTCAAAGAGAATTTGGTCATGGCACAAAATCGCATGAAGCAACAAGTAGATCAAGGTCGCTCTGAACGACAATTTGTAGAAGAGGATCGTGTGTTTCTTTAACTGCAACCTTACAAGCAAAATTCCCTCAAGGCCGAGAATTGTTAGAAGCTAGCACCCAAATTTTATGGTCCTTATACCATTCTCAAGCGTGTGGGAAAGATGTCTTATCAGTTAGCTTTGCCCAATCCTTCGAAGCTACATCCTATTTTTCATGTTTCATGCTTAAACAAGGTGATTGGAACTAAGTGCCAAATTCAAACCAACCTTCTCAAGTTAGCCGAAGAAGGATCCATTTGGCTACAAGCACAAGCAGTTTTGGACCAGGGTGAGCATCGCCTACGTCAGAGAACCATCAAGGAAGTGTTAGTCCAGTGGAAATATACAACTCCAGTAGATGCCACTTGGGAACCAACTACCATTCTGCAACAATTTCCACATCTCAAGCCTTGAGGACAAGGTTGTTTTTAAGGGGGAGGACATGTTAGAGTCCTAACCCACACATAGGTAGAACAATATATTCGGATGTAATAAAGGTCAATATTAATAAGGCATTGCAATAAAATAGAATAAGTTGAATGTAAGAAGACCTAATAGAAGCTTCCGCTTCTAGAAGGATCTTCCACCAGATTCTTCTCTTGATAGACATATTTAGTATAAATAGGAGTTGAGGGTATGAGAACCCTGGCTTGGAAATTATTTTAATAGATCTCTGCTCAACTGGAGTTTTCCCCCTCAAAGAGGCCCATGAACATTGCTTTCAGAATCAAAGTGTTATTTTTGTTGTTATTCTTATATCATTTCAGTGCTATTGTGGTGATTGTTTTGGTTATATTGTTGTTATTCTTCCATTTCTAGCATTTTATTTCTATTCTGCATACTTTTTATATCTGGTATATTACAAAAGGAGACCATCATCCACACACATCACCAACCACTACAATATTTGCAATCCTAAAGTAAGCTACAAAAAATCAAGCATTATAAGTGGATGAGGTTTTTACAACAATTTCATTTGGTCATAAAGTGTAATAAGGGTAGCAAAAAATAAGTTGGAAGACATGCTTTCTTAACCACCCACATCCAAGATTACATCTTTGGGAACTTTGATGCAGATTAAGCCTTTTACCCATGATGCATACAAAGAGGCATACACAAAATATGAGTACTTCAAGGAGGTGTTTCAATATCTAAAAGGCCAAATTCATATAAAACAAGGCTATCACAAGGTTGACTATAATTTCCAGAATCGTTTACTCAAAATCTTGAAAAGTTCTATGTTCCTAAAGGTGAATGATTGCAGCTTATCAGAGAGGCTCACACCTCCAAGGTTGCAGGACATTTTGGTGTTGGGAATATAATTTCGAATTTATAAAGGTATGTGTATTGGACTAGAATGTAATAATATGTAGCACGATGTGTTAGCGGATGTATACTTTGTTCTACCAATAAGCCCAATAACATGAAGCAAGGTCTATACCATCCCTTACCTGTACCCAATAAACCTTGGGAAAGTATTTCCATGGATTTTGTGGGAGGTTTACCAACAATTAGGAAGGGACATTGCTATCTATTTGTGGTAGTTGACAGTTTCAACAAAATGTGCATTCTCATGCCTTGTAAAAAGAACATCAACGGAAAAAAAAAACAACAAACAAGTTCTTTGAATAGGTTTGGGTGCACTTTGGGATACCAATGAGCATCCTCTTAGATAGGGATACTAGATTTCTTAGTGCATTTTGGACTACATGTGGGAGAATATGGACACTAAGTTGAAGAGGACTACATCATTCCATCCACAAAAATATGGGTAGAGGGAAGTAGTCAATAAGAATTTGGTATAGCTTTTGAGGGGTTACAATCATAAGCATTTGAAGACATAGGTGTTGGGTTGTTATATTCTTTGCAATGAAATTAGAAGTTTGAGGTGGATCGACCGAGAAAAGTCGAAGTCGAACAAGTCAAAGTGGTCAAATGATAAGAGGTCGACATGCAATCATGTGGCAACTGACTAAAGATCAAATGAAGGTCAATCAATAATGCAACTTGGTAGTCGACTGTAGTAGAATCCTGAGATTCACGAGATTTGTAGACAATGATATGCATGGATATATAACCATTTTTGGCACCTTTGTTTAGGGTTTTTCCTACTGTAAAGCCTATAAATAAGGCGTGTTGTAATGTTGTAAAAGATAATATTTATATAAATTGTTTTAGAGGTTGTTGATCATGTAGATGTAAACCGAATTAACTACAGGGTTGTCCTTGTGTAAATAAAAAAGGTATGTTGTCGATTGTGTCTTAGGTGTGGACCCAGGTTAGGAATGTAACCTTTTATTCTAAATGAATAAGAAAACAAGAGAGCAAGATGCTCAAGGAATATTGGTTTTCCCATTTGGGTTTCTAGGGTAAAAATTATGTGTACTATGTGTTTTCTTTGTCATTTATTTTAAAGCTTAAATATTTCTTCCTTTCTTCTGTTAGGTTTAGTGTGGAAGGGTTATATTTTATAACATGTGGTATCATAGCTTGATTTAACAACCTCATATATGAGATAAACCCTAGGTCCAATAAGAGTTGTAAGTCAAAAATATTTAAATTTGTGCTTAAAGAATGGCAAGTATCTTGAGAATATAGATCAAAAAATTCAATGGCCGGAATTTTGAGCTTTGGAAGATTAAAATTGAAGATATCCTTATAGATCGAGAACAATGGGAAACAATCTGTCTTGGTACCATTCTGATAGGTATGTCAAGGGAAGAATGGGAGAAACTTGAGAGAAGGGCAAGGAGTACAATTCCGCTTTGTCTTGCAGATTCGACGCTGCTAAATGTCTCAGGTGAAGATTTGGCCAAGAAACTGTGGGACAAGTTGGGAATCTAGTACCAATCAAAATCCATGATAAATAAGTTGTTCCTAAGAAATAAACTATTTGTTTTGAGGATGAGTGAGGACAATTCAGTAACTATGAATTTAAATGCATTTAATACCATAATAATCCAGTTATCTTTTGTGGATATTAAAATCCTCGAGGACGAGAAATTTATTAGCCTATTATGTTCTTTGTCAGACTCCTGAGATAGCTTAGTTGTGGATATAGGGATTAATTCAACCACATTAGCACTAGAAGATGTGGTTGCATCTCTATTATCAGAAGAAATGATAAGGAAGAACATGGATAGATCAACCAAAGATGCATTAGTGGTGAGAGGTCGACCGATTGATAGAGATAAAGGAAAATTCTCAAGTATAAAGTCTATGTCGAAGGGTAGATATAAATCCCATGTTCAGTCGAAGAGAATATGCTATAAATAAGGTAAAGTTGGGAACTACAAAATGGATTACAAGTTGAAGGCAATGGAATTCAGTACATGATCCGATGAGAAGCAGTCGATTGAGAGAAACACGACTCCAGATAAGGGAGGCGATGTGTACCTAGCGTCAACTGGTACACAATCGGATCAATATGTTTGGTTGATTGAATCAGGAGCATACTATCATATGAAACCAAATAGAGAATGGTTCTACGAATATGAACGATATGAAGGAGGAGATGTGTTCTTGGGGGACGAATCAACAACCAAAATTGTCGGACGGGGAAGAGTCTGACTAATACTGCATGATGAGAGGAGTATAACCCTTCCATGTGTGCTACATATTCTAGGTTTGGCAAGAAACTTGATATCTATCAGTAATATGAGTGATGCAGGAGTGCACACTCTATTTCAAAAGGACATGTGCAAGATGGTCAGAGGTGTGATGGCCTTAATGAAAGGAGTTCAAATTGGATCCCTATACAAGTTTTTAAGGAATGTCAACTCGACTGGATGCAACACCATCAATATTCCTAAAATCGACTTGACTCGAATCAACTTGGGCTAAGTTGGTCTAGACTGACTCGACATGTCTTCCTCATTTCGACCCAACCATGCTATGGCACAAGAGGATGGGACACATTGGAGAAAAAAGACTTCGAGCTATGCGAAATAAATATATGGTTGAATATTTTCCTAAATGTAATTTAGAAGTTGAATTTTGTGGACATTGTATATATGTAAAACAAAGTCGGGTAAGTTTCCCATATGGAGTGACAAAGGTAAAGGGGATCCTAGAATTGGTTCATAGTGATGTGTTTGGCCATATTGCAATGCCTTCACTTGGTGGATCCTTTTATTATATCTCCTTCATATATGATTTTTCCAGGAAGACATGGATATATTTCCCGAGGAAAAAATCAGAGGTTTTCTACAAATTCAAAGAGTTTAAGTCTCTTGTAGAAAACCATACACATAATACGCTTTAGTTGATGAGAACTAACAACAGTGGTGAATTCTATGGAAATTATTTTGAGAAATTTTGCAAGCAGTGTGGCATAGCATGGAAATTTACCACACCATGTTCCCCACAACAAAATGGATTTTCCAAGAGAATGAATAGTACATTGATGGAAAAGGAAAGAATCATTCTTAGTGGCGCTAGGATCGCACAAGAATTCTGGGCAGATGCCATTGACACTGCAAAATATCTGGTGAATATGTCTCCTTTGTTGGCACTAGTTGACACGACTCAAAATGAGGTATGGTTTGGTAGGAATCCTTTGGTTTCACATCTCAAAGTATTTGGTTGTAATGCCTTTGTGCATGTTCTCAAGGAATAGAGGAGCAAGCGGGACAGGAAGGAAATCAAGTGTATTTTCATTGGATACAAATAAGGAATGAAATGATATATGCTCTCATATCCTGCATCAAGGAAAACAATGTATACTCGAGATGTAGTCTTCAAAGAAGTAAGAAGGAAGTCTAATTTTTAAATAATGGTTCAGACAAATAATGATCCTGAGAAGGTGTAGTTTGAAACAAGGAACAAAGAAGATGATTCATATGAGTCGATTGAATCAGATGAAGAGGTGGAACAACCGACCCTGGTTGTAAGGAGGTAAGAAAACCAGTCGAAAGGTATAGTCCACCTAACTTTCATTCCTCATTTTTGTTAACTGCCACTGATGAGGAGTCCAAGTTGGCCAAGGGGGTATTCAAATTGGTAGAGTGTAGAATATGGAAGGATGATATGGTCAAAGAGATGAAATCCTTGCATAAGAATGAGACATGATATTTATTTGAATTACCTAGTGGAAGAAATCCCATTGGTAGAAAATGAGGAATCCCATTGGTAGAAGATGAAGATTCAAGTAGAATATGAACAAAACATGTCCATTCAATAAATTCGAAGCTTGACTGGTAGCGAAAGGATATTCCCAAGTCGAAGGAGTCGACTTCGGTGAGATTTTTTCCCCTGTTACAAAATTAACTTTCATCAGAGTATCAATGTCTCTCGCTGCAACATTTGATATGGAAATAGAATATATGTATGTGAAAACAATGTTCCAACACAGGGGCCTGGAAGAATAAATCTACATGAAACAACTTGAAGGATTTGTAGTAAAGGGAAATAAATATTTGGTGTGAAAATTGAAAAGATCTCTTTATTGTCTAAATAAATTACCAAGGATGTGGTACCAAAAGTTTGACACATACATCCTTAGTTTAGGATTTGTGAGAAGAAAAGTTTATCACTGCATATATTCCAAATAAGAAGGTGTGTGTTTCATATATTTAGCATTGCATGTCGACGACATGTTGTTGATCAGAAACAACATGAACGCAATAAAGGAGGTGAAGAAGAATCTATCCTCCAAGTTTGACATGAAGGATCTCGGTGCAACGAACTTCATTCTAGGAATAAATATCAAGAGAGGTCGAGTAGCTAGGAATATCTGGTTGAAATATATTGAAATAATCTTGAAATGTTTCAACATGTAGGATTTCCAACCTGTAAAGGTGCCAATTCCTGTGGGAGCAAGGCTAACTACTAAAAAATGTCCAAAGACAAAGGAAGAGATAAAGTACATGGAATGTATTCCCTTTGCAAGTGTTGTTGGTAATATAATGTATGTGATGGTCTACACTTGATTAGACATTGCCCATGTAATGGGAGTATTGAGAAGATACATGTCGACACCTAGAAAGGAGCATTGGACAATTGTCAAGAGAGTTTTCAGGTATTTGTGTGGCACAAAAGATTATGCTATATGCTACCAAGGAAAACCTAAAGGTAACACTGAAGTAAATGTACAAGGATTTGTCAACGTTAATTGGGCTGGAGATCTAGATCGATGAAGGTCAAGTAGTGGATATGTGTTCAAGATGTTTGGTGGAGAAAGGAACTGGATGATTAAGCGACAAGAGGTTGTATCCTTGTCAATAATAGAAGCTGAATATATGGTATCCATTCATGGAAGCAAAGAAGAAGTTTGGCTGCAATGACTGTGTTAAGGAATCAGGTTTGAGAAGAGAACTTTGAAGAGAAGTTGTGACAATCAAAGAACAATATTTCTATCAAAGAACCCAAGTTATCATTCCAAGACTAAGCATGTTGATGTACAATACCATTTCATGAGAGACATGGTGGAAAGAAACAAGGTGTTGCTGGAGAAAGTAGACATGTTGGAAAACATATTAGAATATTTGACCAAGTATGTGAGTGTTGTGAAGTTCTCTAGGTACAGAGAGGCAATGGGAATTACTTCCCTGGGTCTGTTAATGAGAGTTCATGAATCTACCGGTTTCAACAAAGAAGACAACAAGTGGGAGGATTTTGGGTTGTTATATTCTTTCCAGTGAAATTCAAAGGTCGAGGTGGATTGATCGGGAAAATTTGAAGTCGAAGTAATCAACAAAAATTAAAAGAGGTCAACTGACAAGAGATCATGTGGAAACCGACTGAAGACCAAATGAAGGTCGATTGGTAGTCGAATGGTAATCCGACTTGGTAGTCAATTGTAACAGAATCCCAAGATTCTGGGATTTGTAGCCAATGATGGCATGGAAATGCAACCATTTTTGGGTTCCTTTATTTAGGGTTTTTTCTAATATAAAGAATTTAAATAAGGCATGTTATAATGTTGTAAACCACAATCTTTAGATAAATTGTTTTAGAGGTTGTTGGTCTTGTAGATGTAAGATGAATTGGCTACAAGGTTGTCCTTGTGTAAAGAAAGAAGGTATGATGTTGATTGTGTCTTAGGTGTGGACCAAGGTTACGCATGTAACCTTTTATTTTGAATGAATCAGACAACAAGATAGAAATACATTGAAGGAATGATGCTTTTCTCGTTTGGGTTTCTAGGGTAAAATCTCTATGTACTGCGTGTTTGCTTTGTCATTTATTTTATAACTTAAATCTACCGGTTTCAACAAAGAAGACAACAAGTGGGAAAACATTGTGTTGTTATATTATTTGCAGTGAAAGTTGAAGGTCAAGGTGGATCGAACGAGAAAAGTCGAAGTCGAAGTAATCGACAAAAATTCTAAGAGGTCAACCAGAAATATTTTGACAGGTGGTCGTGTGGAAAACAACTAAAGAATGCATGAAGGTCGACTTGTAGTCGAATGGTAATTTGACTTGGTAGTCGACTGTAAAAAAATCCCAATATTCACGAGATTTGCAGCCAATGATCTACGTGGATTCGTAATCATTTTTGGCCACCTATGTTTAGGGTTTTCCCTACTGTAAAGCCTATAAATAAGATGTGTTTTAAGGTGGTAAAAGATAATCTTTAGATAAATAATTTTAGAGGTTTTTGGTCATGTAAATGTAAGACAAATTGGATAGAGGGTTGTCCTTGTGTAAATAAAGAAGGTATGATGTCGATTATGTCTTAGGTGTGGACCAAGGTTAAGCATGTAACCTTTTATTCTGAATGAATAAGACAACAAAAGAATAATACACTCAAGGAATACCTATTTTCCCATTTGGGTTTCTAGGGTAAAATCTCTATGTATTGTGTTTGATTTTTCATTTCTTTTATAGCTTAAATATTTCTTCCTCTCTTCTATTAGGTTTAGCATGGAATTGTTTTATTTCCCCAAAATAGGATGGAATATAATATATATACATAAATCTTATAACAAAGTAGTCCACACTTATACTGGTAAGTCACCTTTTGAAACTTGCTTTGGGTGTTTTCCACCTTCACCCTTAGATGTTGTATATTGACAACAAGGAGGAGTGGGGGAGGACCTCACATGAGATGCATTGAAAGCATAATTTTTTTTTGAGAAGATTAGGTAGATCAATTTGCAAGTACAAGAGACAATGAAAAAATCACAGGAAAAGTACAAGGCTAGACATGACCAGTATAGAATAGAGAGAACATTTAGAGTGGGAGACATATTATGGTTACAAATGAATAAGGAAAGGCTACATGGTTCTAGTAAGAAGATCAAGGATTTGCAGTATGATCCTTTTGAGGTATTGGAAAAGGTGGGAGATAATTCCTCTAGACTCAACCTACCCCTATACATGCACATTTACTCAGTAGTGAATGTGGAGAATCTCAAACTCTATTACTATTCCATGTTGGATTAGGAGGAGGAGCATGTCCTACCTTCCATAGAGGACTTAGCACCAAATGATCATGAAGAGTTAGCAGAGGACACAATTTTTCATAATCCGTCTAGGACTATAAGATAGGGGTAGCATGACCATTGGAAAATTTGGGTTGAAAGGACAACTTCCAGGCAAAGCAAAGTGGTACTCTAGGGAGAAGGTAGAGGAAACATTTCCTCACCTCATTCAGTAAATATTTTTGGGACCAAAATATTCCCTAAGTGGGGAGGTATGATCCATATTGGATCATTATATTATTTTTCATCTATCTCAATTCTTTCAGAGTGGAAAAACTTGGAGGAATCAACTTGCAAGGTCATTTTAATGGCAAGTCCTAGTTTGGGAAATTGAGGTCCAGAACCTTCTGGAACCATTTTGAGTAATTAAATAGTGTTTTTTGGGGTTTTATTGTTAGAAACATATGCACACACCCTTTATGGTTTTCTACACTTTGATACCTTTCCAATAGTGCAGACCGTGCATTAATCAGAGTTTGTATGCAAATGTTATTTCTCCCGCAAGTTGACCTATCGTATTGACCACCATGGTATGAGAGGATACCACACCAACCCCCATTACTCATGCATACATGGATAGCTACATGAATAATTTCAAGAATATTCTAGAAGTTTCAAAACCCTACCACAATTGAGCGTTCAAGAAGTAAAAAAACTACCCATAGATTGTTATTGGGCTATAACAACTGGGAGTGGGAAATTAGAGAGAATAACAGAGGGGTATAATGTTATGTAGCAACATAACATAGAGAGTGCCTTCTCCTTTGTAATTGCATTATTTCCATACCAAAGAGAAGAGATTAGAGCAACCTCACCTTCTAGTTGGGTTTTCTCCCGTAAGGGTTTCCCAGAGAAAATGTTTGTGTTATATTATGGATGGTGTGTGATTGTATTTTATTGTTCTCTATTTTTTTCATTTTATTTATTTCATGCATAAGCATAAAATCAATAACTAAATATTATGGAATATAAATGAATTTAACCTTCATAGTGTACATTTATGTTTTATTTACCAAATCTATTGTGACGAATTGTTCCATATCAAAGAGAAGAGATTAGAGCAACCTCACCTTCTAGCTGGGTTTTCTCTCGTAAGGGTTTCCTAGAGTAAATATTTGTGTTATCTTATGGATGATGTGTGACTGTATTTTACTGTTCTCAATTTTTTGCATTTTATCTATTTCATTCATAAGCATACTATCAATAACTAAATATTCTAGAATAAAAATGATTTATTTCCATACCAAAGAGAAGAGAGTAGAGCAACCTCACCTTCTAGCTGGGTTTTCTTCCGTAAGGGTTTCCTAGAGAAAATAGTTGTGTTATCTTATGGATGGTGTGTGATTGTATTTTACTGTTCTCTATTTTTTGCATTTTATCTATTTCATGCATAAGCATAAAATCAATAACTAAATATTTTGGAATATAAATGAATTTAACCTTCATAGTGTACATTTCATTTTTATTTATCAGATCTATTGTGACGAACTGTTCCCGTGGAATATCCACTAAGGTTTACACATCAAGGGAAGAAATTCAACTTTCATCACCTAGACCAGACCCAAATCTCTATCTATTTTTCCTTAACCTACAGACTAGTCAACTGAGTCAGAACCACCTTTGGTTGGCCCAATTGACCAGTTGAATAATATTTTAACCTCTCTAATCAACTCTCAATTTAACCTTTGACCATCTATTGAATGTCTCCAAAATATCATGGAATGTGATGAACTTGTTTTTCCAACACTTAGCAACAAAAAAATTTAGGAGTCAAATTCTTCTCCGTTTCCATTGAAGAAGAGTTGAATATTGATTGGCTGACCCTTCTCCATGTTATATTGTTACCATGTTAGTTTTAACCATATTTCCAATGGATCGATATACTTATCTTAGGTCAAAGGAATCCTTTTTATCATGATATTTGTCACTTCTCCATAGTGTGCCTTATGATTGTACACCTATTGAGGGTGTGCAACACCACAATTTTTCTCACTTGGCTACTTGGAAACACCAAGGATACTTCATCTAGACTATGCATCTTCACCTAGAGAATACCCATACTTTGTTCCAGGCTACCAATGAGTCACACTCCTACTCTAGTGAAACTCTTGTATACTTAGAAAATTGTTAATAGCTTTAACACTTAGTCATATTTAAGTATACATCCATGAACATGAGAAGACAACATAACAAGAAGGAAACATACAAGAGAAATATATAGTGCGAGTGGAACGATCTGTTCCTAACACTCAAATAAGTCTTTGTTAATGTGAAATAGTTACAACATGAGCACTATCGACTTGGTTTACAACTTCAATAGAGTCAAACAACTCACCTCACCTCATGATATGTATTTAGGAGCGGAATGAACTATTAGAAAACTGAATACAATAAACACAAATATATGGAGAAAAAAAAATATATTCAGTGAAGAATATCTCTTATTGAATAAATGAAATAGGATGAAACTGTAAAATTGCAGAACTGAAACAACTTGCTCTCGAATGGTGGTAGCTATCTCTGAGAAGAGATGTGCATGATACGTGCATTTGTCTTAGCAAAATGATTACAATTAAGCTCCAAAGGAATTTTTAATATTAATCATAATGCCAAAACCCTAGACATCCAAAAACCTAACCCTAAGAGGTGAAGCACCAAAAGTCAAGTGGGCCCCTATGGGTAAGTCAGTACCTCAACTTCTCGGGGTCGTAACTTTTGCATACGACCTCCATTTTAGGTGTGTGATAGCCCGTTGGAAAGGTATTTTTGAGAAATACACATCACACCATCAAACTCTGACTATGTCTACAATTTGATTGTGGCAAGCCAAAACAACATTGTTTAGAGCCCCAAAATGGTCCTAGAAGTACAGAAAGATGTGTTGACATGAAAACATCCAAAATAAGCTAGTTGGATTAGGTGGGAGGCCACTAGTCTCCTCTTGGAAGATGTGTAGGGATTCATACAACCATGAAAGTGTAGAACCCACAATTACAAATAAGTACAGAAGAACATGTTGAATTAAAAATTGTTAAGAGGAGCCAGTTGTAATAGGTGGGTGGCCACCAATACCCACCTGGATCAGTCCTCCCCCTTTAAGAAGCAATGGTATCCATTGTGTTGAGTTCCCCCATCAAGTGAGGAAACGTCTGTTGAATTTGGCCCTGGGTGAGCCACTTGCCTTGGTGTAGGAGCCTCCCTAACTTGACAACTTGATAAAGTTGAATCCTCTGCTAGAGATTTCCCTTGACCTGTGTGTCCACTATATGATCAGTGGATGTCTATTCCATGTAGTCAGGGTTGAGCTCTGTTGGTGTCAATTTTTCTATCATCTCTAAGGTGTCCAATAGTGGTGGAAAATATGGCCAAATGAGGTCCACATTTAACAATGGGTGCAAGCCAAGGAAGGGTGGAGTGTTGACCTCAAAAACATTGCTACCCATAACCTTGGTGATAGTGTAAGGCCCATAGAAAAGTGGGTAGATCTTCCAATGGGGCCCTATGCAAATGTAACCAAACCTTGTCTCCAAATTGAAATTGGTGTGGTACCTTGTGTTGATCGTGGCGTTTCTTATACTTAGCATTGGATTTATGCAAAATCTCATGGACCTGTTGGTGGATGTGCTGAATCTGCTCAATGAATCTGGTGGGTTTTTCGGTCTCAGACTGAACATGGGAAGAGTGTGTCTATGTGGTTCTAGGAGGTAGTGCAACATCAATGGGACCCAAGGGTTGGAATCCCAACCCCACCTGAAATGGGCTATGGCCGGTGGAGCTATGGATATCCCTGTTGTAACTGTGTTGAACATAGGGGAGATTCTCATCCCATGTATGTGGATGCTTAGAGTTGTACATGCGCAAGATGTGCACAATCATCCGATTGACGACCTTTGTTTGGTTGTCTGTTTGGGGGTGGAAAGCAATGGATTTAGTGAGCTTGGTGTCCAACAATGACCAGAGACTCGAACAAAATGTGTTGAGGAACCTGTTATCCCGGTCGAAAATTATGGTATATGGTATCCCAAAATGGACCCACACCCGTTCAAAGAAGAGCTTGGCAGTATCTACCACTGAGATGTTCTTCTTTCAGGATGTGAGGATGGCCATATTTGAAAACCAATCAATGACCACAAATATAAAATCATTTCCTTGATTGGTGGATGGAAGGCCAGAGATGTAATCCATCGAGATGGATTTCCAAGGCTTCTCAGGAGTAGGAAGAGGGGTTTATAAGCCTTGCTTCTTGATGTCTAGCTTGGAAATGGCACATGCAGTGCAAGATCTGATATTCTTGCTGATGTCCTGTCGAAGTTTTGGCCAACAAAAATGTTTCTATAGAATAACCACAATTTTCTTCATGCCAAAATATCCTTCCATCTGAATGTAGTGGACTTCCCAAATTAGATTTGCACGCTCTCTTGTAGGAAAATAGAGATGGCCTAGATGGAAAAACAATTTGTATTGAATGTGAAAATCAGTGACATTCATGCCTATACCCAAGAGTTGATAGGTGGTGGTGAAGTCCGGATCTTGCTAATAAAGTTGGGGCCACTTATATGCCTCATGTCCATGGGAATGGATCACATTGATGAGTGCAGCCATGGGAGGTCGACTGAGGCAGTCAGTGGCACGATTTGTGCTCCCTGTATTATACTTGATGTTGAGATGGAACTGTTGTAGGTAGGTGGACCACTTCTGATGGCGGTCATTATGCAACTTCCCTTGTGTCTATATGAACTGTAGAGGCTTGTGATCAGTGTGGATGATCATCTCCTTTCTTAGAATGTAATGTTTCCATTAAAGACAGGCTTGTACAATGGAATACATTTCCTTGTCATAGGTGTGTTATTTTCAGACAATATCTGAGAGTGTCTCACTATGGTATGCCACTAGATGACTATGATGAGTGAGAACTGTGCCTACAACATATTTAGATGCATCAGTATCAATATAGAATGGTTGTTGTAGATTGGGAAATCAAATTAATGGAGATGAGCACAAGAGATGCTCCAGATCATCAAATGTTCGTTGTTGTTCCTTCCCCCGCACGAAATTTTCCCTGCCACCACCCTTGGTCACTTGGATGAGGGCCCATGCAATATGGGAGAATCCCAACATGAACCGTCGGTAGAGGTTGGCCAGTCCCAAGAAGCTTTGAAGCTCGGTTAGTGTGGTCGGGGTTGGCCAGTCACGGATGACTTGGATCTTAGCTAGATCAACATGTACCCAATTCTCATCAACAATCTAACCCAAGTATTGGACCTTGTTCATGCCAAAGGAGATTTTTTCCAAGTTGGCATATAGCTTGAGTTGCGGAAGAGTGCTCAAAACCTGCTGAATATGCCACATGTGCTCCTCCCAAGTTTTGATGAAGATGAGGATGCCATCCAAATATGCCACCACAAAAGAGTTGGTGAAGGGTATCAATACATCATCCATCAACCTCATGAAAGTGGTTGGTGCATTTGTTAAGCCAAAGGGCATGACCAACCATTCAAAGAGACCTTATTTGGATTTGAAAGTTGTCTTCCATACATCAGTCAATTCGATGTGAACATGGTGGTAGCCAGACTTTAGTTCAATCTTGCTAAAGAACTTTTCCCCCTTGAGTTGGTTAAGAAGTTCATTAATTATGAGAATTGGGTACCGGTTCCTGACTATGATTTTGTTTAATGCTTTGTAATCAATGCAGAGTCGCCAGGTCTCGTCCTTCTTCTGCACCAATACAATCAGGCTTCCACAAGGGGAGGAGTTGGGTATGATGTGCCCCTTTTCAAGAAGCTCTTGGATATGATGCTTGATTTCATCATTTTACATCAACAAGCGATGATATTCTGGTCCATTAGGTAGAGGTGCACTGAGGGTTAGATCAATTGGATGTTTGACTTGGTAGTGTGTCGGTACCCCGGTGGGTGAGGAGAAGACGTCTCTGTACTCTTCCACGATCTTGTCCACTTGCTTCTGCTGCAAAGAGAGGTGTTGTGTAGAGGCCACAGATGTGGTGGCAACCTTTTTTTTATTATGAGCACGGATCACAAAGAAGACAAACTTCCCGGTCTGTGAAATGACCTTACTGCATTGCTTAGCAGATAACAAAGAAATAGCGGTAGGCGGTGCTAACTCTAGTATCATGTACAATTTTCTACCCAAAGTAATAATAAAACTACAAGGTATAGACTCATACACAACATGACGCTTCCACAAATATGTTTGTCCTAAAAGAACATCACAAACTTCAAGGGGAGAAATATCACACAATACCTCATCTTTGAAATGATTGATGGCATAGGGCAGACAACAATGTTGGCTGACACAAAGATCTATTCCTTGCGAAGCCAACCGATGGTGTAGGGTTGCAGGTGCAGTGTCATCGGCAGGTCCAATTGCTTGATGACCTCTACCGAGATTAGGTTCTTCTGACTGCCACTATCAACAATGAAATGAAGCAGAGCCCCCTTTACCCACATCTGTGAGTGAAAGAGGCATTCCCCTTCTTTTGGTTCTTCTGGTTCACTTGGATGGAATTTGGTGGTAGCGACAATGGCACTAGGTTCGGCATCGATAATCCTCTTCCCTCCTTCTGGAGTTGATTCGGAGTCAGAATTGACCTCTGACTCGGAAGCCTTCAACTCGGCCACGAGTGACTGCTTGGAGTGGCATTCTTCAATGTTGTGCCAAGGGATTTTATGGTATTCACACCATTTTCCCGTGTCCTTCTTCGTCTTCTCATTTCCCTTCTTGTGTTGCATCTTGGAATAGTTGTTCTGAGAGTTTCCATCTTTTCTCCATCCCTTGTTGTGTGGGTTGGGGATTCCTTTTCCCTACTTCGAATGTGAGGAGTTCGTAGATCCAAACTCTCACCTCTTCTGCTGAAATTTCTACTTGATCTTGACAACATATCTATAAGTCGTACCCAATGAGGCGATGTCCAGAAACTCCATTTATGTTTGAATGTATCTATGAAAACATATGCGGTATTTGAGCACCATATGTCACTCAGAGTCTTTGATACCCAATTTGGTGCACAAGGTATGGAAAATATTGGTGAAATCTGGTACTGATTGGTCCCTTTCCTGAAACAGGGTGGTCCATCTAGTGTATTGGTCCTTGTAGCTTCCAACATGGTAGTATTGTTCTTTAATGGAATCTTGGAAGGTATACCATGTAGGGGAAACCAAAAATATTGCATATTCCTCTATGGCCCTTTGCTCAGAGTAAGTATCCCACTAGTCCTTAACATGGTGGACGACCTTGAGGAGTGCAACAATAATATTTTCCCTATCGGAAAAATTGTGGACTGAAAAATACCCTTCAAGAAGATTCAACCATTTATCTACATCATCCGCATCTATCAATCCTTCAAATAATAGAACATAAAAATTTACATATACCTTGAAGGGGTTTGCATGGCCGCTTGATGAAGATGCTTCTCCTGTGGGCAACCACCAAAAGATCTATGCAAATTTGTCCATCATTTCATTCCTTTGTCATGAAAGGGATTCCTCGAGCAAAAATTTAAAATGATCTCTTGCTCCATCATATTTATTTTCATCCCACATGGGTTTTTTTCATACTTGATGCAACCGATCTTGCAAATGATCGACTGGTTCAAGTCCCAACTTCTTGTACCCAGATCTTGTCAGAGACATGCATGAAGAAAAATAAATGAAGAGCATACCACTTTGATACCACTAATCCATATTTAGGAGCGAAACAAACTAATTAATAGATTGAATGCAATAATCATAGAGATATGGAGAACATCACAAATATCCAGTGAAAAATATCTCTTATTGAATAAATGAAATAGGATGAAACTCTAAAACTGTAGAACTAAAACAACTTGCTCGAATGGTGGTAGCTATCTCTGAGAAGAGATGTGGCTACTATGCACATTCGTCTAAGTAGAATGATTACAATGAGGTTCCAAAGGACTTTTTAATATTACACATGAATTACAAAACCCTATACATCCAAAAACCTAACCCTAGGAGGTGAAACACCAAAAGTCATGTGGGCCCTTATGGGTAAGTTGGTACCTCAACTTCTCAGGGTTGTAACTTTTGCATACGACCTCTGTTTTAGGCCTGTGATATCCCGTTGGAAAGATATTTTTTAGAACTACACATTACACCATAAAACTCTAACTTAGTCTAGAACTTGACTATGGAAATCCAAAAAACATTGTTTAGGGCCCCAAAATGTCCCTGGAAGTACAAAAACATGTGTTGACGTGAAAACTGTTGGATTACTAAGAGGGGGGGTCAATCAGTAATAGAGAAATTTAATCATTTTTAACCATATAATCCAAGTGTTATATCAATGAAGAATTATCATCCAATAACTGCAGAGTAATAAGAAAATAACAAATGAACAATCATACACATACACAGTACACCCGTGTTTTACGTGGAAACCCAAATCGGGAGAAAACCACAGAATGCGTTTTCTTATATGTCTTGAAGAATTACATTCATTGGAAGCACCAACTTCCTTTGTTTTCCAGCTGCAACTGGAAGGAGGCTCCAACCCCCTAGTTTCTCAGGCTACAACCTAAAGGAAGCTCCAACTCCCCAATTCTTTGGCTACAACCTCCTATGTTCTACGAATACAACCGGAAGGTGGCTACAACCACCTTTCCTTGCCCCATCCAACCACCCTGAAGTAGAAGTAGAATGATGGAACCATTGTCACACTATCACTGTGATATATACCGTTGTAGACCTGTACCAATAAATCTGAACCATGCATCAACCTGTACCCCAACCTGTAATCAACTTGTACCATAAACAACTGCATCAACCATGCACCAACCTGTACCAAACAACCTGTAATCAACATGTACCATAAACAAGTGCATCCAACCATGTACCAAGTATGTACCAATCATGTGTGCCAACTACTCATCAACTATGACTCATCAATATGTACCAACATGTACCTCAAGCAAAAGACCTCATCAATTTCATCATACAAATCTGATTTGTATCTCTATAATAGACCTGGTTTATATTATCACATTCCTACAAACCTTCCTTAACTTTAACAACAAGAGACTAGGATTTTCATCAAATTTTTCTTTAGTCTCACATGCCTAGTTTTGGATTAGTCAACAACCCTAACTTGAAGTAATGATAAATATGTGCATGTAATGTATAAAGATATGAAACTAATACACAATGTTATTCAGTGTGTTTTATGCAATTCCTCCAAGTTTCACTACTTGGAACCTCTCAGAAAAGGAGTTATAGCAAAAATGGCATACCTTGTTGGATTCTGGATTATTCTAGAGAGCGACCTTGTAGAGCGTGCCCCACATGAAATATTTGTTGAATTGATATAAAAATGTTACAAATCATACTAAATACTATAACCTAACCAACACATTTGGTTTCATTGAATTTGGATCTGTTATGAATAAGTTATGATGTTTTTACCCTAAACACCTGTTTTTGACTAATTTCAGGACTAGCCACAAACCCTATTTTCCATGGAGTGTAAATCCACAAATAAAATGACCCAAAAGATGGATTTTTTACCATAGATACTTGGATATGTTTTCTCAATGGAATATCAATTTCACGGTTTGAATCATTATAGAAAAAACTTTATAGCAAAAATGGCGAGATGACCTGTAAATAACATACCTTAGAAAGCACCATCAAAATAATTTATCCTTCCTTGCATTTCAGCCTTCTTTTCTTCACCTTCCCTCAAAATTTCAGATTAGATATCCTTGGTTACCTCAGAAACCTATAGATATTCAATATTCTCAAGTGTATCTAAAATGAGAGAGCCTTGCCTCTTATTTATACTCTAAAAGTAGCTTCCTTAAAAATATCTTCTAGGTCACTTGACCCCACTTTCCTTATTTTAGGGTTAACCCACTTATAATTTCTCCATTAAATTTATTATTGAAATAATTTATTTTGTATTCACTTTGAATTATAATACACTCATTACTTCACTTTATTATTTACCTTTTAAAATCTCTTAAACCACTTTGACTACTTTGACCTTTTGGGGCTTCTAGATGACATATGAGGGTCCTCCAACTTCGTAAGGCCATAACTCTCAAACCATGAGGAGTTATGTGAAGTTCCAAATACCACTAGAAATGGAATGACATGTACTATCCATATAGAATAACATTATTTTAAAATATATCATAACTCATACCATTACCCATCAAACAAACTTGGGTCCATTACCCAAACCTGGGGTCTCCAACTTCTCATGGCCATAACTCTCTAACCATGAGGAGTTATGTGACGTTCCAAATACCACTAGAAACAGAATGACAAGAAATATCCATCTAGGATAGTTTCCATGACAAATTCACTATTCTTTATCTCATTATTTCACAATTAATCATGTGTTTGCTTACTCTGCAAAGTGTCTTCCCATGAGGGCTTTCACCATAAGGGGACCACTCTGGAGTTCATCCATATTTACTTCTTATCAACCATGACAAAACAATAATGAGTCATATTTACATCAAACAATATTGGGTCCATTACCCAAACCTTTTTTCTACGGGGCTTTCTTCAAGGGTTGACATCAATGACAACCAACCTTAATCAACAATCTCCCCCTTTGGAATTGATGGCAACACTCTAATGCAATACTGAAATCATATCACTCATGCTCCCCTTGGAACCATGCTTCTGTTCTCTGCATTTGATAAATCTGCCTCTATCCTCTGCATCTGATAAATATGCTCCCCCTCGAACCACGCCTCTATCCTTTGCATCTGATAAATCTCTCCCCCTTTGTCATTAATGGCAAAGGTATCTTTCCATCTGGGGTTGCTCCCCCTAAATGACTTGTCCTCTTATGGTTCTTCCTCGTGTACATATAAGACATATAAGATAAGCATTCAAAAAGTATTCATTTTGGAGTAGAAATAACTCCAAGTCTTTGGAAAATATATTCAAAGGCTTCCCGTGGAAGTGTTTTTGTAAAGATGTATGCCACTTGTTCTTTTGTTCCCACATACTCAACTCTGATGTTCTTTTCTGCAACCTATTCCCATAGAAAGTGATACTTGACTAGAATGTGCTTCATCTTGGAGTGCATCACCGGGTTTTTGAGATACTGATGGTGCTTGTATTATCACAATATATTGGAATGGGCTCATCATACTCAACCTATATATCTGTCAAAGTTTGTTTCATCCAAAGAACATGTGTACAACATGTTGTTGCTGCAATATACTCTACCTCGGCTATATATAGAGATACTGATCATTATTTCTTGCTCATCCATGATACTAAACAATCACCCAAGTAGAACGTTGCTCCATTGGTGCTTCATCGGTCATCAATACAACCTGCCCAATATGTGTTTGTGTAGGCAATTAGTGATAGATCCTTTCCTTTTGGATACCATAGCCCAAACTCTTATGTTCCTTTGATATATCTGAAAATCCTCTTCATTGCTAATACATGTGATTCCTTTGGTTCTGCTTGAAATCATGTCACCTGTCTAACTGTTTTCATTATATCTGGTCTGGATGCTATCACATATAATAGGCTACCAATAGTTGACCTGTATTTCCTTTGATATGTAGACATTGAATCATCATCTTTTATCAACTTGCAACTGGTTTGCATGGGAGTGACAACTAGTTTGCAATACTCCATTCTGAACCTCTTTAGCATTTATTTGATATACTTGGTTTGACAAATAAAAATTCATTGGTTTCTTTGACATATCTGAAGTCCCAGAAAGAAGGATAGTTCTCCAAGTAGTGACATTTCAAATTCTTTCTGCATATCTTTTGAAAATTTCTGGCTTAACCTGTCCTCATCACTACCAAAAATAATATCATCAACATAAACTTCAATTAATAAAATATTACCTTGACTTACCTTGATGTAGAGGTTGTTGTTTTCACTTCCTTTTCTGAACCCTGCCTATTGCAGATACTTATCCAGTCTAGAGTACCATGCTCTAGGAGCCTGTTTTAGACCATACAAGGCCTTCTTTAATTTACACACATAATCTTTGTTCTCTGACAACTTAAATCCTTTTGGTTGTTCATTGTAGACTTCTTCTTCAAGTTCCCCATTCAGAAAAGATGATTTTACATCTATCTAATATACTTTAACATTTTTGGAGCATGCATAAGATAAAAGCAAACAGATTGCTTCCATTCTGACAACTGGGGAAAATGTCTCTTCAAAGTCAATTCCTTCAATCTGAATATATCCTTTACATACCAATCTAGCTTTGTTCCTTGTAATGTGTCCATCTTCATTTAATTTATTCCTGAAAACCCATTTTGTGCCGATCACATTCTTATTTTTTGGTCTTGGAACCAATTCCCAAGTGTCATTTTTCTCTATTTGATCCAATTCTTCATCCATGGCCTTATTCCAAAATTCATCCTTGTTGGCTTCTTCAAAACAGTTTGGTTCAATTGTAGATAAGAGTGCTAGGTGTGTTTGTTCCAGTGAACAAATTCTTTTTCTAGTCTCAACTCCTGCATCATTGTTTTCGATAATCTAATTTGAAGGATGATTCTTCTGTACTCGTTTACTGGGTGTCTTTGGAGACACTTGTTGAACTTGCTCTTATGTTTCTGTCAGATTCTCTTCATCTTCCTCTTCTACTTCCTTTCCATCTTCTGCTTCTTCTTCGGAAGGTTGTTCCATTGATTCATTTTCTTCTTCCTTTGATTATGTTCTACCTATTTCATCAATTGTTACGTTGATTCTTTCCACAATTTTGTTCAATCTCATATTGTAACACTTGTATGCTTTCCTTGTACTTGAGTAACCAACAAGTACTCCTTTGTCCACACAAGAGTCAAACTTTCCCATTATGCCATCTTCTCTTTTGATGTAGTGTTTGCTTCCAAAAATTATGAAGTGCTTCACATATGTTGGTCTTCCTTTCCATAGATCATAGGGAGTTTTGTCAGTGTTGTTTATGAGCATTACTTTGTTTTGAATGTGAACTATTGTATGCACTGCTTGTTTCCAAAAAATATCTGTAAATTTGTAATCCATTAGCATTGTTTGAGCCATTTCCTGTGTAATTATCATTCATTACGATAATGTTCCTTTGTCTTTGAACCACTCTCTGAACCAATATATGAATCCATGCTCTCGTCCACTATCATATATCTATCCAAACTTGCTAAGTGTTCTTACAAATCCATCTCTGTCCATACTGTCCAAGACTCTACTTGCGCAATTGTCCATAATGCTAACCCATTTATCATTATACTATCAAACTGTACTTCTGCTAACTGATTGCTCTGAATCTGTCTTCTCAAACTCTACAAGCTTCTCTAAGGATGGTTCTTTGTTCTGTCATAGCTATCGCATAGACTCCCCCTATCTAATATCCATATTACTTGGGAGTCTCTAAGATGGATGGCTCAGAAAAAATCCTGCTCTAATGTGTATTCATCATCATCTTCATTGGTAGATTCATCATCATCTTCATTGGTAGATTCATCATCATCTTCATGGGTAGATTCATTATCTCTCTGAGCTCTGACTTCTTTATTTTTTTCTATGGATTCATCTTTCACTACAATGCCTGAAAGTACAATCTCTTGAACCTGTTCCTTATTTACTTGCCCTTCCTTTATTTCATTTATTTTCCAAACCTTTTTGTATCTGACATCTTTCTTTTTCTCTGTAGAATTTCTTCATCTCGTTTTATTGCCAATCTTGTGATCTCTGGTACCTGGTCTTTGTTCACATGTTCTTCTTGTTTTCTTATCCATACTTTCTTATATCTTATATCATTATTCTCTGTCATGGAAGTATTGATCATGCTTCTACAATCACTGGCTATGTGTCCATAGTTATGACATTTGTAACACTCAATGTTACGTGCAACCACATAGGCACTTCTTTCTTGAACATTTCTTTTATAATCCCTGAAATCTGCAACCTTATGTCCAAAGTTAGTACAATAAAAACAATGACCATAAAATAAATTTGCATACCTGGGAGTGAATGATCTTATTTGTGGCGTAGTCCTTCTGAATTTTTGTGTTGACTGATCATGATCATGATTGAAGCTTCTTTATGGCTTGAACATGGATGGTCCCCTTGAATATGTATCTTTAATAGTTTTCTTAGATTCTGGTTGACCATGATTCCTTCCTTTGAGTACTTCTTCATAACTCTTTCTATTTTCTTCATTCTTCTTTTCTAGCAACCTAGAGTGATTCTCTTCATTCTCTATAACTGATGTGGATGTTTCTGTCTCTTCAACGTTCGTGTTGAGCTTGATGATTTTACTTCTCAATGTGACAAATTATTCTTCAAGCTTCTCAACCTCTTCTTCTTTCTTCATTATCTGAGACTTCATGACTTCTTATGTTCTTTTCGCTTCTTCAAGCTGAATTTTTAATTTGATTATTTCTTCTTCAAGTCCTTTCTCTTCTTGACCAAAATCTGCCTCAAGCTGGTTTATATCGTTAGTTCTTTCCTTAAGATGATCTGTCAATATCTTCTCTCTCATTTATGTTTCTTCCTTTTGTGCTACTATGTTGGTTTCCAAACACTTCTTTTGATATTTAATATTTTCTTCGATCTTTCTGGCTTCTTCTAGATGAGTTCTTAAGTTTGCGATGACCTGTTGGGCTTCTTCAAAAATGTGAAAACTTTCCTTTTGTTTCGTCAATTCTTTCTTGAGTGAATTGTTTTCTTCTCATAGTTCAAATAAAGCACTAATCAATTCTTCTTCATAATTGTCTTCCTTTTCAATTACTTTTCCTGTCTCATTTCCTTCATGGCATTCTATTTCAAGATGTCCATTTTTTTCACAATTAGCACAAAACAGCATACCTCTGGTGATTATGCACTCTTCATCTTCTGAATCGTCTTGACATGGTGAACATAATTCTTCTTGATTTGTTTCTGCATCTTCTTTGACATTTTCTGAATCTGTGATGGGTGAAGAATATATGTCATGTAACTTATCCCAAAGTTCTTTTGTTGATGAAAATTTACCAACCTTTTCTCTTACTGGATTAGGTAATCCTTCCCAGATGAAATCCATTGTTATTTTGTTATTTTTCCTCAATTCATTCTTGGCTGCAATCTTTTCCCTTTTTGAAATATCATATCTGTAACGACCCTTAATTATTAAGATGTTTAATTTAATAAATAATCCTAAAATTTTTTTTTTTTTAGCTAAACTATAATTATTTATTAAATAACCTTAACTAATTATTTGTTATTAATTAGTTATTCTTGACTATGCTTAATTTAAGTATAATTAACTCTTTAATCAATATGGTTAATGATTAATTTGATTATTAATTAAT
>ML800405.1:562660-577363 GCA_009831015.1 Picea engelmannii
TGGTAGATAGATGGAAAGGAACAAGGGGCGTATTTTTCAAGGCACCAGTGATAGGCACCTCAGGTTCAGACCTAGAAAAAGGTCAGGAAAGGAACCAGGGAAAAAGTGAGTGCATGGAAGAGGAAGCCAGAGAAACCCAGAGGGAGACACAAAACACAATGAAGACCAACCGGGCAGAAGGGTGCAACCCGTGAAAACCCAAAACAACAATGATACCCAAGGTGATACTGGAGGATCTGCAAACAAAACTCTACATGGATCATATGAAGGTGCATGCGCTAATCTGCAATTTTATGGGCTTTTGTCCCACTGAAAGAACCCTGCACAACTGGATCAAATATCATTGGAAGCCAAATGGTGAAGTGGAGCTCCATCTAGGTTCGAAAGGCTTCTTCACAACAGTCTTCATAAACATGGAGGATAGGGATAGAGTCTTTGAAGGAGGTCCATACTTCCATGCATTAGTAGGACTGTACATGCATCCATGAAAGGAAAATTTCTCCCCAGAAAAAGAGACCTTCAAAAAGGTGTCGGTCTGGCTGAAATTTTATTCCCTACCTTTAGACTACTGGTTACCCTCAAATTTCAAGGCAATAAGAAACAAACCGAGGAAATATATAAAGACCGCAGAAACCACCCTAAAAGGGAGATATACATCTTACGCAAGAATATGTATAGAGATGGATGTGTCGAGAGCACTCCCAGAAGCCATAAGCCTCGAATTCAATGATGAGGAATGGATCCAAAACATCGATTACAAACAGATCCCTTTCAGATGCAGAAGATTCCATGAACATGGTCACCTAATCAGGGAATGCCCTCTTAATAAAAAACAGGAAGTGGAAAACCCCAAACCACAACAAGATGAGGATGGGTTTGTAAAACCAAACCCCAGAAGTAGAGCAAACAAAAAGAAGAGTAAATCCCTAGCAGGGAATAACCCAGAGGTCTGGGAGAAAATGGAAGGACGGGATAGAACCAATAAAGGGGAAAAAAGTGATAAGGATACGGCAAAAGCTCAAGAAGTCAGAGAACAAACAACAAACGTGCCCATCGACCTGCCAAGTAACCAGAAGGAACAAGGAAGTTGTGCAACCCCGATGGATGGAGGAATCAGAGACGACAACACCCCCATGCAAGAAGCAGAGGGATATGCGGAAATGACCCCAAGCAAAGTAGGCACAGAAGATCCTGAACTCAAAGACCTTGTGGAAAGGGAAGGGATAGATCTCACGAACATACTCGAGCAATGGAAAAGACAGGGAGTAGATAGTGTACCAACAGAGCAACTTGACCGCATCCAGTACATGTTCCTCCTAAGGGAGGAAGCCAAAGACAGAGGCCTAAAGCATACACAAGGGGAGATTGGACACCTAGGAGTCAAAGCCGGCGAGGGACAACCACAGCTCTCACCCAAGCAGACGTGGAGGAAAAAAGGCAGGAAATCAAATAGTGTATCCCTACAGGAGCTTGGAGCGCTACTGATAAACTCAGGTAAGATCAAGAAACTCTTCCCCAACTCCCCCTGCATGTTTAAATGAAGGTTATAACTTGGAATTTAAGAGGCCTAAATAACCCAAGAAAGCAACGAATCCTTAGAAATAGACTAAAACAGGAACAACTGGATCTTTGTTTTATTCAAGAGACAAAATGTAATACAGACAGAATGGAAACAATCATTCAACAACAATGGCACAAGTACAATATGGTGGCTATTGGAGGCCACCAAATGGAAGGAGGTATCCTCACCCTGTGGAACCCACAAGTACTAAGCCTAATAGCAGCAGAAGAGACCAAGCATACCCTTACGGTCCGCATGCAAATCATTGGGAACACAGAGGTGATTTTATGCACTGATGTGTATGGGCCCCAGGTGTCAGAGGAAAGGAGAGGAATGATAAGAGACCTTGAACATCTTAAAAACCGATCCAACAACCTCCAATGGATCCTGGCAGGAGACTTCAACATCATCACATCACTTGCAGAGAAAAAATGAGGTACAAGAAGATTGGATAGAGATGCGGAAGAATTCTCAAAGTTCATAGACACAACAAAGATGGTAGATCTGAAAACTAATAATGGCTAGTTCACCTGGAATAATAAATGGATGAACCAGCATCGGGTAGCAACAAGACTCAACAGATTCCTAGCATTAGAGTCAATAATTATGCAGGAGCTAACCTTAGATTGCAACATCCTTCCCTGGGGGGGGTCTGATAACTAGCCAGTGCAACTAGAAGCAGGCTTCCAGACCACACCAAAGAACAGACATTTTAGATTTGAGAAATTATGGATTGAACACCAGACATTTAAGGAAAGAATCAAACACTGGTGGTGGGAGGAGCAACCAAAGAAAGGGACAAGGATGTTCAAACTCTATAAGAAACTAAAACACATCAAATATAGGATCAAGGAGTGGAACAGGGACACTTTTGGAAATATAAACCAAGAGAAGAACAACATTTAAGAAAAAATGAAAAAACTCCAAGAAACCTACATTTTGGAGGGCTACACGGAGCAGTGGAAAAAGGAAGAGATCCAGATGACCCATGAATGGGAAGCGCGATGCCAGCAAGAAGAAACTCTTTGGCGACAAAAGTCCTGGATCAAATGGCTAAAGGAAGGAGAACGAAACACCAAGTTTTTTCATAGAACAACCATGGCCAGAAGAGCCCATAACAAAATCCTGAAGATTAGGGACTAGGATGGAATAGAGAGAGAGTCACATAAGGACATCGAAACAACTCTGGTAAACCACTTCCATGGGATAGCACAGGAACCCAACCAAGACAAAACGAAGCCCATACAAAGGATAATCTAGTATATCCCTTTCCTAGTCACTGAAGAACAAAATAACAACTTGAACAAGCCCATTGTGAAGGAGGCAATTGACCAAGAACTCCAGGAAATGCCCAATGGAAAATCCCTAGGCCCAGATGGTTTCACAGTGGAGTTCTTCAAAGCCTGCTGGGAAATTGTCAAACACGACGTTTATAGGGTAGTGGAAGACTCTAGAAGGTTAGAATCCATACTAAAAGCGCTAAATGCTACAATGATTACACTTATCCCCAAAGAGAATGAAGCCAAAACCCCTGATTGTTACAGACCTATAGCGTTGTGCAATGTGGTGTATAAGATAATCTTCAAGGTTATAGCAAATATATTGAAACCACTTCTACCCACACTGGTTTCACAAGAACATGCAAGTTTCATGGAAAGAAGACAAATAATGGACAATATCATCCATGCCCGTGAAATTATCCACACCTTGAAGCTTAAGAAGAGAGGGGGAATGATAATACAACTGGACCTAGCAAAATCTTATGAAAAAATTAGTTGGAACTATATGATCAAGACCCTGGAAGCCTTTGGCTTCACCCAACACTAGATCAACTGGATAGCCATCCTAGTATCCACAACAAGCTACTCACTACTAGTAAATGGAGCCACTACCAAACCTTTCTGGCCCACGAGAGGCATCAGACAAGGAGACCCATTGTCCCCTTTCCCATTCATTTTAATGATGGAAGGTCTCAGTCGAAGCATAAAAAGCACAAAAATAATAGGGGAATTAAAAGGTATCAAACCCCTCAAGAATTTCCCTACCTCCACACACCAATAGTTTGTGGATGACACCTTACTACATGGCATGCCCACGGTCAAGGAAGCGAAAGCCTACAAACAAATCTTAGACGAGTTTGGAGAAGCCTGGGGGGAAGAGATCAACCAGTCCAAATCTATGATCTTCTTCTTTAATACCAACCCCGCAATCCAAAGAAACTTGGCCAACATCTTGGGTTTTGAATGCAAATCACTCCCAACCAAGTACTTGGGAATTCACCTGACAAACAAAGCTTACAAACTGTCAACTTGGGAAGGAATAATCAACAAGCTACAAGACTGGGTAAAAAATTGGACGTACATATCCCTCAACCTAGCCGGAAGACTTATCCTAACCAAGTCAGTTTTGCAGGCAATTCCAACCTTTATGATGTCTGTTTTCCCAACCCCCAAGGGATACTACAAAAAATAAGAACCATACAAATGGGCTTCCTATGGTGAGGTGCGGAAACAAGGAAAAAATGGTCACTAGTGTCTTGGGAGAAGGTATGTAAAGCAAAAAGAAAAGGAGGCATGGGGTTACACGACCCGCAAGTGACCAATGGCGCCTATGGGGAGAAACTTTGGTGGCATTGGGTCAAAGAAACTACTACGCCATGGGTCAACCTATGGAAGGAAAAGTACGCCCCATACATATGTGACCAGGACGAAATCCGCTTCAGAGGCACTAGGGAAGGTTCCACCATCTGGAACCTAGCCTAGCGCAACAAGTCCTGGATCCAGACACACAGCTTTTGGGAAGTAAGAAATGGCAGAACAACCAGATTCTGGGAGGACGCCTCGCAACAGGAACCTAGAATGGAAAAACCAGGTCAGGAGGAACTCCAACAGGAGTTGATTGTGCAAGGCAAAACCAGAGTCTGCCATTACTGGAAACACAAATGGAGAATCTGGAACACTCTCACCCCACAGAATAGAGACCAAACCACAACAACAATAAAGGAGGTGGAGGAGGAATTTGGGAGATGAAAAATTACATTCATGGATGGAAATGACCAGCTGAGATGGGGGCACAAAGATGGCGGGGAATTCGATCTCAAATAATTTTGACACTATATAGCGGAACTGGACCAAGAAAACCCAACACATCAATGGGATAAGCTCTGGAACAAACCCCATTGGCCAAAAATGAAAATCTTCAAATGGATAATACTCCACAACCGAATTCTAACTTGGGAAAACCTAAGGAAGAGAGGATTCATAGGTCCTTCTAGATGTCACCTATGTGAAGCAAAGGAGGAAACAACGAACCATCTCCTGGATGAATGTACCTACACAGCAGAAGTCTGGGACTGCGTGGCAGGCATCTTCCGAAAGTCCAATAGGATCATAGGTAATATATCCGCAACTATCAACATCTGGAGAGAGAACTACAGTGAAAATGAAGAGGTGAATCTCTGTTGGACCCTCATCCCCAGAATGATCATATGGGAAATATGGAAGGAAAGGAACCGATGCATCTTCAGGAACCAAAGTTGGACGACAGGAAATATCAAGGAAACAATAATCTCCATGACAAGAGAAGTGGTACAGAGCTGCAACTGACAAACAAGAAGAGCGCAACTCACATACCAGGACCTCCGAGTTCTAGAGGCTTTTCAACTGAAAGATGGACGCAACCCCAATCAGGTAAGATGGCCACTGCAACTACAAGTAGGTGAGCGCAACTGGAAACCACCACCAGAGGGCTCCCTCAAGATGAATTTCGACGGGGTGTCGAAAGGTAACCCAGGACAGACAGGAATGGGAGCAGTAATCAGGGACAGTCAAGGAAAAATCATCTGGTTGTACACTGAGAGTCTGGGAAACTCAACCAACAATGTCACTGAATTCAGAGCCCTAGAGACCATCCTCGAGATTCTACACCGGGAAGGGATGTCCAAAGCCATAGTGGAAGGAGATTCCACACCGGTCATCAACACAGTAAGGCAACTTCAAAACGGTACCAGAGTGGAAAAAATTCAGAGGCACTGGCGCTTGGCTCATTCCCTACAAAAAATTCAGGAGCACTTGTAGACAGGGATCACAATGGAGTTGCACTAGGTACGGAGGGCAACAAATGGATTAGCGTACATAATCGCTAATGAGGGGGTCAACAAGGAAGGACTAGAACTGGATTCCATGTGGAGTAACATCTTGAATGGTCAGTTCTGAACAGACTGCATCCAACTAGCGGCAAAGGACTATGACAATAGCCGAAGTACGAATGACCACATCGAGGCTGGAGGCGCAGAAATAATTGAAGGGCATGTAGGATCCAGGTAGAATCCGATAGGCCACCACTTAAACATGAGTTACAATGCATATCCCAATCACACCACAAGAGGAGGTACGACACCATGGTCCTATCAATAGAAAGAAGTACAGGGGTTGTCTGTGGGAGATTAGAAAGGATAATCAGCAAGCGGCAAAGGATGAAGAACAAAAGGGTTGGTCATGGGAAGGTATGGGTACACCTCACCCATGCACAGATACAGGGGGGGGGGGATGATTGGCGTATAGTGTGTAAGGCCAAGGATTGGCGTAGGGATGACGACAGGGTTCCCAAGAGAACACACCCCAAAAATAGTGAAAAAGGACCAGAAGGTACACCTTTACGGGAGACCCATGATTACCAGGATAAGTCACAACCGAGGAAATCCCATAAAATAAGAAACATCAGGGATAGCCATAGACTGGAGAGAAGCAATTACAGAGTCCATCCTACATACCAAGAAGGGGTGAATAGAAACAGAGGACGAATTCAAGACAAGAACCACCAAAATCAAACCAAGATGGTAAGAATGAAGAATACCCAGAGTAAGAGGGGCCCCCAGGGGTAGGAACTTCCAACAAGCACCCAGAAGATCACGAGGATGGAGCAGGAAACTAGATAATCCAAGGGTACCTTTCTCACACAAGTCAATCTAAAGGGAAAAGAGGTCATCGACGGGTGGGAGAGAGAAGTCAACACCATGCACCAGGGAAAATCCTGGGCGGAACTCATTCGAGAAGCGAACGGGATAAGGGACCCAGGGGCCACACAACCCATAAAAACCCTCTACCACAAAACGGTGGAGGAAGCCTGGTGAACAAAAATTTTGATAGGCAAGTTGAGCGCTGACAGGAAAGAGACCAGTAGGGAGGCTATCCGGGACCACAAGAAGGTGCTCACAAAAATTATGAGCCACCTCAACAACCTGGAGGCTAGTGCAAGAAGAATAGTAGAGGACCAGAGGAGCCAAAACGAAAAAATGGAACGAATGGCAGGACAATTCCACCTCTACCAATGCTATGTCCACCACATGGACATCACTCCAGCAGACCGATGTGGAACACCAACCTGTATCAGAAAGACGCGCACAGTGGAGTAGAGGAAGGAGAACGAGGCAAGAAAGGAAGGAGACGAACAACATCCCATCCTCTTGGTCTAGCGCAGTATCAAACCCTAGTCAAGTTGTTTATCAACATAGGAGCCACCCCTATTCTACGTTTTTTGTCTTTTATGAATATGTTATGGTATAGTTTTTCAAACTAGTTTTTGGAGGCTAGGTCAGTTTCCCAGGGTGGCGGCCCAACCCTCCCCCCTGTTTTTGTAGACAACGCAACTTCGGGATCCCTGATTTGGTCTCCTTTTTTGAAGATCAGGGGATCCCCCTTTTTCCTTTTATACCATATTTTTCAGTAATATAGAATCTCACACTCACTTACAAAAAAAAAAAANTATCTATCTGTTTTTCCAAGTGTAAAGAAAAAAATAAGCATTGCTAAGATAAGAACAAATTCTCACGAGCTCCATAGTGAAACTGGGCGATGGTCAATTCCTAAAACGCCATGGGATGAAAGAGTGTGTCAGATTTGTGACACTAAGAAGGTTGAAGATGAAAATCACTTTCTCTTAGATTGTCCAGCCTATACCCATATTAGATATCATTTTCAAAATATTTGTCACACTACCAACCTTCCTAACCTCTTAACTCAACAAAAGTATGGTGATCATGGAAAACTTCTCTTAATGCTTTTCGAGCACAAAAACAAAATTCTAAAGAATCACAAGTAATCACTTACCCTCTTAAGGCCCGATAGACCGATTCAGTCTTAGTGGATGTTAATCATCATTAGCATCATATAAATATATGAAATTATAATATTAACATTATAATTATTTTGAGGATTCGAAGGATCCACAGTATTGATTATCGAAGGTCGACGTTTCAAGTCCACATCAGGACATCTAAGCCTGGGTAAAGATAAACCCAAAAAGCGTAGATAAATAGAGAATTTATGTGAGGTGGAGAAGTTTGAAGTCTAGGGTCGGCTCTAAAAATCTAAAAGTGTTTTAAATTAAAGAGATTAGGGTTTTAATAAATTATTAATTAAATAGTAAGGTTTATAATTGGTTTAATACAATTTTAATAAAGATTTATAATGTCAAACTTAGAACAAATTTTAATTAATGTAATGGAAAGTAGTTGTATTAATGTAATGATAACTAATTGATTATTAATAATATTAATTTATTAGTTGTATTAAATTATTAATTGTATTAATTTATTAATTGTATTAATTTATTAATTGTATTAATTTTATTAATGTGATCATTATTAATGTAATGATAAGAATAAAAATATAAAAATTTATAATTTATAATTTATTTTTATTTTTAAAAATTAGTTTATTATTATAGGATTAAAGGAGAATTAGAGGGAGGGGTGATTAATACTGCAAGGTTGTTTTTAATTTATAAAAGAGGGGGGGGGGGGTTTACAATGAACTTAGGTTTTAGGGTTAAAATGTAAATTACCTCATGCATATGTCTTGGATCAGAGGAATCAAGTTTTCGCTAATTTCTATACCATTGTCTATGTTCAGGTTGTTAGGGTGTTTAAGGATTTCAATAGCTTCTTTGATTATGCGTTTGAAGAAGTGATCTTCCTTGGCTAAAAAATTTGTGTCTTCTAGCCGTATGTGGTGTTTGGATGAGAAGGAGTGTTCAGCTAAAGCTAAGGTGTGAGTACATTTTTTTTTTTTTATATATTTTCTCCATGTTCTTTGATCCTAATATGAAAGGAGCGACCAGTTTCTCCTATGTAGCATTTACCACAGGAGCATTCTATTTTGTAAACTCCTTTACATTTCTTATGGTCAGGTTCATCTTTAACAGATTTCATTTTTTGTTTGATGGTTTCTGAGGGTTTAAAGGAGGTCTTAATTTCTTTCTTTCTAGGAACACTGGCAATCTTATCAGTTATTCCTTGGATATAGAGAAGGTAGGTTGTAGCACCAGGGGGTTGGTTGTTGGGTGATTTAGGTCCATTACTTTCTCTATCTAGGGATTTGTTTATCATTTTCTCGATGTCTTTGTCCTTGTAGCCTATGCTCTTGAAAACCCTGGAGAGGTGATATTTTTCTTGAACTAGGTTGTCGTCATCGAAAATTCTTAAGGCCCTCGCAGCTAGAGTGTTGAGGACGCCTAATTTCTGGGCTGGGTGGTGATGAGAGTTAGTGTTAAGGTATTTTT
This sequence comes from Picea engelmannii, assembly GCA_009831015.1. Taxonomy (NCBI): domain Eukaryota; kingdom Viridiplantae; phylum Streptophyta; class Pinopsida; order Pinales; family Pinaceae; genus Picea; species Picea engelmannii. The sequence goes on from ML800405.1 coordinate 571,782, forward strand.
CCATGTGGGTATTTTTCCTATAGACCTTATGTCCAAGGCTATCGTCTTCTTTCCTTTTGATTAGTATGTCTAGGAAGGGAATGGTGTAACCATTTTCCTCAAGTTCCATTGTGAACTTGATGTCTTTAGAAACATCGTTGAGATGTTGGAAGAATTTCTCTAGTTCGTCTTTACCATGGGGCCAAAGTACTTTGGTATCATCAATGAATCTCTTCCATATTAATGGTTTAAGATAAAAGGAATCTAAGGATTTTTTCTCGAAGTTTTCCATGAAAAGATTGGTGACAATGGGAGAAAGTGGGGAACCCATGGCTACGTCGCTTATTTGTTCATAGAATTTGCCTTGATAGCTGAAAATTGTAGACCAGAGACAAACCTCTGCTAGCTTTATTGTTTACGGGTCTATCACCTCATTAACAACCCAGATGGATTCATCTAGTGGAATTTTGGTGAAGAGAGAGACAACATTGAAACTAATAAGGATGTCCTCTAGTTTTATTTTCTCATTCTTGATGATTTTGACGAAATCATTAGAGTCCGTAATGAAGGAGTTTGTATGACCTACTAGGGGGCTAAGAATTTTCACTACATACTTGGCAAGTTCATAAGTGGGAGAGTCTATTGTGTTTACTATAGGTCTCAGAGGAGCCCCGTATCTATGAATTTTAGGTAGTCTGTAGATTCTTGGGGTAATCTCCCTATTCGGGAGAAGACGTTTTTTTATTCTTTCCTCTAGGTTTGAGTTTTTTATGTCTCTTTTGACGTCTTTCATAACCTTCACAATGGGGTTACTGGGAAGCTTCTTGTAGCCCTCACTCTGAGACAAGTGATCAATCATTCTTTTGTTATAATCCGCTTGATTCATTACTACTGTGGCACCACCTTTATCAGCTCTGAGGATATCCAAGCTTGTGTTATTTCTAAGGCTCTTGATTGCTTGTTGTTCTTCTTTGTTGACATTGCTCTTTGGGGGTTTCGCTCTTCTTAAGATAATGATGCAGTCTTGTCTAACTAGTCCTTTATCTTCATCTGTTAAGTTATTTATACTGTCTTCTATGCAACAAATCATGTTATCTATTGGAACGGAGGTGGGTGAGATCACAAAATTCAATCCTTTCTCAAGGATGCTCCACTCGGATCTATCAAGTACGTGTGAGGAGAGGTTAATCACTTTTTTCGTGGGTTTGTTGTCTTTAACTCATGCATTATTATTTAATAGTCTTTCCATCTTTTTATTCTGCTTGGTGTGCACCATGTCATATTCTTTTTTTTCTTTGAGGGATGCTAATGCATCAATTGTTCTCCATAGTTCTGGACGGATAATCTACGCGAGTTTCAAGTGTAGTCTGAGCGTTGTTTTTGAAAGGTTATCAAGTGGGAATCATGTCTTCTTTATCTCGTTTTTTACAATGGATAAACCTTGCCTGTGAAAAGCTATGTGATTCCCTTTATTATTCTTTCTATGATCTATGCGGGCAAATTTCAGAAGAACCTTGTTATCCCTACAGTTTTTTAGAAATTCTAGATCTTCTACTCTTCGTTGGATCTTTACTCTGAGCTTTTCCATACGACGGATTTCATCCAGAGTCTCCCTACCTTACAAGGAATGAATCCGAACAACAAGATTTATGTGGGAGGTTTTGTTTTGAGGATTCAGAGGATCCACAGTATTGATTATCGGAGGTCGACATTTTGAGTCCACATCAAGACCCATCATCAAGACATCTAAGCCTGGGTAAAGATAAACCTGAAGAGCATAGATAAATAGTGAATTTACATGAGGTGGAGAAGTCTGATGTCTAGGGTCGGCTCTAAAAATCTAGAAGTGGTTTAAATTAAAGAGATTAGGGTTTTAATAAATTATTAATTAAATAGTAAGTTTTATAATTGGTTTAATACATTTTTAATAAAGATTTATAATGTCTAACTTAGAGAAAATTTTAATTAATGTAATGGAAAGTAGTTGTATTAATGTAATGATAATTAATTGATTATTAATAGTATTAATTTTATTAATGTGATAATTATCAATGTAATGATAAGAATAAGAATATAATTTATTTTAATTTTTAATTTTAATTTTTTAATTTTAGTTTATTATTATAGGATTAAAGGAGAATTAGAGGGAGGGATGATTAATACTGCGAGGTTGTTTTTAATTTATAAAAGGTGGGGGGGGGGCGTGGTGGGGTTACAATGAAATTAGGTTTTAGGGTTAAAATGTAAATTACCTCATGTGTCTATCTTGGATCACAGGAATCCAGTTTTCGCTAATTTCTAGGCCATTGTCTCTGTTTAGGTTGTTGGGGTGTTTAAGGATTTCAATAGCTTCTTTGATTAAGCGTTTGAAGAATTTATCTTCCCTGGCTAAAATTTTTGTGTCTTACGGGCGTATGTGGTGTTTGGATGAGAAGGAGTGTTCGGCTAAAGCTGAGGTGCGAGTACATTCATTTTTTATATCTTCTCCATGTTCTTTGATCCTAATATGAAAGGAATGACCAATTTCTCCTATGTAGCATTTACCACAGGAGCATTCTATTTTGTAAACTCCTTTACATTTCTTATGGTCAGGTTCATATTTAACGGATTTCATTTTTTGTTTGATGGTTTCTGAGGGTTTAAAAGAGGTCGTAATCTCTTTCTTTCTCAGGACACTGGCAATCTTATCAGTTATTCCTTGGATATAGGGAAGGTAGGATGTAGTACAGAGGGGTTGGTTGTTGGGTGGTTTAGGTACATTACTTTATCTATCTAGGGATTTGTTTATCATTTTCTTGATGTTTTTGTCATTGTAGCCTATGCTCTTGAAAACTTTGGAGAGGTGATATTTTTCTTGAACTAGATTGTCGTTATCGAAAATTCTTAAGGCCCTCGTGGCTAGAGTGTTGAGAATGCCTAACTTCTAGGCTGGGTGGTGATGAGAGCTAGCATGAAGGTATTTTTCCATGTGGGTCATTTTCCTATAGACCTTATGTCCAAGAATATCGTCTTCTTTCCTTTTGATTAGTACGTCTAGGAAGGAAATGGTACCTTTTTCCTCGAGTTCCATTGTGAATTTGATGTCTTTAGAAATATTGTTGAGATGTTGGAAGAATTTCTCTAGTTCATCTTTACCGTGGGGCCAAAGTACGTTGGTATCGTCAACGAATCTCTTCCATCTTAATGGTTTATGAGGAAAGGAATCTAAGGATTTTTCTCGAAGTTTTCCATGAAAATATTGGCGACAATGGGAGAAAGTGGGGAACCCATGGCTACGTCGCTTGTTTGTTCATAGAATTCGCCTTGATAGCTGAAAAATGTGGACCGGAGACAAACCTCTTCTAGATTTGTTGTTTATGGGTCTATCACCTCATTAACAACCTGGATGGCTTCATCTAGTGGAATTTTGGTGAAGAGGGAGACAACATCGAAACTAATAAGGATGTCCTCTAGTTTTATTTTCTCATTCTTGATGATTTTGACGAAATCATTAGAGTCCTTAATGAAGGATTTTGTACGACATACTAAGGGGCTAAGGATTTTTGCTACATACTTGGCAAGTTTGTAAGTGAGCGAGCCTATTGTGTTTACTATAGGTCTCAGAGGAGCCCCATCTTTGTGAATTTTAGGTAGTCCATAGATTCTTGGGGTAATCTCACTATTCAGAAGAAGACATTTTTTTATTCTTTCCTCTAGGTTTGAGTTTTTTATGGCTCTTTTGATGTCTTTCATAACATTCGCAATGGGGTTACTGGGAAGTTTCTTATAGCTCCCACTCTGAGACAAGTGATCAATAATTCTTGTGTTATAATCTGCTTGATTCATTACTACTGTGGCACCACCTTTATCAGCTCTGAGGATATCCAAGCTTGTGTTATTTCTAAGGCCCTTGATTGCTTGTCATTCTTCTTTGCTGACATTTCTATTTGGGGGTGTTTGGTCTAGAATTGGATCCAAGAGGCTGCCAGGTCCAGAAAAGGCTCAAAACTAAAAGTTCTCTAAATCAGATGAAACCAATTCCATTGCAACCGGCTCGTCGCGTTGATTCCGGCCATATATTTACTTTCTTAAACAAACGTCGTATGTGAGAGTTATCACACTCTGACCATTTTTCCAAACAGGCAAAAAGTCAAAAACAAGTCAATAGTCAAAGGGTGACGTGGCACTCTCTAGAAGTGACACGTGGTAGTGACAGAGGTGAAAAAAGCAGGTGATGACATGCGGAGAACAATGACTGGGTAGATGATGTAGGCGTGGACCAATACAGTACCGACACGTGGCATGTGGTTGCAAAAATGTGGTGGTGCCACGTGGCCTAGACATGGGAAGCCACGTGGCATCTAGTCAACAGTGTGTGGCAAGTTCCAAAAATGTTTTGGGGTCCATGGGTTTTGAACCCACGACCACCCACCAAGCCCAAGCCTTAAGAAATGACTAAACACCAACGCGCCACAAATATTGCTTATTACATGAAGTGCATTTGATTATATATATATTTATATATATTGTAATGATTTAATATGGCGCGGGAGAAGGGGATTGGGGCTGGGGCTAAGCCCCAGCCCGTGGTTGTTGGTCACACTCATACAACCGGGGCGCGGCATAAGCCATAACCTACAACTCCCTACCTCTCCGCCCTTGGATTCAGATATGCCACATAACCAGGGGTTTATCCCCATATTTACGTGAGGGGGTTTATCAGTTAGCCCACAAGTCTCGTAGGACGTGCCCATAAATGGAGGAGCTAGTGCGATTTAAGGGCCAGTGTTTAGCCCTTTGGGCTAGCGCTTGGCCAAAATTAGATGCATGTGATCGAGAATTGGGGGCCGCACACCAGTTTAAGGGGCTTATCCCCAAATATTTGCATAAAGTGGGTTTTTACCTATGCTTTTGGATATTTTATTATTTTTAAGCCTGTTAATGGAGGATTTGGCCCATTTTTTAGGAGATATTTGTAAATTCTAACCTTGTACAATATCTACTACAAACTGATATTCAGAAAAGAACAGAAAAGATACAATGGAAAATACAAACATTACACAGAGATTTTTCACCTGGAAACCCAAACCGGGAAAACCAACATATATTATATTCATACATTGTGTTACATTGTTTACAATACAATATACATATAGGAGCTAGTGGCATCCAAAACCCTAACCCAATGACCTGGATTAGTCCAAAACCCTAATTCCTTAACCGGTAATAGAAAACCATCGGCAAAAAACCATGTGCCGAAAAAACCACCTAAATATCATGTGGTCCTGGAAATATGTCGTCCCGAAAAAAAAAATTCGGGGGCGCTGCCCCCGAACCCCTGCAGCCACCCCTCTAACCCCCCTGCGCGCCCAGTGCAGACGCTCAAACACTACTACTCGTGCAAAGAATATAACACATACCCAACATTCTCCCACTTGTTGTTTTCTTTGCACACAGGGGGTTACAGGGTTACATAGTCAACAATGCCCTTGGATCCTCTACACCAAGAGAACTTCTCAGTGCTCACAAATTTTGTTAATGAATCTGCAACATTCTTCAAAGTGTCCACCTTCATCAGTGATACTTTCTTTTCTTCAATCATGTCTCTCACAAAGTGATATTGA
>ML800405.1:581115-601076 GCA_009831015.1 Picea engelmannii
TTCATACATTGTGTTACATTGTTTACAATACAATATACATATAGGAGCCAGCGGCATCCAAAACCCTAACCCAATGACCTGGATTAGTCCAAAACCCGAATTCCTTAACCGGAAATAGAAAACCATCGGCAAAAAACCATGTGTCGAAAAAACCACCTAAATATCATGCGGTCCCGAAAATATGTCATCCCGGAAATATGTCGTCCCGGTAATATGTCATCCCGGAAATATGTCGTCCCGAAGAAAAAAAAATCGGGGGCGCTGCCCCCGAACCCCTACGCGCCCGGCGCAAACGCTCAGACACTACTACTCGTGCAAAGAATATAACACATACCCAACAATATTGGGCTCTTTTTTAGCCCAGATTTTGGGAGGAAGTTGGGGAAGGATAACCAACTTAAGATCTATATAAACTAGGCTTGTTTGAGGCCATGGGGGGACAGTCACATCAGAGTTATGCTGAAGCAAGTCCAAGACAAAGCCATTTTTATGCAGGGAAGCTATTGAGGAGCAGACGCTTGCAGGCCATTTCTGGGAGCTACACTCAGTTTTTTTCAGTGCCGTCAGTTGTGTTGGATTTCTGAGGTCGAGAAGAACATAGCAAGATTAGAATGGAGTCCATTTGATGTACTTTTGATGTACTTTTCAAGAATTGAATAATTAATAAAGAAGTCTCCCCCACTGAGACAAAGGCCCGGAGATGTAGGCAATTTTGTGTCGAACTTCGTTATCACTTCTCTTGTTATGGTTTGTTGTTCTTATTGCTTATGTTCAGTTTTGTATATGAGTTTATGGATGTGATATAATCCTCTTATCTTCATCCTCTTTCATTAGCTTCTTAAATGGTTAATAAACGCATGCAAAAATAACTCAACCACAGTCATTAAAATATCTTTTCGGATCAAGTGGTATCAGAGCTAGTTGACATTTGGATTTGAGTTTTGCATGTTAACCAAGGAAAAGCTACAGTGTGGTGAAGGCGAGCTTGTTGCAGAGAATCCATTAATTGGATTGAGAAAGAGAGCTTCTCACAGCGAGAAGATGGCATCAGAAGAGGGACTTTCTTTTGATGAGAAAGAGTTTCAAAAAAATTTCCTTGCTATGTCGGAGATGGTGAAAGTTTTGTATGAGGATTACTTGGAATGAAAGAGACTGGTTCTTGGAAAATATTCAAAGGGAAAAAGTGAAGAGGAAGAGGATCCTCCTCATATTCCTCCTTCGCCTCCATCATCACCTCCTTCTTCTCCTTCTTCTTCAAGTTCAAGTTCTAAATCTGATGCAAAGAAACATGTTCATAAACATAAGAATGAAATGCCATTGTTAAAACTTGATGTTAAATTTGAGTTACCCATATATGATGGTGAAGTAAATGCAGAGAAACATGACAATTGGGTCGGGCAAATGGAGGTTTACTACAGTGTGCAACAGATCAAGGATGAGGCCACACAAATTAAGTTGGCATCTTTGAGACTTGCAGGCATAGCTCTCATATGGTGGCAAAGCAAGTTGCAAAACGGAACGCAACAAGTGGGTAATGTATTTTCATCATGGAAAAGTTTCATTTCTACACTTAGGAAACAATTCTATCCTTTGGGTTATAAAGAAAAAGCATTAATTGAATGGAAATCTTTAAAACTAAGAAAAGGACAAATAGTGCAAGAGTATACTGATGGCTTTCAAAAAATGGCATTGATGTTAGATATCCCTTTACATACACAGGAAACCCTTATGAAGTATATAGGAGGTTTACCTGCACATATTAGAAACATTGTATTCATGTTTGGACCCACTAACCTTGATGAGGTTTCTGCTCAAGCGACATACATTGAAGCAAGAAAAGCAGGTGTATCAAGGGAATCATCGTCTTCAAGGAAAGAGGACAAGAGGAAATGGCATGGCAAGAATTCAAATGCAGTGGCAAGAAAGGATGAGAAGCCCTCTTGCAAGCATTGCAAGAAAGAGGGGCATGATGAGGACAGATGTTGGCAGTTGCATCCTGAGAAGAGGCCAAAGTGGTTCAAGGAAAATAAGGGAAGGCAAACAATTGCAGCAACAACAAGACCCACAGACTTGGGATCGGATTCAAGTGATGAATCAAAGATCTCATTGGTTGGTATGACATGTAAAATTGGTGAAGGCATTGATTGTAGAAGTAACTTGTTTCATATAAGGACCATCATGTGACACACTAAGATAGACACATTAATCTACAGTGGATCTCAAGCTAATCTAATCTCAGAAGAATTGGTTAAGCAATTGGGGTTAAAAACACAAGTACATCATAATCCTTACACACTTAAATGGATAAGCAATCATCATCAAATGCACATAACAAAACAATGCACAATCAAATATGAAATTTCATCTAAGTATGTGTATGAGGTAACATGTGATGTGGTGCCATTAAGAGAATGTGGAATGGTCTTAGGTAGTCCATATTTATATGATCGTAAGGCAATCTTATACAGGACAAAGAATCAATATCAATTAACCAAAGCAGGTCAAGATTATGTGGTTCATGCTCATCATGTTAAGGAACATAAAACAATTCAAACAATGGAACAATTAAAGAAGGTAGTTCAAGAAAGAAACAAACCAATAATTGTTTCAAATGAAGTAGTCGATCTTAAGAAAGAACAGGAAATGATTGTTGAATGGAAAATCAATCATAGGTTGCTTCAAGATAAGCTCATGTCATGCAAGTATATCAGCTCATTTTCAGTCATATTTTTGATGCTATCATTAGTAATGTTGTCTACATGGATGATAGTGGCTTCGGTAAAATGTGACAGGGTTCAAATGACTAACAATATGTTGTCAGTTGTCCTGATTGTGTTACAGCTGGTCTTGATGAGACAGGTGCACAGGACAGAGTTCAGAGACAAAGGACAAGTCGGGTGGCCTATCCCGAGCTTGTTGACTGGTCAGTAACCTTTTGGGGACCAAAAGGTCCTTTAGTGGGGAGGTGTGGTCCAGAATTGGATCCAGGAGGCTACCAGGTCCAGAAAAGGCTCAAAAATGAAAGTTCTCGGAATTAAACGAAACCAATTCCATTGCACCCGGCTTGTCGCGTTGATTCTGACCATATATTTACTTTCTCAAATGGACATGGTATGTGAGAGTTATCACACTCTGGCCATTTTTCCAAACAGGGAAAAAGTCAAAAACAAGTCAACAGTCAAAGGGTGACGTGGCACTCTCTAGAAGTGACACGTGGTAGTGACAGAGGTGACAGAGGCAGGTGATGACATGTGGAGACCAGTGACTGGGCATATGATGTAGGCGTGGACCAATACAATACCGACATGTGGCATGTGGTTGGACAAATGTGGTGGTGCCACGTGGCCCAGGCATGGGCGGCCACGTGGCACCCAGTCAGCAGTGTGTGGCAAGTTCCAAAAATGTTTTGGGGTCCATTGGTTTTGAACCCAAGACCGCCCACCAAGCCCAAGCCTTAAGAAATGACTAAACACCAATGCGCCACACATATCGCTTATTACATGAAGTGCATTTGATTATATATATATATATATATATATTGTAATGTTTTAATATGGTGCGGGAGAAGGGGGCTGGGGCTGGGGCTAAGCCCCAGCCCGTGGTCATTGGTCACACTCATACAACTGGGGCGCAACATAAGCCATAACCACCAATGCCCTACCTCTCCGCCCTTGGATTCAGATATGCCACATAACCAGGGGTTTATCCCCATATTTGCACGAGGGGGTTTATCAGTTAGCCCACAGGTCCCGTGGGACCCATAAATGGAGGAGCTAGCGCGATTTAAGGGCCAACGCTTGGCCAAAATTAGATGCATGTGACCGAGAATTGGGGGTCATGCGCCAGTTTAAGGGGATTATCCCCAAATATTTGCATAAAGTGGGTTTTTACCTATGCTTTTGGATATTTTATTGTTTTTAAGCCTGTTAATGGAGGATTTGGCCCATTTTTGGGAGATATTGGGCTCTTTTTGAGCCCAAATTTTGGGAGGAAGTTGGGGAAGGATAACCAACTTTAGATCTATATAAACCAGGCATGTTTGAGGCCATGGGGGGACAGTCATATCAGAGTTATGCTAAAGCAAAGCTAAGTCAAAGCCATTTTTTTGCAGGGAAGTTGTTGAGGAGCAGACGCTTGCGGGCCATTTATGGGAGCTACACTCAATTTTTTTCAGTGTTGTCAGTTGTGTTGGATTTCTGAGGTCGAGAAGAACATAACGGGATCATAATGGAGTCCATTTGATGTAATTTTGATGTACTTTTAAAGCATTGAAGAATTAATAAAGAAGCCTCCCCCACTGAGACAAAGACCCGGAGATGTAGGCAATTTTGTGTCGAACTCTGTTATCACTTCTCTTGTTATGGTTTGTTGTTCTTATTGCTTATGTTCAGTTATGTATATGAGTTTATGGCTGTGATATAATCCTCTTATCTTCATCTTCTTTCATTAGCTTCTTAAATGGTTAATAAATGCATGCAAAAATAACTCAACCACAGTCATTAAAAGATCTTTTCGGATCAGTTTTGTTATTCTTAAGATATGGCGCAGTCTTGTCTAACTAGTCCTTTATCTTCATCTGTTAAGTTCTTTATATTGTCTTCTATGCAACAAATCAGGTTATATACTGGAACAGAGGTGGGTGAGATCGAAAAATTCAATCCTTTCTCAAGGACGCTTAGCTTGGCTCTGTCAAGTACGTTTCGAGTCCACATCAGGACATCTAAGCCTCGGTAAAGATAAACCCGAAAAGCATAGATAAATAGCGAATTTATGTGAGGTGGAGAAGTTTGAAGTCTAGGGTCGGCTCTAAAAATCTATAAGTGTTTTAAATTAAAGAGATTAGGGTTTTAATAAATTATTAATTAAATAGTAAGGTTTATAGTTGGTTTAACACAATTTTAATAAGGATTTATAATGTTAAACTTAGAGCAAATTTTAATTGACGTAATGGAAAGTAGTTGTATTAATGTAATGATAATTAATTGATTATTAATAGTATTAATTTATTAATCGTATTAATTTTATTAATGTGATAATTATTAATGTAATGATAAGAATAAAAATACAAAAAAATTTAATTTATAATTTGTTTTTATTTATAATTTTTATTTCTAAATTTTAGTTTATTATTATAGGATTAAAGGAGAATTAGAGGAAGGGTTGATTAATACTGCAAGGTTGTTTTTAATTTATAAAAAGGGTGCGGGGGGGTTTACAATGAACTTAGGTTTTAGGGTTAAAATGTAAATTACCTCATGCGTCTGTCCTGGATCAGAGGAATCCAATTTTCGCTAATTTCTAGGCCATTGTCTATGTTCAGGTTGGTGTTTAAGGATTTCAATAGCTTATTTGATTCTGCATTTGAAGAAGTGATCTTCCTTGCCTAAAATTTTTGTGTCTTCCAGGCGTATGTGGTGTTTGGATGAGAAGGAGTGTTCGGCTAAAGCTGAGGTGCGAGTACGTTCGTTTTTTATATCTTCTCCATGTTCTTTGATCCTAATATGAAAGGAAAGAACAATTTCTCCTATGTAGAATTTACCACAAGAACATTCTATTTTGTAAACTCCTTTACATTTCTTATGGTCAGGTTCATCTTTAACGGATTTCATTTTTTGTTTGATGGTTTATGAGGGTTTAAAGGAGGTCTTAATCCCTTTCTTTCTTAGGACACTGGAAATCTTATCAGTTATTCCTTGGATATAGGGAAGGTAGGTTGTAGTACCGGGGGGTTGGTTGTTGGGTGGTTTAGGTCCATTACTTTCTCTATCTAGGGATTTGTTTATCATTTTCTTGATGTCTTTGTCCTTGTAGCCTATGCTCTTGAAAACCCTGGAGAGGTGATATTTTTCTTGAACTAGGTTTTCGTCATCAAAAATTCTTAAGGCCCTCGTGGATAAAGTGTTGAGGATGCCTAACTTCTGGGCTGGGTGGTGATGAGAGCTAGCGTGAAGGTATTTTTCCGTGTGGGTATTTTTCCTATAGACCTTATGTCCAAGACTACCATCTTCTTTCCTTTTTATTAGTACGTCTAGGAAGGAAATGGTACCATTTTCCTCGAGTTCCATTGTGAATTTGATGTCTTTAGAAATATTGTTGAGATGTTGGAAGAATTTCTCTAGTTTGTCTTTATCGTGGGGCCAAAGTACGTTGGTATTGTCAACGAATCTCTTCCATCTTAATGGTTTAAGAGGAAAGGAATCTAAGGGTTTTTTCTCGAAGTTTTCCATGAAAAGATTGGCGACAATGGGAGAAAGTGGGGAACCCATGGCTACATCGCTTGTTTGTTCATAGAATTCACCTTGATAGTTGAAAAATGTGGACCGGAGACAAACCTCTGCTAGCTTTGTTGTTTCTGAGTCTATCACCTCATTAACAACTTAGATGGCTTCATCTAGTGGAATTTTGGTGAAGAGGGAGACAACATCGAAACTAATAAGGTTGTCCTCTGGTTTTATTTTCTCATTCTTGATGATTTTGACGAAATCATTAGAGTCCTTAATGAAGGAGTCTGTATGACCTACTAGGGGGCTAAGGATTTGCGCTACGTACTTGGCAAGTTCGTAAGTGAGCAAGCCTATTGTGCTTACTATAGGTCTTAGAGGAGCCCTGTCTTTGTGAATTTTAGGTAGTTCGTAGATTCTTGGGGTAATCTCACTATTCGGAAGAAGACGTTTTTTTATTCTTTCCTCTAGGTTTGAGTTTTTTATGGCTCTTTTGACCTCTTTCATAACCTCCGCAATGGGGTTACTGGGAAGCTTCTTGTAGCTCCCGCTCTGAGACAGGTGATCAATCATTCTTGTGTTATAATCTACTTAATTCATTACTACTGTGGCACCACCTTTATCAGCTCTAAAGATAGCCAAGCTCGTGTTATTTCTAAGGCTCTTGATTGTTTTTCGTTCTTCTTTGCTGACATTGCTCTTTGGGGGTTTCCCTCTTCTTAAGATAATGGTGTAGTCTTTTCTAGCTAGTCCTTTATCTTCATCAGTTAAGTTCTTTATATTGTCTTCTATGCAACAAACCAGGATATCTACTGGAACGGAGGTGGGTGAGATCGCAAAATTCAAATATATTTAAAAATTGTGAACAACATATTTTATTATAGATGTTAAATATAATAATTAATTTCTTATGTTATTATGTTTTTTGAGTGGGTTTTATGGTTAAAAATACAATTTCAATGGGTCTAATGGTTAAGAATATGTGTTTCTTTCTAGGAGGTTACATGTTCAAATCTAGAAGGGGGTAAACTATGTACACCTCTATAGATTTTAGTAGTCAAATCCCTACAAGGAGGAGGTCCCTTGTCCCACAAACAAGGGGGTCTCATACACCAATTTGGTGGAAATCCCTTATCCCACAAACAAAAGAGTTTCATACATCGATTTAGTGTCTATCTCCATGTCATATTTTAGATCGATTTATATCTATATTTAACATGGTCTAATTCTTTAAGAGTGAATTTTTGTATCCAATAATCTTTACTTTATTTTAGTTTTCTTATATTATTAGTTTGAGAGTGATTTTTAATCCAATGTCAAAATTAAATTATAGAGTTTATTGTTGAGTGAATCCTTGTCCCACAAACAAGGAAATCTCATATACCAATTGATGTCTTTCTTGATAGTGACCTTAAAAATAGATTATTATTATTATAAAAAATAAATTAATAGAAGACAACTGTATGATGTACATACAATAATTGATGTTTTACTTAATCCTAACCTTAAAAATAGATTATCCTTATTATAAAAAATAAATTAATAGAATACAAAGGTATAATGTACTTTGCATAGTCACATTAAAACAACATTAAAAAAAAATAGGTTGGTGGCAAGTATTTACAATGATATATTTGGAGTTTGAACTGACTAGACTACATGTCTCAATATATTTGATTAGAAATGGATAATGACTATGACGTTTATCGTCCAGCAATTTCGAATTCAACAAAGTTGCCAGGTCTTTGGGGATCCACCGTAATTGCGCGTCAGAAACTAAGAAATACGCGTTTCCGATTGTTTCAATAGAAGTTGATTTTCTCCGGTTTTGCAGGGAATAGGTTAATTTGGGAGTAATTTTTTCTTCCGAGTTTCGTTTTTTTTCGAAAAAATGGTCTAAATCCTGCCAAATTTTCAGAGTAGTCTGAGTTTTGCATATATCAAAATTCTAAGCATTTCAGAACTTTACTTACAAGTTTTGCCTCATTTTAAATCAACCCAAATGCTCAAAAAATCGATCAAAATTCTTGATTAATCAAAAATTTAAAACAGAACACCAAAAAACCTATAGAAAAAATAACTCTGGAAAAAAAATTGCTCTCGAATTAACCCACTCCATTTTTACAGAAGATTTCATCTCCCACGCCACTGTCAAATAAGGCGAGCGGCGCTTCAAACCCATCTTTGGCGACGACGAGATTCCCTTTGAGACGCCCGTCTTCCCGATACGTTTGGACATAGTAAAGGCGTTGATGTGGCTTCTTCCTGCATTGCAACACGAATCTGCCATTCTGTTTATGGGATTTCAGGGACAATACAGAAAGCGAAGGAAGTGGTGGTGGTGGTAATGTTGAATTTTTCTCGTATATATTTTCCACATCCTCTACATTCTCCTCATCTGGTCTCTCATCATGAATTTGTTCTCCCGGTCGCTCCTTGGTAAACAACGCGGCCTCTCCATTCTCATGACCGTGGAATTCTTTTTCTCGGCTCTCTTTTAGCGCAGAGCTTTTTCACCTGGTCCGAAAGCGCAATCTGATATTGTTTTTTGAAAGTGCAGCTGCGGAAGCAGCCCCCCATGGAATCAGAACCGAACCCAAGACAAGATGAGGATAAATCATGAGAAAAAGTTGTTTCAAGAAGAGTCAATGAGATTATAATTCTAAGAAATAAACATCAACAGTATGTAGGTCTTTACAGTTAGTCATAATGTTAAAAAGTTTTCTGGATAAAGATTGTGTATGACGTTTTGAAATGTCCAACGTTTCATTTGTTCTTGATGATGGGTGAAGTTTGTCAGTGATGATGGGTGAAGTGTCCTCTTGAAATGTTTCAAAACTTCATACACATTCCTTATCCAGAAAACTCTCTAACAAAACCTCTGATGATGGGTGAACTTCATACACATTCCTTATCCAGAAATCTCTCTAACAAAACATCTGATGATGGGTGAAGTGTCCTCTCGAAACGTTTCAAAACTTCATACACATTCCTTATCCAGAAAACTCTCTAACAAAACATCAGGATTAATACAGAATCCTTCTCAAAACCTGTTGAAAGATTTTGAACAAAGGAAATTCTGATGATGGGTGAAGTGTCCTCTCCAAACGTTTCAAAACTTCATACATAGTCCTTATCCAGAAAACTCTCTAACAAAACATCACGATTAATACAGAATCCTTCTCAAAATCTGTTGAAAGATTTTGAACACTGGAAATTCTGATGATGGGTGAAGTGCCCTCTCGAAACATTTCAAAACTTCATACAGTCCTTATCCAGAAAACCTTCTAACAAAACATTAAGATTAATACAGAATCCTTCTCAAAATCTGTTGAAAGATTTTAAACAAAGGAAATTTTGATAATGGGTGAAGTGTCCTCTCCAAACATTTCAAAACTTCATACACAGTCCTTATCCAGAAAACTCTCTAACAAAACATCATAATTAATACAAAATCCTTCTCAAAATCTGTTGAAAGATTTTGAACAAAGGAAATTCAATTCGGCAAACAAAAAAAAACATGATGCATAAGAGTGCAGAATAGCACCTCATCTATTGTGTAGGATGCCTGTATCCAGTATTGAAATCCTTTGCCATTGCAGATTTGGGATGGAACCAACCACATTTATACCCCACCCTGTATACATATATCCAGGCCCTCGCTCGACTCTCGCGTTCTTTCTACTTTGCTTGTAATTTGCCACCTGTCCGAAGCCTCCTCCTGCTATTTTGGCTATGGATCCAACGTGTTTCTTCCGATTTTCGAGGATGGAGGATGGCTATGGATCCAACGTGTTGCCTCCGATTTTGGAGGATGGAGGATCAAGGTGAACTTCCGTTCTCCTTTGGCCGCTTCTTGGCATTTCCCGTTACTAAGAGGTCTCTCTTTTTATAGCTCTAGGTGTCTCGTTTTAGCAATCCATCTTCCAACCATTTCTATCTAGATTGCAGATTAGATTTAGGTCTCTCTTTTTATAGCTCTAGGTGTCTCGTTTTAGCAATCCATCTTCCAACCATTTCTATCTAGATTGCAGATTAGATTTATTTCATCTAAAAGGCATGGAGCAAAGTTAGTGGAAATCAACAGTGATTATGCTCCATGTTTGTTAGATGGATGAAATTTGCAATCGAATTAAATTCAAGTTCTTTTTCCATAACTATCTAGATTAGATTTATTTCATCTAAAAGGCATGGAGCAAAGTTAGTGGAAATCAACAGTGACTATGCTCCATGTTTGTTAGATGGATAAAATTTGCAATCGAATTAAATTCAAGTTCTTTTTCCATAAGCTTCATTGATTTCTCTCATGATCATTCACAATCATGTTATGATTGTGATAATGATCATGCCTTTTATCCAACTTCAACTAAATACAAGGGCTCATAGATCTCTCTTCCAAAGAGTTTATGGAATCCATCCAACTTTTGATATTATAGTAGACTTGGTCTTTGAAAAGTTCACGTAGCTTTTTGTATTTCCTTAGTTCCTTATTGATCTTTACATTAAGGAAAAGTTCCTTATTGGTCTTTACAGTAAGGAAAAGTTCACCTAGCTCCTGTATTTCCTTAGTTCCTTATTTTTTTTTAGCATTTGAACATTCTTTCCATGCACAAATACATTGTTGATATTTATATACTCGACCTTAAGATCACAATTTATTAAGGATATAACTTCTTCATAAAACTTTAAATCAAGGTGATGTTTATATAGTTGGAAAGTAGCAGTTTTGAGTGAATACAAGATTTGTTTAGAAACATTTGAGGGGAAAATGTTTGTTTTGAGTGAATACAAGATTTGTTTAGAAAGATTTGAGGGGAAAATGTTTGTTTGATAACATCACTAGATCCTTAAAATAGAACTAACAAGGAAATAGTTTTTATTTTCTAGGCCATAAAATACCATAAAGAATGAAAATATATACAATGATCAATTTTAGATCATATCTAAGATTTATGTGATTATTACTTAACAAAATATTAGGATAGATTGTGTGAATTTCCATAATAGCATCCTTAAGAATCACCAAGCATGTTTAGAGACTTTATACTTTTGAAATTGGCAACAAATCACCTATAGTAATATTTCTAAGATCTCAAGTAATGATAGGCAACACCCTATCAACTTAATTATCAACTTAATTGTAGATCAAATTTGCACATTATTAGAGACACTATTCCATCCTTCAAAATAATTACTCTTCTTTGAATATAAGATAATGGTTCTAAGTAAATGAGTTTATGCAAATTTCTTGATGAGTCATACATAAGAAATCTATAATTGACATGGTTTAAACCTTTTGACTATCATTTAAACCTTCTTACTATTAATATTGAGGACTTTGGGATAAAGAGTGGTGAAAGGGTATTGCATGTTGTAATAACCTAGTTTTGACCCATGGGTTAGATTGATCAAATTATGTACATATTATTAATGTTTGGCTATTTTGATGTGTGTCAAGTCTCGTGGGATAAGTTTAATGACTTCGTCATGTATATATATTATATATATACTCCTAGTATGGAGCCCAAACCCAAGGTCTAACTAGAGAACATTGGTTAGATATATGAGATTATCTTTAGTTTGCTTTAATGTTCATGTTTTGAATCAATATCCAACTAGAAATAACATGAACAAATAACAACTAAGTAACCAATAGAAGGGACTGTGGGTGTATGTGTATCTATATATATCTTTCCCTTTAGCTTCAAAGAAATTTTATGCATCCATAGCTAGCTAAAATTGACCATGTAAAGTTCAATTAAAAAACAAGATAAGGACGATTGTGTCAATCCAGTATCTGAGTCGTTTCATTAATTATACTCTACAACGCTTAACCATGTGTAGTTTACCTACTCTTTGTCACTTTATTCCTCATGCATGTCCTTGTCACCAATATCTATGCTCCGTTATCACACAATCTTGTCCATCTAGTCTTTTGCAACTCCCAAAAGAAAGGGACCAACAAGCCCCAACCACAACCATTGACTCACCCTCAAGTCAACCTTTTTTCTCTTCCTACCATTTCAACTAAGGGGCCAATTCAAGGACAATCTACAAGGCTTGGTCATGGAAAACATCATATTTCTCCAATTTTTCATGCCATTTCCATAGAAAAACATAAGTACTGGAAATGAAAGTCTAGGGTCTTTTAACATCTAAGGTAGTTGGTTGCATCTGAGCCAATGCCTATCATTTAGCATCAATGAATGAATCAAATTACTAAAATTGATATAAGTAGACTAAGTAGTGGGATGAAATTCTCTTAAGGCATTATTCTCTTGTATGGATGCCCCATGGAGAGATTTTATCTTGTCATCCACATGCTAGATATCATCATATTTAGCCTTCTACTCCAAAGGATTGACAAGGGTTGCTACCTTAGTGTTGAGTTGAGCAATGTGCTCACTCAATTATGTTGGGTTGTTATATCCTTTTCAGTGAAAGTCGAGTCGAGGTAGATTGACTGATGGTCGAAGGTCGAGGTATATCAACTGACGGTCGAAGGTTGAGGTGGTTCGACAGCAAGTCGAAGGTCGAGGAGTCAACCGAGAAAAGTCAAAGTCGAAGATATCGACAGAAAAGTCAACCAACAAGAGGTCGAAGTGCGGGCGTAAGACGACCGACTAAAGATCGAATGAAGGCCAACCAGTAACCTGACTGTAACATAATCCCTGGATTTGCGAGATTTGTAGCCAATGATATGCATGGATCTGTAACCATTTTTTGGGCACCAATCTTTAGGGATTTTCCTATTGTAAATCATATAAATAGGCGTGTTGTAAGGCCATAAAGGCTAATGCAAGAATCGTGTAATACACTTATGCAGGTTAATGTATGTGTAGGTATAGGTTGTTGGTCATGCATATGTAAGATGATTTGGCTACTTGCATGTGCAACAGGGTATGATGTTGATTGTGTCTTAGGTGTGGACCAAGGTTAGACATGTAACCTTTTATTCATATTGAATAAGACAACAAGAGAGAAAAACACTCAAAGGAATGTTGGTTTCTCCTAATTAAGGGTTCCATGGTAAAATCTCGGTGTACTGTGTGATTGCTTGTGTCATTTACGTTCTTGATTAAATTCTTCTTCTCTTTGGATAGGATTAGTGTGGAATTGCCCTGCATTTCCTAACATGTGGTACCAGAACATAGGTTTTCCCTAACGAGTGAGTGTTCAGAGAAGTGTTATGCTTTGGAAAATATATCAGATCTTGATTTTCCAATCTTGAATCTGAGAACTAAACCCTAGGTACAATAAGAGTCGAAAGTCATAAATTTTGTTAAAGATCATGGTAAAGAATGGTGAGCATTTCTAGAATAGAGATAGAAATATTCAATGGCCATAATTTTGAGCTTTGGAAGCTTAAAATGGAATATCTTCTTATGGATTGAGAACAATGGACAACGGTCTATATAGGTACCCAACCGACAGAAATTTCAATGGAAGAATGGGAGAAACTCAAAAGAAGAGCAAGAAATATGATTCAGCTTTGTCTTACAGATTCAATGTTGTTGAATGTCTCGGGTGAAGATTCAGCCAAGAAATTGTGGGACAAGATGGGAAGCTTATACCAGTCGAAATCTCTAGTAAATAAGTTGTTTCTCATAAAGAAACTGTATCTTCTGAGGATGAGTGATGGAAGTTCGATGACTGAGCATTTAAACTCGTTTAACATCGCGTTAAGTTAGTTATCATCTATGGATATTAAGATCATTGATGAGGAGAAGTGTATAAGCATATTATGTTCTTTTCCATAGTCCTGGGATAGTTTAGTCGTGGCTATTGGGAGTAATACAACCACACTAGCGGTAGAGGACATGGTTGCTTCTCTGTTTTCGGAAGAAATGAGAAGAAATAACATGGAAGGATTGACCAAAGATGCTCTGGTAGTGAGAGTTCAACCAATAGACAGAGATAAAAGAAAATGCTATGGTAGGAAGTTTAATTTGAAGGGTAGATCTAAATCCTCAGTTCACTAGACGTGAAGATGCTAGAAATGTGGTAAAGTTGGACATTATAAAAAGGATTGTACGTCGAAGGAAACATAAGTCATTGTTGGATCCGACGAGAAGAATTCGACTGAGAGAAAGACGACCTCGGACAAGGGAGGTGATGTGTATCTAGCATCGACCAGTACACAGTCAGATCAAGATGTTTGGTTGATCGAATAAAGAGAATCCTATAATATGACACCACATAAAGAATGGTTATGTGAATATGAACGATATGATGGGAGTGATGTGTTCTTGGGGGAGGAATCGACAACCAGAATTGTCAGATGGGGAAGAATCTGACTGACATTGTAGGATGGGAGGAAAAGAACCCTTCCAAGTGTGCTACACATTATGGGTTTGGCAAGGAACCTGATATCTGTCATCAAGATGAGTGATGCAGGTGTGCATACTTTGTTTCAGAAGAATTCATGTAAGATGGTTAGAAGTGTGATGGTCTTAATGAGAGGATTTCAGATTGGTACCCTATACAAGATGTCAGGGAATGTCGACTCCAGTGGATGCAACAACATTGTTGCTCCTGAAATCGACTCGATTGCGACTCAAATCGACTCGATGTTGACTAAACTTGACTCGAATCGAGCCAAGTCAATTCAAACCAACTCGACAAGACATGATGAGATCGACTCAACCAAGTTATGGCATGATAGAATGGGACACATTGGAGAAAAAGGACTTCGAGCTATGCAAAGAAAAGGTATGGTCGAAGGTTTTCCTGAATGTGGTTTAGAAGTCAAATTATTTGAACATTTCATATATGGAAAACAAAGTCGGGTGAGGTTCCCATCTGGAGCGATAAGGGAAAATTGGATTCTATAAATGGTTCATAGTGATGTGTTTGGCCCGGTTACAGTGCCTTCACTTGGTGGATCCTTGTATTATGTCTCCTTCATAGATTATTTTTTCAGGAAGACATGGATATATTTCCCGAGGAAGAAATCAAAGGTTTTCGAGAGATTTAAGGAGTTTAAATCTCTTACAGAAAACCAGACAAAGAAGAGGATTAAAGTGTTGAGGACTAACAATGGTGGTGAATTCTATGGAAATGAATTTGATCAATTCTATAAGTAGTGTGGCATATCACGCCAAAATAACACACCATATACCCCACAAAAAAATGGAGTTGTCGAGAGAATGAACAGAACGTTGATGGCTAAGGCAAGGAGCATACTCAGTGATGTTGGGATCGCACAAGAATTTTGAGTGGAGACAGATGAGACTGTAAGGTATCTAGTAAATATGTCTCCTTCGTCGGCCCTAGTCAACACGACTCCAAATGAGGTATGGTATGGTAAGAATCCTTCGGTGGAACATCTCAAAGTATTTGGTTGTGATGCATTTGTGCATGTTCCGAAGGAAAAGAGGAGCAAGTTGGACAAGAAGGCAGTCAAATGTATTTTCATCATATATAAAGAAGGGATGAAAGGATATAAGCTCTGGGATCCTACATCAAGGAGAACAATGTATAGTCAAGATGTGGTCTTCAAAGAAGTCAGAGATAAATCTGAGCCTAAGGAAGTTGTTCATACTAAGAATAATCCTGATATGGTGCAGTTTGAACTGAGGAACAAAGAAGATGATTCAGATGATTCGAATGAATATGAGGAAGAGGTGGAGAAACTAACTCCAGGGAGATCAGAAAGAGTAAAGAAACCAATCGAAAGGTATAGTATGCTCGACTTATGTTTCGTGTTTATGCTAACTGCCATTGATGATGAGCCCAAGTCAACCGGTGAGGCAGTCGATTAAACATAGGGTAAACTTTGGAAGGACTCCATGGTCGAAGAGATGGAATCCTTGTATAATAATGAGACATGGGATTTGGTCAAGTTACCTAGTGGAAGAAATCTCGTCAGTAGCAAGTGGGTGTTCAAGAAGAAGATGAATATCGTAGGTCAAGTCGAGAAGTTCAAAGCTCAACTATTAGTGAAAGGTTATTCCCAAGTCAAGGGAGTCGACTTCGATGAGATTTTTTCCCCTATTGCAAAACTAATTTCCATTAGAGTACTAATGTATCTGGTTTTAGCATTTGATATGGAGATAGAACAGATGGATGTGAAAACAACGTTCCTACATAGGGACCTGGAAGAATAAATCTACATGAAACAGCCTGAAGGATTTGTAGTAAAGAGAAAGGAAGAGTTGGTGTGCAAAATCAAAAGATCCCTTTATGGTATAAATCAATCACCAAGGATGTGGTACCCGAATTTTGACACTTACATCCTTCGTTTTGGATTTGTGAGAAGAAAAAATGATCATTGCATATACTCCAAGGAAGAAGGTGGGAGTTTCATATATGTATCTTTGTATGTTGATGACATGTTGTTGATTAGAAACAACATGGATGCAATAAAGGAGGTAAAGAAGCAACTATCCTCCAAGTTAGACATGAAGGATATCAATGCAACTAACTTCATTTTGGGAATGGAGATTAAGAGATATAGAGCTGCTAGAAATATCTGATTGAATCAGACGAAGTATATTGAGACAGTGTTGAAACGATTCAACATGCAGGATTCCAAACCGATGAAGGTGTCAATTCCAGTGGGAGAAAGGATTAATATCGAACAGTTTCCAAAGACACAGGAAGAGATAGAGGACATGGCACATGTTCCCTATGCAATTTTTGTTGGTAGTCTAATGTATGTGATGGTATGCACTCAACCAAACATTTCCCATATAGTGGGAGTGTTAAGAAGGTACATGTCGACACCTAGAAAGGAGCACTAGACAGTTGCCAAGAGAGTATTCGGGTATTTGTGTGGCACAAAGGATTATGATATATGCTACCAAGGAAGACCTGGAGATGAAAATGGTAGAGTAGATGTACATGGATTTGTCGATGTCGACTGGGCTGGAGATATGGATCGATGGAGGTCGACCAGCGGATATGTCTTCAATACGTTTGATGGATAAATAAGTTGGATGAGTAAGCGACAGACGGTTGTAGCCTTTTCAACCACATAATTTCAATACATGGTGACCATTCATGAAATCAAGGAAGTGATACCTCTTCAAAGGTTGTGTTCATGAATCAGGTTTGAGCAGAGAGCTATGAAGGTGAATTGCGACATTCAAAGCACAATATTTCTGGCAAAGAACCCTTCTCATCATTCAAATACTATGCACATCGATGTACAATACCATTTAGTAAGCGATATGGTGGAGAGTAATAAGGTGTTACTCAAGAAAATAGACACGTTGGAAAACATAGCAGACTCGTTGACTAAGTATGTGAGTGTTGTGAAGTTCTCTTATTGCAGAGAGGAAATGGGCATTGTTTCCCTGGGTCTGTGAATGAGAGTTCAGGAATCGCATGTTTCAGAAAAGAAGACAACAAGTGAGAGAATGTTGGGTTATTATATTCTTTGCAGTGAAAGTCGAGTCGAGGTAGATCGACCGACAATCGAAGGTCGAGGTGGATCGACAATAAGTCGAAGGTTAAGGAGTCGACTGGGCAAATTCTAAGTCGAAGGTATCAATGACAAAGTCAACCAACAAGAGGTCAAAGTACGAGTGTGAGATGATCAAATAGAGACCGAATGAAGGTCGGCTAGTAGTCAACTGGTAACCCGACTTGGAAGTTGACTGTAACAAAATCCTGGGATTTATGGGATTTGTAGCCAATGATATGCATGGATCTGTAACTATTTTTTGAGCTCCAATATTTAGGGTTTTCCTATTGTAAATCCTATAAAGAGGTGTGTTGTAAGGACGTAAAGTCTAATGCAAGAATCATGTAGTACACTTATGCAAGTTAATGAATGTGTAGGTATGGGTTGATGGTCATGCATATGTAAGCCGATTTGGATATAGGGTTGTTCTTACCTATGCAAGATGGTATGATGTTGATTGTGTCTTAAGTGTGGACCAAGGTTAGGCATGTAACCTTTTATTCTTATTGAATAAGACAAAAAGAGAACAGAATTCTCAAAGGAATGATGTTTTCTCCCGATTAAGGGTTCCAGGGTAAAATCTCGGTGTATTGTGTGATTTCTTGTGTCATTTGCGTTTTTTATTAAATTATTCTTCTCTTCTGCTAGGATTAGTGTGGAATTCCCCTGCATTTCCTGAAAACATCATTCATTCGCTTATTAGTATTTCCAACAAGCCCATCCAACCCTATATAGTTGCAAAACATTTATTGTTACCTTCTATATCCTAGCACAATTGTGACCTAGTTATTCTGACCTCCTCCACTAAGGGTTGAACTCAAATAGTTAATTTTTTCTAATGTTAGTTCCTTTGATACTGAGTGGTAGAAACTTGTTCTTGCAACTCTTCTACTTGCTGGTGTAGATGCCTCCAAGAGGTATAGATAATATTGACATATTCTACATGTCAATAGACTACAACTTCATCCAATAGGCTCATATTGAACTAACACAGCTCGGGCCACATTCGTTGGACCTGAACCTAAATAGCTTCAGTTTAAGCTTCAATAGATCTTTTATTTCCACATATCCATCACTTTGAACTTCAATTTCAATTCAACATATATATGCTACAAAATAGGTGACAACAATCAACCCAAAACATCAATTCAATTACTTTCTCCTCTTTGAGAGCCAAATCCTCCTCTACCTCATCTTCCTTCTCTATTGTTATTCCACCCTTATTCATTCACTAATATCCTATCATATTATCCTCAATGATATTCATAGCCTCTGCTACTTCTTCATTTGGAGTCTCTAGTTATAGTTGTTGATATTATGGTAGCTGCAGGAGGTATTTACCTCCACGTGTAAACCTAACAAGGATAGAATACTCCAGGAAGCAAGAAGAAACCCTAATGAGTTGGCTAATAACCCTATAAGACTTGTTGGCTCAAGAAGATAATTTATATTAGGTTATCAGCCTCCAAGAGAAGAAGTCGGCCAGAAATAATAATATATACTAAACAGACAAATACTCAGAATGAGAAGTCGGCCCATGCAGTTAGCCAGAATTAGTATAAATACAGGAGGCCAGTTCTCATTCTGGCAAGCAGTCTCAGAATTGTTGTGCCTAGTCTTCTGTGCACTACAGTGCCCAGTCTTGTGCGCAGGTTTGAGGAGAGTTTCCATTGCAGTTGTTGCAGCTAGAAGATCACGTTTGGCTTGGACTATCTCTTGGCTAGGGTTTGGACTATCTGATCAGCTCTTGTTGGTGCGATATCATTGGGGAAAGGTGTGCTACCCTTTGTTTGGCTATCTAGCCTATGTTTTTCTTCTGGAGTGATTCTCTGTAGGGGTTAAGGTGCTCGGAGGGTGGCTTCGACCTATGGTTGGGTGACAAGGGTATTGTCAATGGTAAAACGAGCACATCCACTTATATTCTAACAAGTTATGGGCCCACACTTCCTTCATTCAGTCTAAACGCTGAAAGGAAACATAGCCGCTAGGATATTGAGCTCATTGGGGAACTGTTGCTAGGGTTACTAGCAGAAGTAGCTTCTAAGACACTGTCGCTAGGGTTACTAGCAGGAACAGTTGTAGAAACCCTAATCTTCTTGTTGAGGCACCTTAAGTGAATGGATTGAACTAATCTCTAGATATATCAGTGCACTCTAGCCTAGTGCATCTCCTGATACTCTCAGCAAACCAAGATGTGAAGTTTGAGTTTATGGTCAAATCTAGGGTTTGACCAAGTCAAAGCAGCCATGACTTATTCTATGAAGTCAGAGAACAAGTTAGATGGAGCCTCTAACTTCAGAGCGTGGAAGACAAGGATTGACCTCATCCTT
>ML800405.1:601176-645295 GCA_009831015.1 Picea engelmannii
GGTTCAAGGAGGAAGCCAAATCAAGAGAAAGACATTTCAGAAGTACAATGCTTCAACTGTCGAAAGTATGGTCACTACAAGAATCATTGTCCCGATCTAAAGAAAAGGAAGGAGAAACACAAAGCATAAATTGCTGAAGAAAAGGAACCTACAAAGAAGACTAAGCAGGATGGAATAGACTTCTTCTTCTAAAGGTAAAAAAACTCTTCTTATTTCTTGTACATATCTTGTTTGCATCGTCTCTATACATATCTTGTATATCTATCTCTTGGAAGATAATGTGTTCCAAGAAGAACTATACCTATGGAAGAACAACAAGATAAGAATGGATATCATTAGATAATACACATGAAAGGATGAAATACAAATCATGTGAAATCTATTGCAAGATAAGACAAATCAATCATGAAGAGACTTAGAAGAAGCAAAGACAGAAATAATTCAGCAATCGAGAGGAAATTGGAAAAAGACTTATGACATTTTGTAGAAGACAACAAGATGGAAGAGTGGACTCTGTTAGACAAGAGAGCCAATTATATATTGCAGAAGACAATAAGGATGCAGATGGAATCATGGACTCTATTAGACGGAGGGATTCGATTATATGCATGCATACATGAAGCAAGGATTAGGAGGGAGCTAATCCTATGATCCATTGAAGATGATGAAGTATATATCCATGATAGCAGCCATGAAAGACAATACGTATTCTTCAAAGAGAAGACTTAAAGTATCCCTGGTTGTCCATCCACATCCATGATCCTATGATGGAATATTTAGGGCATGGAATCTATAAGAAACTTCATGTACCCAAGAACTAAAGAAACACATGAAGATTCCAAGAAAGAAAGAGAATCCATAACAAACAGTCATTGTATCAAGAATCACAATATTGTCAGCCTGATATAAACTCAATAAAAGAAATGAAGTAGAGGAACTAAAAGTCGTGATGAAGAACAGTGTATGGAAGACTTATGAATGAAATCATTGCAAGATCCAAAACTAAAGGTTCTCCTAGATGGAGAGAGAAGACTATGATGATTACTTGTTCCAGCAAACCAGAATTGTCTCTACATGAGTCATTATATCATCTGCAACATCCATGAGTTGGAGTTCTACATCAGATGAATGAAAAGAATGTTCTCCAGAGAAATTGAATAAAAAGCATATGAAGAGCAATCTCAAGACTTTGAGGCATACCAGAAAGAGACCCTTATATGCATATAGAAGAAGATAACTTGGTGGAGAACCTCTAGTGCACAGCAGAAGCGTGGTGAAGATTTCCTATAACATCAAGATGATTACTCAGTAGATCAGATCTCATGATGACAGAAGAAGTGCTACATGGATATGTTCCAGTTTTTCAACAATGATATACTCTATTGTTTAGAGCTACATGAAGCCTTCACAGAAAATCAGTGTTCCAGACTAAAGTATATTTAAAATCAAGCATTACATTATCCGTGATGAAGTCCAAAAAGAAGAAAGTGGTTCTCCAATACATATCTCCACAGATGAGAAGATAAGCAGATATTTTGGTAAAGCTTCTATCCAAGATGAAAGAGTTTGTGTACTCAAGCTGGAGCTCGTGGAGATGACTTCCTTATTAAAAAAGGAAGAGATGACTCCCAGGTTGGGAGGGAGCACTAAAAATATTATTGAGGACATTCATTTTCAAGATTGAAAAATAGTCCATCTTGGACATAGGCTTTCCTGTTCGAAAAGTGGATTGAGATTTATGACAGACAGTGATTTCCCATTGTGGTTAACATGGGAAATGGTCCAGATTGTTGATGTATCATAGACAACTACTTCCCATTGTGGTTAACATGGGGAGTGGTCTAGAGCAGTCTCTCTTCTTGAGGGTTACTCAATAAGACTGGCCTGCCTCGTCGAACAACGATTTCTCATTGTGGTTAACATGAGGAATGGTCTGTTTTGGAGGTTGATATAGGACAGTATTTTCCTCTTGTGGTTAACAGAGGAAATGGTCCGGACAGTCATTCCTTAGGGTTTATATATTCTCTCAAGGGTGCACTTTTATTAGTGTAGGAGGAATGGCCCAGGGTGGGGAATGGTCTAGGCTCAACAATCAGGAACAGGCATTCCTTAGGGTTTATACATTCTCTCCAAGGTGCACTTTTATTAGTGTAGGAAGAATGGCCCAGGGTGGGGAATGGTCCAGGTTCAGAAGACAGGACATTATTCTTCCTTGCTTGAGAAGAATAGTCCAAATATTTCATTGTTCTACTCTGAGGGCATATATTCTTTCAGATCTCATAGATGTGAGTGAAAGATTGTCCCAGATGATTTAGTTTATATCATAACATTATTTCTGTGCAGGTTGGTATCAGATGATTGTTATGAACACTGTATGATAGTAGATGTATACTACTATGGTGGATGTGTTCCATTGTTCGTGACTATACGTTGTTGATCAAGTACTTGTGTGTTACTTGGTGTGGTAGTGTACCACTAGATTGTAGTCATGTACTACTATGGATAGACACAGTTGTGTTCTATTTTTGTTCTGATTTCCTTGAAGATTATCAGCAATTTATTGGAAATAATTATCAGCCGGATGAATGATGAACAGAGATTTTCCAAACAGAAAATGGTTCAGAACATTTACTCTTCAATATTAGAAGAATGTCTCTTGTATCACTATGTGGAGTGAGCATCATGTCTGATTACTCAGATAGAGTATGGTTTCGAGAGATGATGCAGTTGATGGTGATGATGGTGCTCATGATCTAGTCTATATAACTATGTTGATGCTACCGGGTGAATGGTATGTTTTGTGATCAAGACCATTACCTGTAATACCTCCCTAGCTAGGAGGGAGTGTTGATGTTATGGTATCTGTGGGAGGTATTTACCTCCACGTGTAAACCTGACAAGGATAGAATACTCCAGGAAGCAAGAAGAAACCCTAATGAGTTGGCTAATAACCCTAGAAGACTTGTCGGCTCAAGAAGATAATTTATATTAGGTTATTAGCCTCCAAGAGAAGAAGTCAGCCAGAAATAATAATATATACTAAATAGAAAGATACCTAGAATGAGAATTTGGCCCATGCAGTTAGTCAGAATTAGTATAAATACAGGAGGCCAGTTCTCATTTTGGCAGGCAGTCTCAGAATTGTTGTGCCCAGTCTTGTGCGCACTGCAGTGCCCAGTCTTGTGCATAGGTTTGAGGAGAGATGTCATTGCATCTAGCAGATCACATTTGGCTTGGACTATCTCTTGGCTAGGGTTTGGACTATCTGATCAACTCTTGTTGGTGCACTATCCTTGGGGAAAGGTGCGCTACCCTTTGTTTGGCTATCTAGCCTAGGGTTTGCTTCCGGAGTGATTCTCTATCATGGTTAAGGTGCTCGGAGGGTGGCTTCAGCCTATGGTTGGGTGACAAGGGTATTGTCAATGGTAAAATGAGCACATCCACTTATATTCTAACAATAAAAAACCCTTCATCTTTCTTCCCTCTATAACCCTAATGATATGAACTAGTCAATAAAACGTTAGTCATCATGACCACGTTGGAATCCTCAAACCTCTATTTTTATTTTTTATTAAGATGATAGGGTTGCAAATGATGATATATTAGTATTCCTACTAAACCCTATCCACCCCCATCCTCACTCTCTCCTTCAACCCTCCTCCCTCCTCCCTAGGAGGGGACACCAAATCCCCTCCTCCTCCTCCCTCTGACACAACATCCTTCACCTCTGTAATTGTTGCACTTCCTAAACCTCCCATGCACGCCCCTTATAGATTCATTAAAAGTCTTGAAGAAATCATGCCAGTTCCCATTCAAGGCACCTCCATGACCCTCTCTTTGAAATTCGTGGAGCACAATCTCATAGGATATTTCATAGGTATATGCCCCTCGCCACGTGACATGGTGACCTAGGTCCACAAAAAATGGAGACCACACCTGAAAGGTAAACTCACCCACTCTTTATGTGATAGAGACTTATTTTCTTTTTTATTTGAATACAAGGCATATCATTATCTAATCTTCAGAAGTGGCCCATATTTCATAGGTTCTTGAGTCATGTACCTCAATAAATGGACACAAGACTTCATCCCTAAGAAGGATATCCCCACTATAGTCCATGTCTAGGTTCGCCTTCCCTTTCTCCCACTCCATTGATGGAATGATGAAACAATATGCAACATTGGAAACACCTTAGGAAAATATATTGAAAAAACAGAGCCAAAATATGGACTACAAACATGTGCCCATATTTGTGTTGAAGTAGATATTGAAAAATGCCTCCCTAAAGCTCTAAATCTAACTCTGGATAATTATAGCTATCTTCAGCAGGATGATTACGAACAACTCCCCTTCAAATTCAAAGTGTGCCATGAATATGTACACTTTTCCAAGAACTTCCCCAAATCCTCCCCAAAATCCCCAGCTGAAGAAGAAGAACAATGGTAGCAGTCCAAAAAGAAAAAGCAATCCAAACAAGGTATTAACCAAGCCAAATATCCACCCACAACAAAATACACCTCCAATTATGTCCCTCTCCAAGGCTTTGGCTCCTCTCCACACGATAAAAACCCAACATCCTTAAAAAAACGATTTGAAATCCTCTCAGAAACATAAGAAGAATCAAAACAAAAACCCACAGTCATTTCCCAAATACATGCAAAGGGATATCGTCCTGAAATCCAAAAAAACAACCCCCCAACCCAAAAAACCCTCTATCTAAACATGAAGATAGTGAAATAGTTGAAACTTCATAGGAAGAATCAAAGCCAAATTTCTCTCAAAACCCCCCAGCCAAAAAAGTAAAAAGAAAGTCAAACTCTCAAAGATGTGAAGCTACTGCAAAAAAAGAAAGAGAATGTGGAAAGCAAGAAACCCTATATGGTCAAACCAAAAAGGAACCAATAATCACACGAAAACAATGTGAAACCAACCCCCATAAGGGGGTAATCCCCAAATATTTTAAATGATGAAAGCAATCTCCTAGAATTGTAGATGCCTTGGGAGAAAACAAAATCTCTCTCGCTCATTCGAGATATGGTCAATTATGAAATCCCATCCTTCCTTGTAATCCAAGAGACAAAAATAAGGACTCTCACATCCTTCAAGAAAGCATTTTTATTTGGTGCACATGCAAAGAACTAGTGGTCAACTCAAGGGGTTCTTTAGGAGGAATATACACACTCTAGGAGCCTCGACATCTATCTCTGAAAATATGGCAAAGCACGATCCATCGTCTTCAAGTCACTCTGACTAACTTTCCTTTTGGTAAATCTTTCACTATCTTTAACATCTATATGCCCTCTCTTATCATGAAAACATTGAATATTGGAACTCTATGCTTGACATGTAAGAAAGAAACACCCAACCCAACCTCATATTTGGAGGATACTTTAATACAACCCTTCATCCAAAAGAAAAAAAAAGGGGGCAATCATGTTCTAGATTCATCTTGAGAATACATGGAAGATCTCATTTATTCCTTCAATGTAATAGACATAAAACCCATCAAAGGTAGATACACTTGGTCCAACAAAAGGTCGGGACCTGGCCACATTACTACTCACCTTGACCATTTCCTCCTCAACAAATCAAACTTGTAAGATTCCCTCATCCTCCCTTGGTCTGGTTCTAACCACCGCCCCATCATCCTTACCCTCTCCAACCCTATTAATATGGGCCCCATCCCTTTCAGATTCAACCCCCTTTGGCTCAATGACACCTCCTTATTTGAACTCATATCCTCCTCCCGGAATGTGTGGATCTGATGCTCCCGAATCTTCATTTGGGAGAAAAATCTAAAAAGAACCAAATTTCCCCTCAAAGTATGAGAAAAACTCAAACAAAGTTCTGACAATGAATCACTCAAAAATATGGCTGAAAAATGGATGAAACAAGAAATAGATCAGAAAATGAAGAGGTAATTGAAACACACCCGGTTGAAGAGAAAAGCACCTTCATTGCATACCAAAAATACTTGCACAAAGAGGAAGAGAAATGGAGGCTTAATTCCAAAAGCGTGTGGCTGCAATCAGGGGACAAAAATACAAAAAAATTCCACAGGAAAACCAAGGCCAAAATTTGGAGAAACAAAATAAAAGAATAGCAAACTATAACCAGATCAAAAAAGAGGTAAAAATATGTTTTGAAGAACTCCTCACTGAGAAAGGAATGGTTGATCTCAACATCCAAGAAACACTGCTAGAAAACATTCCTTTACTAATTATCCAAGAGGACAATGCCAAGCTAGACCAACCAATAAATGAAAAGGAACTGCTAGAGGCCCTCCAACAAATGCAACATGATAAAGCTCCAAGTCTTGATGGGTGCTTTGCCTACTTCTATTAGAAATGTTGGAACATCATCAAAAAATGTCTTCTCGGAATTGTCCAATATGTACAAAAATATGATAGGATGGGAGGTCGCATCAACTCCAATTTCTTGGCCCTCATCCCAAAAGAAGAAAATCCCTCTTCTTTCTCAAGATTCATACCTATATCCCTCTGCAATTTTTCCTATGAACTTGTATCCAAGATTATAGCCAACCAAATCAAACCCTTCCCCTCAAAGCTAATCTCACCAAACCAAGGAGGATTCATCAAAAAAGGCAAATGATTGTCAATGTTATTTTGGTTCAGAAAGAAATCCACTCAAGTAGAGAACGGGGAGACAAAGGAATTTGATAGGGTAAGGCACAACTTCTTTTTTTTTCCTAACCAAATTTTGATTCAAAACTGAACTCCTTTCATGGATCTCGTCCTGCATAAGCAACCCTTGGATAGAACCTTTAGTTAATGAAAGACCAGTTTAATTCTTCAAAAGTTATCGTGGCATGAGACATGGCTTCCCTCTCTCCCCCCTCCTCTTCATTTTTATGGTTGAATCACTTGGCATGAAGTTAGAAAGAGAACTCCTACTCAAAACCATACTTGGAAAAAATATAATTCATGGAGCCAAAAGGATTAACCACTCAAAATTCATTGATGACACCCTTATGGTAGGAGGGGCATCCTCCATCATAACATAGTGATTCAAATCAGTCTTGTATGACTTCACTCAAGTTTCAAGTGGAATAATCAATAATGGAAATATCCAAGTCTATACTTGGAACACTTCCTCTAGAATCGCTCTAGCCATCAAAAATATCCTCCAATTCTCTTTGACTAAGAAATGGAAAATTGTTAAGTACCTCGACATCCCTATCTTCCTTAAATCTCTCCCCAACTCAGCCCGGTCTCAAATATTAGACAAAAACAAGACCAAACTTACATAGTGTGGATCCATTTGGATCAACCCAATAGACAGAGTTATCCTCCTAAAATCCATTCTATTAGCCCCCCCCCATATTTCAGTTCTCCTCTCTTCTAGCTCCTTCAATCATTAAAACCTTTATCACCAAATAATTAAGGAGATTATTATGGGAAGGAGGAAAGGTAGACACAAAAAAAATCACCTTGTAAATTGTAACATCATTAAGGCACCTGAAGCCCACAGAGGACTCGAAATCAAAGATCCTACAATGTGAAATCTAGCTCTAGGCACCAAAATCCTCTAGAGACTAATATCAGGAAAATAATACTAATGGAAAAAAGTGTTCATCAACAAATATATGAGAGGGGATAGGCTCATATGCCTTGAATCTCTTCCAAGATCTGGAGAAGGCTCCCCAATCTGGAGACTCCTTTATGCCTCCTTTCCTCTCCTTCAAAGCCAACTATCTTAAATACCTAGGGAAAAAAAAAATCTCAATTTGGAAAGATAATATCATGGAAAAATCCTCCCCTATGGAAAGAAGAACAACTTTTCCCCCTCTTCCCCTAGTTTCATTCCCATGGAATCACAACCTTAGATTATATTTCAAAATGGAGCAGAGGCTTAGACAGTTGGTCAATTTGGGACTTCAATGGTATCCCAAAAAATCTTCAAGCTCTAGATCAACAATTATCCCATCATTTTAAAGGATGTGCCCCCCTACACAAGATTTTTAACTATAACAGAGGCTAGGGAACTGTAAGCTACACTTTCAAACAAGGATAGACCTCCTTATTGTGTCGAACGACCCCTCCTCCTAAAGAGACGATGTGGAAAAACATACAGAACACTAACAATCCTCCTAAAATAATTTTCTTCTGCTAGATGACTACTCATAACAATATCCTCACTGGTGACAAATTTCTCAAAAGAGGTTTCAACAGTCATTCAAATGTGAGCTTTGTTTTGACTCAACGGAATCCTCACAACACCTATTCTTGGACTTCTCTTTCTCCAAAAAATCTTGGACAGTAGCACTGCAAGAACTATCCTTTAAAATCAGATGACCAACCCACCCCAACAAAATTTTCAATGGGTGGAAATCTTCCTAGAGAGGAACACTCACAAACAATCCCCTTATGAAATCCACTTTCATGTCCATTCCTAAATTCTTATGCTGGAAGATATGGCTTGCATGAAACAAATCCATGTTCTCCAACCACAAACCCCCCTTGAAGTAGTTGCTAAAAAATCCCTTTCCCTTTTGGTCAAACACATCAATGCTAATGCAAAAAACCCTTCTACCTCTAGACCTATGAACCCTAAATAATCCTCCTAGCCCCATCA
Source organism: Picea engelmannii (assembly GCA_009831015.1). Taxonomy (NCBI): domain Eukaryota; kingdom Viridiplantae; phylum Streptophyta; class Pinopsida; order Pinales; family Pinaceae; genus Picea; species Picea engelmannii. Next base: position 609,772 of record ML800405.1, read on the forward strand.
TACTTTAACCCCCAATACCAGCACAATCATTCTCACCCCTCCTCCCCCATATCAAACTAGCCTCTTCATCTCTCTGAGAAGGAATTCACACATTGGAAAAATAATCACTCAAATTACATTTTTAGATTTGACGGAGCCTCAAAAGGAAACATCAGGGTGGCAGGAGAGGGAGGGGATATCCTTAGCCTAGGAGGAAATAAAGAGATTTCATTTCACTGGAATATAGGATTCACCACAAATAATCAGGCATAGGCTTATGCGCTGCTACAGAGCCTCTTACTGGCCAAAGATCAGGTTATACTCTCTTTATCCATAATAGGAGACTCCAAATCCACCATCAATCATGTCAGACTAATATCACAACCCGCTAATGGTCGTCTCCGAGAAATATTCCAGTGAATCCAGCTCAAAAATTATTCCTTCTCAAACATAAGCCCCTTCCATGTCTTAAGACACAACAAGGAGGTCAATCAACAATAAAATCTCTCTATAAAAGAAAATGTGGGATCCCTAAACATCAATTGTCAGAGAACTATCCACCATATCCCATGAATTTAGACCCAAATTTTTTAATATAAATATATTTATAGGTGGGTCCCCCTCTACTCCCCCCCTCAAGGATCAAACCTTTGGCACTCTCATGCATCTCCTCAATTTAATACCCCACCCACCCCCCTCTCTTATCTCCTCTTCAAACACACAACCCCCTCTTCCTATCTCCTCTCACATGCACAGACCTTCTTCTCATTCACTACCTCCCCATGCAAACTGCCTCCCTCCTCCTCTGATTCAACATCTCCTATATGCATATTTATTGTGTTGTTTCCATTCGTCCTTCATCCCTCATCATCCCCGTACCAAGATTCCACTTCCAACAATAATATCGATATCAACTCAACAAGGTTCAGATTCGTTGGATCGTGCGCTCGTCCTTGCAACATCATGGCCAAAAGTGGAAAGTACTATAAATATCCTTGGGGGATGCTCCACATCCGGGTATACATCTTATGTTCTATTCTCATTCAGTTATCACCCCTCTTGTCTGCACCTCTAGACTGCTCCCTCCCCCAATTCATGGATCACTGGCTCATTTAAACACAACACAATGCCATCAGAAATGCATATAGAAAATAATCAAGGTTCGAGGGGAAGTAGGGAGGTCACTGTGGAATATCATAATGTTATGGTTACCATGGTTTAATCCTCCAAATGTATCTTATAGGATTATCAACACAAGTCCTCTCCATCATGGAAATTATAGTATAATACAAGCAAGACCAACAAAGAATTGGGGACGAATGTGATTCTCTTAGACAACAAATTGAAGACCTCGGGCTACATCTTAGCCCTATCTCTCCAACAAGATCAATATTGACACCATCAGATGGAGCACCATCCCCTATATATCACCAATGAATTCCAAATTTGAACACCCCTCTGTAGCAAGCCAAAAACGAAGAACCAGAAGACCAGGACTCACTCAATTCACCATAAGTATATGAACTTTTTTTTGTTTATATATTAAGTTGTTTTTGCAAAGTATATACAATAAAGAAAAATGTAATTAAGAACGTGACATGGAATGCATAAACACAAATAGTCTCTAGCACTAATTTTGTATATCTGGTAGAAATGAACTTGGAATTTTTGAATTTTCTGTAAGGAATTGTAATCTCTTTGTGTTTAATGCAACTTTTATAAATACAATTTTCCATGTTTCTGTGAAAAAAAAAAAAGATGAGAGGGTTGCAAGCTTGCAGACCTAAATGAATCTTCTTATCAATTAGGAAATCTATTGGATAACTAAAGTATGTTCCCTTCTGTATTTTGCATAGAATCCTTTGGTAATGGTTGATTTGGGAGATGATTACACCATGAACTCCTCTCTTAGCACCATATCAGGCATATAGGCTAGGTTCATTCTTCAATCATCCATTCTTTATAGTGACTTGAAATTCCTCTGATATATCTTGTCCATATCTTGTCCATCCATCAAGAGGTATATTAGTGTATGAATATCCTTGATGTTAATTTGGTAAGCTCTCTCCAACAAAAAGGTGTTACCATGCACTATGTTAATCAAAAACTTTGCACCCCTGATCACCTCCCCTTAGGTGCCAAATACTGGAAATTCCAACAAATTCAACAAGTTTGAATCCACCAAGGGTTCAAAAGAAGGCTCCAATATAGAATAAATATCTTTAAACTCTAGAAAAAGTTGGTCCATGTACAATTTAGTCTTCATGTCGAGAAATAGGTCCTTGTATGAGAAGTCACTATCAACTAGTTTAATGTGCTCCATATTTCCATGCAAGTCTCCAATGATCTCTACCCACATATCACATAATTCAATGGGCATGGAATTCTTAGATCTTAAAGCCATGGATTTTCTTCTTGAGGATTTTCCCATAATGGAAAAGTGTATCTAGTACACACCTAGGATCATATGTCTAACTCTAGAACAATGGTGAACACTAGTATATCATTATTAAATTTCTCTAGGATCCAATGTAATTGATAGCTATTCATAAGAAAACAAAGTAAACTATTAATGGAAGGAGAAGGGGATTTAAAGCACAAATATCATTTACAACTAGGAGAGATGGTAGAATAATACCAAGCACATGATGAATAATGCACTAACTACTCATGATTACATCCACTTATATTAAATAGAATCAATATTGATTGGACATGATAGAACAACCCATAAAATGTTTCTCTAACCCACTTTATTAATACCCAATGAAATTCCCATTGAAACATAAAATGGTTAGACTGTGGGGCTACAATAGATAGAAAAAACACCCATGGATTCCAAAAACGTTTCGCAACTACAACCATGCTATATGCTCAAATGAATCTCCCCCTCTGACCCAAGAATACATGACTAACTTCTCCCTAACCACAAAAGGTTACTCAATAGTGCAATAAAGACTTAATAAAATAAATTATTTGGGTCTCTTGACCATAGACATCGACTAAGAGTGAAATTAACTATCCATACATATCAAAACTTGAGCAAATTACTAAAAACCAAATTCTAATCTCAAAACTAGATGCAACACTAAAACCAAACCAAAAAAAATTTAGCCTTCCCCACTCCTTCTAATAGGATTGCATCAAATTATCTTCAAGTAGTAGAAATGGAGGGTTTTAGGTGAGCATCACTTACAAATATTGACTTAATAATTCCATCAATCTAGGCTAGACACATTGCACCAAATTATCATATTTTTTAACTACAAATGGTCCCAACCAATGCATTTGAAGCTTCCAAGGATTCCTCAGATATTTATTATAAAGAATAACTAAATCCCCTTTTTCAAAGGATTTGATCTTAATATGGTGGTCATCCCATGATTTATATATTGATTTATCCATAGACTTATGGAAATCAACCATGAGCTTAGTTTCTTCCAACTCCATCGGGTTAGATAGTCGTTCTACAATTGATTCTTCATTTTTCATCTGAGTAGCATGTGCAATATATAGACTAGGTATGACAAACTCTATAAGATCGACAACTTCTCTACAACCATACACCAATGGAAAATGAGTTTTTTTATGTAACACATTGATAGTGGTCATGTATTCCCATAAAACAAAAGGGACTCACTTATCTCAATCATCTTTATTTGTGGAACAAAATTTAGTCAATCCCTTCCCTAGAATTTTATTAAATGTATCCATTATTCCATTGACATAAGGGTGAGAAGGACTACTTGTATGGTGTTGATTTATAAATTACCTAGTTAAGGTAGCAATAGTAGTGCTAAAAACATGATCACCTTGATCATTGGTCAAACTCTTGGACATCCAAATTTGGTAATATTTTTTTCAAATATGAATATGGAAGTAGTATCTGTCAAAGAATCCTTCATAGCTTCTAATTCTATCCATATGGTCATGTAATTAGTTGTTGTGATGATGTACCTTTATTTAGAATGGTGAGATAAAGGGTTAATGGGTCCCACAAAATCAATAGATCATTTTTCAAATGATTGCACTACTTTGCATGTATGTAGAGAAAACTCATCCCTCTTCTAGGGTTTTCCTACCCTTTGACATACATCACAACTTATAGCATGTTATTTGGAATCCTTGAATATAGTAGGCCACTGTAATACAACATGTAACACCTTGTGGGATGTGGCATTACCTCCAACATGTCCTCCCACAACTCCCTCATGAAATTCCCACAAGGTATCCTTTTGTTCTTGATCCATGCATAATGTGTGAGGATAACATCAATGCCTAATATGTACAATAGTCTTGCAATTAATTGATATTAAACAACTCTAACCATGAGATGATATTTATTGGTTGTAGAATAATCTTTTGGAGTAGCTACCATAGCTAAAAGTAGAGAAATATACGTCAAACAATTAAGAACAACTTTTACCTTACACATTTCTACATCAAGAAGTTGATCATCTACGACACTATCTAAATCTCTCGATTCAAACATAGATAAATGGTCAAGTTCAACATTACACTTTCCTGGTTTGACCACAACTTCAAACGAAAACTCTTGGAATAGAAGTAACCATTTGAAAATGTTACCTTCTAGTATAGGATTGTTTAACCAAATAATTTAAAGAAACATGATCATTATATAGCTTAACATATTCTCCCAATAGATAATGTCTGAACTTATACAGAGTGTATGCCATGGATAATCCTTCTAGATCAGTAATGGTATAATTGTGCTTATCTTGTGAAATGTATAAAATCATCAAGATTCCCTTCTCTTGGTTGTGCAAGGGTTGTGCCTAATGCAATCCTTGAAGCATCAACAAGCACATGAAACTCAACCTTACAATCATGATATACTAAGATCGAGGCACTTACCATATTTTTCGTAAGTAAGTTGAAGAAATCTTCACACTCAGGATTCCATGAGAACAAATTGATCTTTCTTTAATAGTTTCTCTAGCAATGTTGTAACATAGGAATAGTTGTGGATAAATCCTCTATAGTATCTATTATGTCCTAAAGTAGACCACAATTGGTTAACACTGGCAGGTGTAGGAAAATTTACAATGAAAACAATCTTTGCAAGGTCCACTAACACTCCTTCTTTGCAAACTATAGGTCCTAGCAAGGTACCAAAGGGTAAATATGCACTTATTTAAGCTTAAGGAAATATGAAACTTTTATGTGGTGAAGGTGATTTTTTCTCATTCTCTTCCACAATTTTGACCAGATGATAACCCAAAAATCCATCAATAAAGGAATAAGATTCCTTTCCTACAACTGGATCCAACACTTCACCATTGAATGGAGTAGGAAAGGGGTCATGAACATAGGCATAGTTTAAACTTCTAAAGTCCACACAATCTCTAATTTCTTTAGTATCCTTCTTATCCTATATCACAATGGGACTATTCCAATATGATTAATTTGTGGAAAAAATTAAACCTATAGCCAACATTTGGTTACTCTATTTCTTGGCATTCTCCATAACCAAAGGGTTAAGGTGATAGGACCGATGGTTAATAGGCCTAGTATCCAACCACAACTATATCTTCATTCTCCTAGTTCCCCTTGAATTCCTTTCATCTCAATAAAACTCTATGGAAACAAGTATGAGTATTCCTTCAACAATGCCTCAATATGACACATAGTGTGTTCATCCCAATAGTCTTTAATTGATGTCATATTAGGTCACTTCTCACTACCCATATTGAATTTCCACAACTTTAGAGGTTGTTGATAGGATTCACTAGCACCACTACCATACTTCTTCTTAACATGTCTTGATCCTTCAAATTATTTATAGGATAGATGCCTTAATTCTTCAATATCATTTTCCTATTCCCCACATTTTCCCACTTTTCCACAACATAGTGGAAAATCTAGTTGTGTCACAAGTGATTGAAAATCATATAGCTCTTGGTGATAGGGAAAACAATAGGGAAATGGGTCTTCCACAACTTGTTGGTGAGAAATATATCTTTAATTAGCTTCATAACCATAGTAGATTCATATGATCTACCCATAAAGGAAAAATCCTAACAAAACTAAGTATTAAGATTGGCCCATATCCTATCATGTCTTCTTTTATCCTCATGAATATATCAAGCCTTAGGAATGGGACCCAAAGTATGATAAAACTTGCAGACCCAAAATTGAGGCTATAAGCCTTCACTTTCCCACTATTGGGTGCATTTTTTAACATTAATATAAGGACCCATGCTACCCTCATATAAATCCACATTTAAAATAATTTTACCTTTAGCTAAAGAAATATCTTGGCATTTGAATTTAGGTGTGTCGTGGGGGGGTGAGGAGACAAACCTATGCTTCATGGCCACCCACACTTCATCCCAGGTAGAGAGATCCTCTTTATGAGTGGCCCACCATCTAGAAGGGGTGGCCCTCAAATCCATATCTAGAGAAGGGATTCTCTAGTTTTCCACAATTGTGTTCTTCATTATTCTTAGAAAGTCCTCCAAATTAGAGATCCCATCATAGATAGGTGGGTTATGAAACTTTTCTCTGATCTAATGAATAGATCTGATTACAACACATATTTGGGAAGATATCTCGTAACTCATATTCTTCCATTCATATAAAGATTCTTTTGAATCACTCTTAAAGAACAGATACTCCTCCAACTTACTAAGTCGTCTATTATATGATTAGTACAATATGTTCTCTTACTAGCAATCATATTATAAATTTGGTCTAATACATCCTTTTCCATCACATCATCTATAGGTTTAGTATACCTTAGTCCTTGATAAGGGTCCAAAGGATGGATAGACCTAGTAACATTATCTTCAAATTTCATTGCTTCCTTTTTCAAATCAATGATGGCATAATTGTCAAAATCCTAACCCATTCCTAACAAGGATAAATATATGTACTTCTCATCTAGACTTTTAATTACCTCAAAATCAGAAATGGTCTTTACACTAGCTGAATCTACTTCTACATTCTCTAGTCATCCAATTGGCAAGATTCTATATTGATTATCCATCCACAAATATATAGGTGAGTAAACCAATCTAGGTCTCCCCATAGCCTCCCATGATTTCTTTAGAAGAATGTTCCTAGATCTAACATCATATCTCTTATATCATAACCATCTTTCTAGGCATCAAATCAAAATTATTTCTTAATTCTCTTCCTTTTTCTTCTAAATTTATGAGAGCACCTATATGGAAGATTAGTAACAATGTAATATTCTCCATCTTCCCCAAATTCATTAATACTCTTCAAGGTTTTGTGCAACTTCCTAGTTAATTGTTCATCATCCATAATATCATAAAAGAGATGAAACCAAATATCAATAACCTTACTATATTTACCTTGAGATGTTACATTTGGTTATGTTCCTCAACTTGGAGGAAGGTGTATTGATCTAGGACCTTCTTCCTTCTATCTTTCAACAACTGCTAGAATTATTGGTATAGAGATATTGTGAAACATTTCCACCACACATTTAAAAAAAAATTTCTATTGCACAAGATCAAACTTAAGTGCATTAATTCCTACTTAATGAATATAATGATGCCATAACTGATAAATATCAGAACTAGTTCAATATTTTCCTCCGGTGACATCATTAATAGTCTGGCTAACTTCGCCCATACTAGTTCAAGGTTTCAAATTGATCAAATTTACTACTCTCTATCTTTTTTGGTCTTCCCATTTTGCAATCAAGTCAAGACACTCTTCATTAGAATGGGTATTAACCATGGGATATGAACACTAGGGTCTCCTAGGTAGAGGACAATCCTGATCAAGGTGTCCTACCTCATCGCAGTAGTAACATCAAATCGATCCACCTCTTCGACCCATCCTACCACCTTGATATCCACTAGCACCCCATCCATGACCTCCTCATCCTTGATCCTATGAGTTGTCAACTACTTTAAATTCAAATTATTCTAATATTTCAATTAAAGCATCCAAAGACCTACATTTATATATTTTGTGGGAAAAATTATTATAAAACTCATGGTAGAGGGTATTAGGAATTAATGAATATTTCTACATAATGTTGGACATAGTGTCATTAATGTCAACAGACGATGTCATTGATGCGATGATAAGTTGGTATGACGAATTGTCATTGATATCAACAGTATTATGGTTGATGTCAAATAGTTGGACGATGTGCAGAGATAAAAGATCAGGATCGTTAGTGAATAAAGATCAAAGCTCAGAAGCTATGGTGCGATGAATTGTGGAGAGAGAAAGAACGATTAAATGACTCACTAGTTATAATCCCGCAATTGGTCTAGATCGTCAGATCTCATAAACTAAAATATCCACGACTGTGGTTGATTCAACAAACAATCAAATTAAGTCGAATTAAATCGTGACCGTCGGATGCGCAATCGCCAGATCAACGACAGGAATAGATTGCGAATATCGAAAGGAGAATTGAATATCATGTTATTTCCAATCCTGCAATTAGTTAGGACTTTCGGATCTTATAGATTCGAAGATCGATGATTGTGGTTGACTCACCAACAACACACAACTTCAAATTGCGGAGTTTGGGTGACGAGTTAAATCACTCGCAAGTTGTGGTTCCAAAATCATCCTTGATCATTAATCTGCTTCGAGAGTCTTCACAACCATTGGATCACCTTAAATGGAAGTATAGGATAAGTGGGGAAAAGTGATTGAGAATTCGATTATCTGAATATTCATTAGCCGTCGGATCACTTTAAGTGGAAGGATAGGATAAGCAAAGATGAAGGGTCGTTAGACCTAAACCATGGCAAATTAGCATCGCAGACAGATCAAACCGTCGATCTAAGATATTGATCAAACGAACATAATTCACTTCGGGTCTAAATATGTGAGGAGGTTACTCTTCGAGAATCTCACTTCGGAATATTTGTGAAATTGAGATATCGAAATACCCGAAGTCTCGAAAGCCAAAATTCTGAAGTCACTCTCAACCATCAATTTGAGATACCCTTCGGATGTTATTCTAACTGTTAGACCAAGGGCATGAATATGTGTCACATCGGGAGATCTACATCAGTAGGCCACATCAGCAAGGACATGTGACAGACCACATTGACATACCACGTCAAAAAGGACACGTGGCACAGTCAGATAATGACAAGTGTCGAGTTGAAATCGACATTTCAGGTACATGCAAATCAAGAATCAAAGTGACACTTGACAGACACTTGGCTCATGCCACATCATCAAGTGACATAAGAAAGTTACGTCACTCCGGGAGTTTTACTTCAGGAGTTTCACCACCAACAGATGCCTTAAGTCCCAAAGTATTGAATGCCAAAGTCTCGAAGTGGACACGAGTCATCCGATCTGAAGATCATTTTGGGTGTATTCTCAATCGTTGATCATATTACAGTGGAACGATAGTGTAAGTAGAATAGTCGAAGTCCCGGAGTAAATGGTGGCCATCCATCTAAATGCTTGATTAAGTCACAGCCATTGGATTAAGTAATAAAAGGATAATTGTAAGGATCAAACATGACCATTGATCTGGTTATGCGAAATAAAAGTGAATCATCTGATCTATTCGACAAAATTTTATTTGAAAATTTGAAAAGTTGAAATCTCAAAGTCTCGAATGACGAAGTCCCGACTGTCGTCCATCTCATCAGGGGATTAAATCGTGACCATTGATTTGATAAGCGCTCAAGCAATCGTTTGGCCTTGCGCCTAGTCATCGTCATTGGTCATATGGAATAAGAGATTAAAAAGGCAGGATATAATACATCACTAAATTGATAAGCCTGTGGTTTTGTATCACTCGGTCACATGTAATGGTTTGAAGGAAGTGCCTTTGCAGAACTTGGTTTCTGCAAATAAATGCATAGATTCAAGATCGAGTTAAAAGGACGAAATTGATCCATAACAGTGATCAATTTATGAAAAAACCTTCATGATAAAAATGTTAAAACAATGATTATGGTTAAGTTAAATGAAGAGGTGTGATGGTCCAAATAAAGGGACACAATGTATGACACTCATGTTGTTTTGAAGAATATATAAATGAGAAAGAGTGGTGAGAATAAAGTGTCTCTGTAGTTCGAATCAGAAGATATATTAAATCACAAGAGCAGAGAAATATGCAGTAAATACTTGATACAGAAGTTTTTTCCAAATTTAGAAAATAAGGGTGGTTGGGTGGTGCAAGGGCAGGTTGGTGCCTGCAGAGGGAGTTGGTGCTTCCTTGTCAGTTGTAGCTGATTAAACAGGGGTGCGTATCCTACTACCAATTGGTGTTGGTGAACAAGGATGTGGGTGCATCCTGATCAGTTGGTGTTGATCGAAAAGGAAGAATATATTCCTTCTATGTAACATGTAAAAAAAAAATTGTAGTTAATAGAAAAGCGTTTGAGGTTTTTCCCAATTGGGTTCCACGATAAAATATTGTGTCAAAATTATGTTTGCATAAATAAAATAAAATGATAAAATTATTGTGTCACTAATTCACCCCCCCCCCCTCTTAGTGACAGGATTTTATCCTTCAATTGGTATCAGAGCGGGTATCTTCATAAAAGGTTTAAATCACTTGAAGAGGAATATACATCAGAATGGATCAGCATTTGAAGATGTCATCAAAAATCCCCATATTTAATGGTGAAGAATATGTCTTCTGGAGTGTTAGAATAAAAATCTATCTAATTTCCATTGGACTGGAAGTATGAACATTAGTTGAAAAGGAATATGATGTTCCAAAAGCCACGTGCATAAAAGTAGAAGACAGGAAAAAAATTTGGGAACATTCAAAAGCCTTAAACACACTACAAGATGGGTTGAGTAAGAAAATCCTTACTAAGGTACTAAACTGTAATAATGCAAAAAAACTCTGGGATAAATTGGAAACTATATATGCAGGAGATACCAAGGTTAAGAGGTCCAAACTCCAGACTCTCAAAGTAGAATATGAAGGCCTAAAAATGAAATATGAGGAAAATATCTTTGAGTACTTCGAAAGAGTTGATAATATTATTAATTCAATCAGAGGATTAGGAGTAGAAGTATCAGACAATGAGTTAGTTGAAAAAATTATAAGAACACTACCTATTCTATACAATCCTAAAGTGTTTGCTCTTGAAGATCGATAAAATCTGGATAAACTCACCATGGATGAATTGTATGGAATCCTCATAGCCTATGAGTTAATATTAGGTCATGAGAATCTCTCACAAGGAGAGGCAGCCTTCAATATACTCAAGAAAAAAAATAATCAGAAGCAGAAACTTCAATCCAGCCATGATGAAGAATCTGATGTGGAAGAAGCAAATTTCATTAAAAAACTTCAAAAAGGATCAGGGAAGTACAAAGGCAAGTTGCCTTTAAAATGTTTTAACTGTGGCAAGGTTGGCCATTTTGCAGCCAAGTGTCCCTATCCCAAGGAGGACCCTAAAGATGAAGAAAACAAAACCAAACAGTACAAGAAAAAGGAAAAACCCAACTACAAGAAAAAAAATTACAAACGGAAAAAAAAACTTTTACTCAAAAGAAGAAAACAATAGTTCATCAAAGTCTAGTGACAATGATGATGATGAAGTCCTTTTTCTAGGTATTGAAGATTCTAGTGATATGGAATACATTAAACATGAGAAAGAGTCAGAAGATGAAGCAAAAGTTAATATGGAAGAAGAACTTCTCAGTGCCTTGGATGAATTAAGAAAATACAAAACTAGATATAGACAACTAAAAAGTTATGTAGTTGAACAAAAGGAAAAACGTGAACAGAAAGAAGAGGAGATGGAGAAACTCATGAGAAACTTGAAAAAACAAATCCTAGAAGCAAATAGGATCGAAGAAAGTCTATAAAAGTGTCTTAAAGAAAAACAAATAATCTGTGAAAGAATGGAGGCAGAAATAGTTCACCTAAGAAAAGAACTTGATACAAAACTCATTCAAACAAGATATTAGAATAGCTCTAAAATATTGGATAAGATTATTACCACACAAAGGGATTTAGGTAATAAAAATGGAACAGGTTATTCTCAAGAAAAAATCCAAGTCAACTCAAAATCTTATGCAGATTCTCTCCTCGGTACATTCAAGAAGAAAAATGAAGAGAAGACAAGTAATGACCAGAACTCCAGAGGACTACTTCCACCCATCAAGAAGGAAAACAAGACAATAACAAAGAAGGTTTATCAAAACATGTATCCTTGCATTTTATTTGGTTATTTCTTTGCATTCTCTAATTTCATACACAAAGCTATGAATTGTAGAGCATATAGAAGAAAAAATCTAAAGGTTAATAACTATAGCCTTAAAGATAAACAAGCAGTAAATCAACTTAAAAGAAGAAACTATAACTCCTTTTCACCTCTACAAGAAGGGGACCTAGAATGATTCAGATGTCATAAATATGGACATAAGGCCATTAATTGCATATTAATGGAAGTTTCAGAACAACCAAAGTTCATTAGAGAGCAAAAGAAACTTTGGAGAGAAAAAACATCAAAAAGGGAATGTCTTATTGCCTTAAAAGCCCAAGATAAAAAAGACCTATGGTATGTTGACAGTGGGTGCTCAAAACATATGACAGGTAACAAGGACAAGTTTTTAGACTTAAAGAAAAAAAAGGGTAAAGTTACATTTGGTGACAATGCTTCAAGTAACATACTTGGGAAAGGCACTCTGAGTTTGGGAAAAGACAAAGCCAAAAATGTGTTGCTTGTTGAAAAATTGAAACATAGTCTATTAAGTGTCAGCCAAACCTATGATCAGGGGAACTTCTGCATCTTTGATTCCCATAAATGTGAGATTAGGAGAGAAGACACAGGAAAATTGGTTGGTACTGCTCCTAGAACTCCTGAAAATGTATATAAGCTAGATGCAAAATTGAATGAGGAATGTCATATAAATCTAGGAGATGAAATTTGGCTATGGCATAGAAGGTTGGGGCACATTAACTTTGACAATATAGTAAAAGTAAGCAATCTTGGTGTAGTAAGAAACTTGCCAAAGATCATAAAGCCCTCAAATACTATGTGTAGACACTGTCAACTAGGGAAGAAAACTAGAATAAGGTTCAAAGAAAAAGAATACACAACCTCAAAACCTTTAGAGCTTGTTCACACTGACCTATGTGGACCTACAAGGACCAAGATTTTGCAAGGAGAGTCCTACTTTATCTTGTTCATTGATGATTTTACTATAATGGGTTGGATATGTTTTCTCAAAGAAAAATCAGAAGCACTTAACAAATTCAAAGCCTTTAAAACCATTGTTGAAAATGAAAAGGAGACAAAAATCAAATGTCTTAGATCAATCATCAGAAAATGGTGGTGAGTTCACCTCAAAAGAGTTTTATCTCTTCTGTGAAACCCATGGAATAAAAATACAATTCTCTGCTTCCATAACACCTCACCAAAATGGGATTGCTGACAGAAGGAATAGAACAGTTCAGGAGGCTACAAGGACTATGCTCAATGAAGAAAAACTGTCTGATGGATATTGCAGGGATGTTGTGAGAAAAATAGTATACATATTGAACATAGGTCATCTCAATATCAATAGTAATAAGACCCCTTATGAACTATGGTTTGGAAGAGCTCCATTGGTAAAATACTTCAAGGTCTTTGGAAGTAAGTGCTACATCAAAAGGCTTGATGAGAATATCGAAAAATTTGATGCTAGATATGATGAAGGTATATTTCTTGGATATGCCTCTACCAAAAAGGCATACAGATGCTACAATATTAGATTACATAAGATTTTTGAGAGTGCATATGTCAAGTTGGATGATATTAAAACAATAAGGATCAAAAATCAAGAGACTGTACTTGACAATGAAGATGAAGATGATGATGAGTCAGTTGGTACACAAGCAGAAGAAGTAGAAGAGGATAAAGAAGAAAGGGAAGAGGTTGATATGGATACTAGTGAAGACGAAGAGGATATTCAAGAAGAAGAGATAAGAGAAGAATCCTCAAGAAGAGACATAAAGACACCCTCTAGAATGACTCAAAAGAATCATCTTGAAGAACTGATTATTGGAAATAAGAGTGATGGAGTGCACACAAGAAGACAATTGTTGTATCAAACATAAATAGCACTTTTGTCACATATTGATCCCAACTCAATCAAAGAGGCATGTAAATATGAGAATTGGGTCAATGCTATGAATGAATAATTGGACCAGGTTGAAAAAAATCAAACCTGGGAACTAGTTCCAAGACCAAAAAACAAAATGTCATTGGAACTAAATAGGTGTATAAAAACAAAATGAATGAGAATGGGTAAGTAATCAAGAACAAAGACAGATTGGTATGTAAACGATATGATCAATTTGAAGGATTATACTATGAAGAAACCTTTGCACATGTGACCAGATTAGAGGCAATTAGGATGTTCCTATCCTTCTCTAGCTACAAAAAATTTAAAGTATACCAAATGGATGTCAAGTCAGCATTTCTCAATGGAAACTTAGAAGAAGAAGTATATATTGAGCAACCAGAAGGGTTTCAATTAACTAACAAAGGAGACTATGTTTGTAAACTAAATAAAGCACTCTATGGGCTAAAACAAGCACCTAGAGCTTCGTATGCAAGGCTAAATTATTACTTACAAAAACAAGGCCTCAAAAGGGGATCAACAGACATCAATCTTTATTGTAAAATTGATGGTAATAACATGATGATTGTGGAAGTATATGTTGATGATATTATATTTGGAAGTGAATATGAAAAAATGAGTAATGACTTTGCTAGGATGATGCAGCAAGAATTTGAAATGTCTTTGCTTGGCGAACTGAATTTCTTTCTTGGATTACAAATAATACAGTCCAAAAGAGGATTCTTTATCCATCAGTCTAAGTATGTTAAAGATATACTTAAGAGATTCCAGTTAGAGGATTGCAAACCTGTTAGTACACCTATGACATTTGGATGAAAACTAAGAAAGGAAGATGAGTCAAAAGTTGTATATCCAAAACACTACAGATCAATGATTGGCAGTTTACTCTATGTAAAAGCTTCCAGACCTGATGTCAAGTAAGTTGTTGGGATGGTGGCTAGATTTGAAGCAACACCAAAGGAGAGCCATGTTCAAGCTGTAAAAATAATCTTTAGGTATTTGAAAGGAACTATAGATCTTGGTTTGTGGTACCCTAGAAAGGATTCATTCACATTAAAATCCTATTCAAATGTTGATTGGGAAGGTAGTGTAGAATCTAGATGACAGAAAAAGTACAAGTGGAGGAGAATTATTTTTGGGAGAATCATTGGTATCTTGGATTATCAAGAAACAATCCTCAATTTCTCCGTCTAGCACTGAGGCTAAGTATATTGCAGCAACAGAATCTTGCACACAAGTGGAATGGATGAAACAAACCTTACAAGACATCAAAATAGTATTGGAAGAACCTACTATTATCCGTTGTGATAATACAAGCACTATAAGTCTCTCCAATAATCCTGTCCAGCACTCCAAATCAAAACATATTCCCATAAAATACCACTATCTAAGAGATCGGGCTGAAAATAAGAACATTAAATTGGAATATGTCCCGACACAAGAATAGGTGGCAGATATTTTCACAAAACCCTTAATCAGATATGTATTTGAATATATCAGGCATAAATTGGGAGTAATCCCTCTTCCAAACTAAATCTCTCAAGAAAATAATGCATCAATTGCCACCAAATCAGGGGGAGACAACAATCAAAATCAGGAGTCATTTAGTTATGACAAGAAAAGTACGATTACAAGATAAGTTACCCATGTTCAAATTCTGATCAGAAGTATACAGACAGACAGAGATTTACCATAGGGGAAGCAACCATTTTCCATTGATGTCAAAGGGGGAGAATAATTTTAGAAGAGAGAAGCATCATCACAGGGGGAGACTATGTATAAAGTTGGTTTGTTGCCATCAATGACAAAGGGGGAGATTGTTGGACATAGTGTCATTGATGTCAACAGAAGATGTCATTGATGTGATGATAAGTTGGTATGATGAATTGACATTGATATCAACAGTATTATGGTTGATGTCAAACAGTTGGACGATGTGCAGAGATAAAAGCTCAGGAGCATTAGCGAACAAATATCAAAGCTCAGAAGAGATGGCGTGATGAATTGTGGAGAGCGAAAGAAGAATTAAACGACTTGCTAGTTATAATCCCACAATTGTTCTAGATCATCAGATCTCATAAAATCAAATATAGACGACTGTGGTTGATCCAAAAAACGATCAGATTAAGTCGAATTAAATTGTGACTGTCGGATGCGCAATCGCCAAATCAACGACAGGAATAGATTGTGGAGATTGAAAGGATAATTAAATATCATACTATTTCCAATCCCGCAATCAGTCAAGACCGTTAGATCTTATCGCTTCGAATATCAACGATTGTGGTTGACTCACCAACAACGCACAACTTCAAATTGCAGAGTTTAGGTGATGAGTTAAATCACTCACAAGTTGTGGTTCTGAAATCATCCTTGATCATTAATCTGCTTTGAGAGTCTTCATGACCATTGGATCACCTTAAATGGAAGGATAGGATAAGCGGGGAAAAACAATTGAGAATTTGATTATCTGAATATCCGTCAGTCGTCGGATCACTTTAAGTGGAAGGATAGGATAAGCAAATATGGAGGGTCATTAGACATAAACCAAGGCAAAGAAACATCGCAGACAGATCGATTTGTTGATCTAAGATCTTAATCAAATGGACATAATTCACTTCGGGTCTAAAGATGTGAGGAGGTTACGCTTCGGGAATATCACTTAGGAAGATTTGTGAAATCGAGATATCGAAATACTCGAAGTCTAGAAAGCCAAATTTCTAATGTCACTCTCAGTCGTTGATCTGAGATACCCTTCAGATGTTATTTTGACTGTTAGATCAAGGAGATGAATATATGTCACATCGGGATATCTACGTCAGCAGACCACATCAGCAAGGACATGTGACAGACCACGTAAGCAAGGACATGTGGCATAGTCAGATAATGACAAGTGTCAAGTTGAAATCGACATTTCATGTATGTGAATATCAAGAATCAGAGTGACACATGAAAGACACTCGGCTCATGCCACGTCATCAAGTGACATAAGGAAGTTACATCACTCTAGGAGTTTTACTTCAGGAGTTTCACCACCAGTAGATGCCCTAAGTCCCGAAGTCCCAAATGTTGAAGTCCCGAAGTGGACACAAGTCGTCTGATCTGAAGATCATTTTGGGTGTATTCTCAATCGTTGATCATATTACAGTGGAAGGATAGTGTAAGTAGAATAGTCGAAGTCCCGGAGTAAATGGTGGCCATCCATCTAAATGCTTGATTAAGTCCCAGCCTTCGAATTAAGCAATGAAAGGATAAGTGTAAGGATCGAACATGACCATTGATCTGGTTATGCGAAATAAAAGTGAATTGCCCAATCTGTTCGACAAAATCTTATTCGAAAATTTGAAAAGTTGAAATCTCAAAGTCCCAAATGACGAAGTCTTGAAGTCCCGACATTTGTCCATCTCATCAGGGGATTAAATCGTGACCATTGATTTGATAAGCGCTCAAGCACTCATTTGTCCTAGCGTCTGATCACTACCATTGGTCATATGGAATAAGAGATTAAAAAGGCAGGATATAATACATCGCTAAATTGATAAGCCTATGGTTTTGTATCACTCGGTCACATGTAATGGTTTGGAGGAAGCGCCTCTGAAGAACTCAAGTTTTGCAAAAAAATGCATAGATTCAGGATCGAGTTAAAAGGACGAAATTGATCCATAACTATGATCAATTTATGAAAAATCCTCCATGATAAAAATGTTAAAACGATGATTATGGTTAAGTTAAATAAAGAGGTGTGATGGTCCAAATAAAGGGACACAATGTATAACACTCACATTGTTTTGAAGAATATATAAACGAGAAAGAGTGGTGAGAATAAAGTGTCTCTGTAGTTCGAATCAAAATATATATTAAATCACGGGAGAAGAGAAAGATGCAGTAAAGACTTGATACAGAAGTTTTTTCCAGATTCAGAAAATAAGGGTGGTTGGTTGGTGCAAGGGCAGGTTGGTGCCTACAGAGGGAGTTGGTGCTTCCTTGTCAGTTGTAGCTGACTAAACAGGGGGTCGTAGCCTCCTACCAGTTGGTGCTGGTGAATAAGGGTGTGGGTGCATCTTGATCAGTTGGTGTTGATCAAAAAGGAAGAATATATTCCTTCTGTGTAACAGGTAAAACAAATTTTTCATTTAATAGAAAAGCGTTTGTGGTTTTTCCCAATTGGGTTCCACGATAAAATATTGTGTCAAAAATTTATTTGCATAAATAAAAGAAAATGATAAAATTAGTGTGTCATTGATTCACCCCCCCCCCTCTTAGTGATAGGATCTGATCCTTCACATAATGGGATAGTGTCATGGAGGATGTCCATATTTCCTTCAAATATCATAGAACTCCCTCATTGGTGAGTTTTGAACATTAGGTAAAGCATGGTACATTGTAAGATTTTGAAAAGGGGCAGTAGTTCCAACTTACACAACTCCATTGTAATTCATCCTTGAAAAGGTGGTGTAGGGGGTTTGGGCACAATACATCCCCACAACCTTGAAAACTATGAAGCTATATGTACTTGTACATGTCATTTGGTAAAGCATACATGTTACTTGCCAACCTTGGGTAATTTCAACCCTTCAATATTGTCTATTAATGTAGAAATCTAATTATATAGCTAAGAGAGGTTTGGAGTCACTTCAGAGGCCACAATATTAGTGCTAATTAGATATCCAATCATGGATTAAATCCTCATATCTTTCTCCAAAGCATCCCTACTAGTCACAATATTTTGTTTCATTGGGGGGATTTGGGTCAAAGTAAGAAACCCCTAAATGAATCATTCCTTATGATAGGTGTCATGAATAAGGATTGAGATTCTAACCATNTAAATCCTCATATCTTTCTCCAAAGCATCCCTACTAGTCACAATATTTTGTTTCATTGGGGGGATTTGGGTCAAAGTAAGAAACCCCTAAATGAATCATTCCTTATGATAGGTGTCATGAATAAGGATTGAGATTCTAACCATCAGGTTGCACAACTGATGAGAATACTCCCATGCAGACTCTCCATCCCTCTTCGTAATCAATTTCAACTTTGAAATGCCTTATTACTCTCATATGGGTAATTGGAATTCAGAAATAAACTACTTCTTTACCTTGGGTAAAGTAGGCGCTACCCCTCCTTGTGGGTTAGCTACAAAATTCATATACCATTGAAGAGATTTCCCTTTTATGGTAGTATGAAATTCTACCAATTTTGAAGCATCTAGAATTCCTTTGGACTACTATATGGATTAGGAAAGAAAACAATGTTGTTCCACATCATCAACTCCTCATCCATCAAATTTTGGGTAACTCATGGGGGATATTCATTGCATTCACGCAATCAAATTAGGAGCAGAACCTAGTCATATGAATCCACTAGGACTAGGACAAGAAATAAAATTTCCGCTCAAGGTTGAGCCTAACTGACCAAATACTTGATTACTACAAGATTTTATTGTCCTATTATTACCCTAATTACTTCCACCTAATTGTATTTCAATCTATCCACTACTATGAATTACATTAAATTGTGTACTATAGGAAAAGACAAAATGGATTTTATACTAGAAGATACCTTATGTGTTGCATGCACCTAAGGAGTGGTAGGATTTGTTCTAGGTCTGATGTCTTCCGGTAAACCTTCTTGAAGTTGGAGGGGTTCCTCTTCTTGAAACAATCAATGTGCATCCATAATAATATTATCTAATCAACTAATAGTTTCATCTTCTTCTATATATTCAAGTTCAACCTATTCCATAACATCTTTAGAGGTCATTTTGACGTCATCAATCTAGATGGATTCATCTACCTTCATGTCAAAATGTGAGAAATCCCCTCTATCAACTAAGGCATAGCTACCCAATCGCAGGTCCCAATTAGACCTAATTTTATTTGGAATGGAAACTGCCAACCAATATGTGGGCTCAACTAAAGAAAGTTGTTCTTGATTTGGAGACTTAATTGTTTAAGATACGTAAGTTTTTATATGAATTTTTAATCTAATATGCATAAATAAAATTAATCTTACTATCCTATCTCAACTAAGAGAAACACTTAAAATACAATATGTAGAGTTAAATGATTAATTACTAAGAAAAGAAAAAGTTCATTATTCTCATAAATTGTTAAGCACAAGTGAATGATGTAACTTATAAAATATTACAACAAACATATCCACATCCAATCGTAATCAATGAAAAGTTATAAGGTGTTTGAATTCAAGTAACGAAAATAGTTTCAAATACCATATTCCAATTACCATAAAACAACCATAGAGTAGAAAAAGAATAATCTCATCTCCACAATTGGCAATACCTTTTCATTAATCAGAAGCAAAATGTATAAAATTGGATAGAAGACAAAATGATAAGTTAATAAGCTAGTAGAAATAATTTGTAAAGATTAATTAACTTGTAAACAAATATACATCGATTGTTAACAATATAAAGAATCACTTTTGATAACAAAATTGCATTCTAATACCAAATATTTAATCAATTGACAAATTTAACTAAATTATGGAAAGAAATTTCACATAAATCTGAAAAAATAGAATTGCATAACTTACAGAAATGCAATCATACAATCAACTATATATTCAAAACAAAAATTGGTCAAGATATCATGGTCTTCAATATTATATCAAAACTGATAAAAATAACAAGGATAAATAAAAGGTTTCCAATCCTTATCTCATAAGATGAGATTACATTATATAATATTCAAAATCTAAAACTATGGGTTGTTTCCACATTTCTCTCAAATGATTTTGGAAATAGAAAATTAGTTCCTCATTATTTTTCTTTGTTAGGATATTTAGACCCTTACGAGTTAGTTATGATCAACTTGGTATAATGTGTTGTTAGGTAAATTTGTGTTTCTTAATGTGTTTATTTAGTATGCATTTGTAGTTTGGTAATCTGATGGTCACAATATATTCTCGACATAGGGTGATCTGACGACTCATATTCTCCTCGATATTAATGTCTACATTGATCCATGGCTTAACACCTGATTGGTCCATGATCTCTATTTAAAGAGAATGGGTGATCATTTGCTAATGATTGATTGTGAGAAACTCTCTTGTAACTCTCTTGTACTTTTTTTCTTTTGCATTAATAAATTTCTCCAAGTGGTTGCATTAGTTGGGGCCTTGGATGTTTCCCCGTAGGGGTTTTACCACATAAAAGCATTGGTGTGTTGATATTTGATCTGGTTGTGTGAGTGGTTACTAAATTTTTTCATCCTCTATTGGAATACATGTGTTGTTTAACATAGTATTAGAGCGCATTTGAAGACTTGCTCCCATTGTAGATCGAGATCTTAAAGCCATGTTGTCATATATTTGGTTTCTGCTACTTCCATACATTTATGGGATGAGAAGACTATTACATTGCATCCAAAGCACTCATTTCAATTTGGAATTCTTTTCATTTCACTTGAAAAGTTTTATGTTTTCCCAAGATATGGTCATTTCAGTCAGATCTGGAGGTATAAAGCCTAAATACGCCCCTTTTAAATTTTTTTCAGAGATAATATTTTGGTTTTCTATTTTTGTTTATGGGTTTCTACTTTTTATGGTCTATGTATTCTGTTTTCCCTACACTCTGTGTGATCTCAGAAAATCAGAAATAGAGCAGAAAGTGTTTTTTTGTTTGTGTATGCTCTTTGTCGTGCACTCTATGTGATCTTGGTAAATAAAAAACAGAGGGAAAAATTGTATTTTCCATGTAAGCTAACCAACATCTAACCTTGTTGTTTTCAAGAATAAATTGGTTTTGTGTGTGTGAATGCATGAAAATAATTTTTTATTGAGCATGCACTCCAAGGTTGTCTTCCACAACAACAACACCCCCATTCCTTCTTCTTAAGACTATAATGTGTTTTGTACTAGTTCACTTGTTTGAAATTTACTTTACTTAGTAAAAGGTTTTGAGTTGAAGTCTTTTTTTTTGTTATTTTATTTTTTAAGTTCATGCATTCATTGTAAAGTTCATTGTACTTAATTATAAAAATGAATCATTATTAAATAACTTTAATATTTTTTTTTAATTTATTTTTTGCATACAACTTTCATTTACAAAGCAACTTCATTCTAAAGTGATTCTCACTTATTCTATAAAAGTGGTTTACTTCATAAGTAACTTATTTAAAAGTGAGTGTATAGGAACAATCAGATAAGGATTGCATCACCACATGGACCATCTTCTACTTTCCACGTGGCTCTCGGTTGCCATTTATGCATTTTTTTTCAAAAAGGCATAACTTTCACATCCAAAGTCAATGTCGTTTTTTTTACATAGCCTATTGTTTTGAGAGATTTCCATATAGACCATCACTTTCATCCTTTAAATCTATATCATTTTCTTATTTTAGTATGGATTCTCTTATTGATATTTTGCTTACAAGCACCTACTACTTCTCATGTAAATCCCATATGGAAGATTTACTAAGAAGTAAAGGATTGTACCAGATTACCTTGGGAAAAGAACAAGAACCCACTGATAATGAAAAGAAATTCAAATTGGATAATAGGAATGATGAAGCACATGGACTAATTAGAATGTTCATTTTTCCTGATTTAAGGTTTCACCTTGAAGCACTTAATGCCCCCAATGAATCTTGGGAAAAGCTTGAAGTTGTGTTTGGTAAATACAATATTATTCAAACCCACCAGTTGGAAAATCAGTTAATGACTTTAAGTCCAAATGATTTTCCTTGGATTAAATATTATTTATCTAAGTTCAAAACACTTAGAATTTTATGTATAGAATTCAACCTATATAAAAAGGAATATGGATGAATATATGCTATTCTTGCTAAGCTTGGTAGTACATATTCTTTTTTTGTATCTACCTTTTATGCCACCAGAAAATCTATAGAGAATGCTTATAAAAAACCCTCTCTTGAGTTTTTTTTTATGCTTTTATTTGAGAGAAAAATAATCTTTTACAACTTGGATTGATTAGCACTATAGGTACATCCAACAAATGCTTAGTGGTCCAGCGGAAAGAATAATCCAAGAATCCCAAGAAGCAACATCCTCGCCACAAAAAAAAGAAAAATAAGGGTTCCAAACCCTCTCCACAAGACTCTACTTCTAATGGTGACAAAGAAGAAAAATCTAAAAGTAAGAAGACTGGAAAACATTGCAACTTTTATGGGAAATATGGTCATGTGGAGTCTAAATGTTTTAAAAAGATGGAAGCCTTAGAAGCAATGGTGAAGAAGCACAACATCAATATTGATTCTTCTTCTTCTTCTTCTTCTTCTCATGGACATGTACATTTTTCTTTTGGTTTCTCCTTCAATAAAACTTTTTCTTCTTCTTTTGATGAGTGGTTTATCGATTCAGGATCATCTTATCATATGGCTATGGATAAAGCCATATTTTCTGCTCCTAATGAATGTAACACCAAGAAAATATTTGTCGGCGATGAAAAATCTCTTAGTGTTGTAGGGTCTAGAACATTTTAGGTAAACAATGGCCATTTCAATGATGTATTATGTGTTCCAAGCCTTTCCTGTAACATTCTATCAATGTCTCAGATCATTCATTTAGGTGAAGGTAAAACTTTAGATTTTTCACCTCACCAAGTTGTAATCAAGGATTTAAAAGATCTTAAGCATGTCCTTGCAACTGAAATTTCTGATGATATTACCAGGTTGTATAATTTTGACAACTTTGGGTCATCATATTTTCCATTAGTTTTTGTTTCTCATAGTGATGACTTGAGAAAACTTTGGCATGAAATTTTTGGTCATCTAAACTATTTCTCATTACAAAAACTATGTAAGCAACACATGGTGACTGGTCTTCCCCTTGTTTCTTGCAGAGATGGTGTTTGTGTCAGTTTTGTTCTTGAAAAACATCATCGGGACAGTTTTGACAAATGTACCCCTTGGCACACCTCAACCCATTCGCATATTTTTCACAGTGATTTGTGTGGTCTAATTTCTTCTCCTTATTTCTATGGGTGCAAGTATTTCTTAACTTTCATTGATGACATCTCCAGACGCACTTGGTTTTACTTCTTAAAAATTAAGAGCGAAGTGTTTGACAAGTTTTTGGCCCACAAGGCCTTTGTAGAAAAACAATTTGGACATCAAATTCAAAGGTTAAGAACAAAGAATGGAGGTGAATATGTGAACAATAAATTTACAAGTTATTGCACTGCATAGGGCATTCAAATGCAACATACTATTCCATATAGACCACAAAAAAATGATGTTGCTAAGAGAAAGAATCACACATTAAAAGAAATGGCTAATTAAATGATCCAATCTAAAGTATTAAGTCCTCATTATTGGGCGGAAGCCATCAATTGTGAAAATTACATAGTAAATCACACTCCCACAAAGGCTATAAAAAATATAATAGTGGAAGAATAATGGAATAAAATTAAGCCGTATGTAAGCCACTTCTGTGTATTTGGCAGTGTAGCACGGGCTCACATTCCTGATGAGAAAAGGAAAGATTTACATCCTAAGAGTGAGAAGTGTGGTTTTTTCAAATATTTTGAAGATGTCAAAGGGTACATACTTCTTCAACCTCATTCTAATGAAATTATTATCAGAAGAGATGTTAAATTTGATGAAAATATCTTGTCCTGGGAGCCTAATTCGATGCTTGTGTCTTCTTTGGCCTATGAGTCATCTTTTATTTTATTCCATCTTTTGTTCCTATTCTAGTTTCTTCTTCTTCAGATAATGACAGTGAGGATGAAAATCCACCTCTGCCTTCTCACCTTACTCTATATGATTCCATTGAAAATGAACTTGCATCAGCACCATCGCTTACTAGATGGGTTCATTCAACATGAGAAGCAGTTGGTGATGTTTTTGGAAATCCTTCATATCAACATCGTGTCATTGGTGATCAGCATGAAGAAGCCTATGGGTTTACTTAAAGGAGTCTCCAAAGTGGTCCCCTTATGGCATAAATTTAAGCATGGCCCTCACGGGAAGATGCTTTGAAGAATCCCATAAGAGGCCTCGGAGGCGTGGTCAAGAATCCCCACAATCAAGTGAAGAAGCCTACAGATGTCCAAGATCAATATTGCAAGATGGAGATTGTTGAAAGTATTATTTGTGGTCAATTTGGATACCCTATCTTTGAGTAAATTTTTACCCTACATAAATAACTCAAATGGAAGAACAAGTTACATGGTTGGAATCTTATTATAATGCCTTTACAATGGTATATGTAAGTCCCTCTAACTTCCTAGGAATGAGGATATATGAATTTTTTCGTCCAACAACCTAGCCAGAAAATTGAGGTCAGCTCAACTAATTTTTGGGGACATAATTACTATAAATACATGATAGAATTTCACATTTTTAGTGCAACCAAGCAAGAGATCAAGTCTGAGGTGCACACAAGGTGTTTGGGGTGTCTTCTAGTGTTCAAGAGAAGTCTAAGGGATTCTCTTAAGGTCTTTCTTATTCTCAAGGTATGTTATAGGTTGTGATGTTTTTGTAAGGTTGTAATGTTGTTGTATGCTTTACTATGAAGTTGTGATGTCGTTGTGATGTTTCTATGAGGTTGTTGGGGTTTATATGTGGACCCATGTGGGCCCAGGATCTCTATGTGGACCCATTTTGATGATGATGATGTATCAATGATAGTGACAGTGGCCATGACAGTGAAAGTGACAAGTTGATTCTTTCATATACATATTTGAGGGTGGAAGGAAGGGGAAAGGAAAGGGGGTTGGAGCCTCATTTCAGTTGGAACTGGAGAATCTAGGGAGTTGTAGCTTCCTATAGGTTGGTTCCTGTAAATTAGGGGTTGGTTCCTCCTTCCAGTTGGAGATGGAGAATATAAGAAGGTGTAGCTTCCTATGAATTTAATCTTGTTATTACATAAGAAAATCATTCAGTGGTTTATTTCCACATTAAATTTATTGTGCACTCTATATTTTTTCTTCTTCTCTTTACTGTATATTGGGATGCATTTATTTGATTCAAAAGTTAAAATTGTTTAAAAGGTGCTAAATTATAATTAATATTGATTCACCCCCCCCCCCTCAATATCAATAATTAGTATCAGAGCAGGTTTCCTTCAGAACAGTCTAATCATTGGAAGGAAGATCATGAGAAAAAATGGAAGGCCGCATTACAAATGGGATTCCACCATTTGATGGAAACAATTATGCATGTTGGAGCAACATAATGAAAACTTACTTGACAGGTTTAGGAGTGGATATTTGGTTGTCAATTTTCAATGGCTATAAAGTTCCAAAAAATACTCCAATTGATTCAGATGAGAAGAAATTAATGAGTTGTAATTCAAAGGCTATGCATATGATCATAAATGGATTGAAACCAACTATTTCTAGCAAGGTGATGGGTTGCAACACAACTAAAGAGGTTTGGGATAAACTTCAAAATATTTATGAAGGTAATCTGAAAGTCAAGCAGGTCAAGATTTAAAGACACAAAGAAT
The DNA here is from genome assembly GCA_009831015.1 of Picea engelmannii. NCBI lineage: Eukaryota > Viridiplantae > Streptophyta > Pinopsida > Pinales > Pinaceae > Picea > Picea engelmannii. The sequence goes on from ML800405.1 coordinate 636,256, forward strand.
AGTTTGGAAATATGAAAATGAATGAAAAAGAAGATATTGCAACATATTTACTCAGAGCAGATGAAGTTTCCAATTCCATCAGAGGATTAGGAGAAGAATTCAAAGAATCCTTGGTTGTAAAAAAAGTGTTGAGATCACTTCCTTTGAGATATGATGCCAAGGTCTCGGTCATTGAAGAAACTAAGGATTTGACCAAAATGATAATGGATGAACTACATGGGACCCTCACAACATATGAAATGAGAAACATATATAGAAAATGGACAACCAAATAGAGAAACATCTTTTAAAGCCACGACAAAAAAAAGGAACAAAGAAGACATGGTAGAAGAAAGACTAGGTGATAAATCAAATGAAGAAGAAGCATATTTCGTAAGGAGGCTCAAGAGGGGAACTGGAAAATACAAAGGTAAGTTGCCTTTTAAATGCTTCAATTGTGGTAGAATAGGACACTATGCTAACAAAATTCATTTAGAATAAAAGAAAATATTCCACAAGAAAAATATGTTTTACTCCAAGGAGAATAGAAATTCTTCAGATGAAAGTGATGGAGAAGAAAGGGAAGTAAGGGAAGTTCTCTTCATAACTCAAGAAACTCATAATGATGTTATGACCCAAGGGGGGCATATATATGGCTAAGTGTATATGATATGACCCCAAGGGGGGTCATATATGGACCCAAATGTACATATAATGTGTAAATACATATGTAATAGGGTTGACCTAGTGATCAAGGGGCCTCATGTGAAAGTGTGAATAGCTATATATATAATATCATGTATTCATTATTGAGAGGTGAATTGTGAAGTATGAGTGGTATTTGGTTATTTGGAGGAGGTTCCCCTATTCTTCAAGGATTTATTGTGTAACTTATCTATATTGGATTTTTTCTCCACATTGAAATTTTGTACATGGTGTCTACTTCTATTATTTTATGATATTTGTAAGTATTTGGTTCATTGCATTTGGTTTCAGAGCACCGATCCTAGGGTTTTGCTTCCTCAATAAAGTCATTTTATAATTTTTTCTATAAAGTTTTTCGGAGCCACTTCCAAAGAAAAAACCAGGAGGATATTGAGAATAATAATCATAGTACATGTGGTACAAATTTCAGCTTATGGGTCGTGTTACTTTGGGAGATACACTCTGTGCAAGATAGGGTTTTTGACTAGTCCTGTAACTCATCTCAAACATGTGTTCTAGGTAAAAATAATAATATATTATTCACAGAGGATACAAATTGCATGAGACCAATTGCATTGGACCGAGATAATTCTTTGGTATTTTGGGTACAATTTTCAAAATTTTATATCATTTATTGTAAGCGGGCATGCTATACAAGTTCGCTCTCCTAGAAAGGACAAAAATTAGTAAGGTGCGGAGAAGTTACCATAACTTCCACTTGTTACATAAAATTTTTGTCAGACCTATGGTATTGAAAAGTATAAATTTAAGAGTACTACAGGTCTCAATTTTAGACTTAGAAAGGGTGAAATTGTAGAGATACATCAAAATTAAGGTCAGTTAGGAGGACAGACTCGAAATCAGGGTTTCAAAGGTATGTTCACTTAAAACTGTCATAACTTTTGATTGGAATGTTCGATTGAGCTGATTCAAAATCCATTGGAAATATGACACATAGAAGAGAATATTGGAACAAGTATTACAACTATTTGATATGTTTATTCTTAATATATTGAGGTTTTTATTTAAGGGTTTGGATTAGACCTCAATTAAGAATCAATGGAAATACCTAAATTTACAGGAGATGAAGATAAAGATGAAATCAATCATATGGAATGGTTGAGGTTGGTAAAAGAATATAATATGACTCCTTCGAAGGAAATAAATTATTTTTTTGATGAATCTTGGAAGTGGTGGATGAGTGTTGATCGAAATACTAGATGGCACTACACATGAGAAGAATTTGAAAAAATCCTCTCAGATAAGTGGATTAGGATTGTATAGAATTCAAGATGAATTAAAAGAAGAAAAGGAAGATATTAATAAAAAGGGTGAGGAGCTATCTAAGATATGATCCCTTAATGAATCACTCATTAAGGAGGTTAATAACTTAAAGCAAGAAAAGAATAGTAAATCAAAGTGGGAAAATGATGAGTCAAGGGAAGATTTGAAAAAGAAAGATGAAGAGATATGTAGATTAGAAACCATAATAAAAAACTATTGGATGAGGTCAAGAGATTGAAATAATAAAAGAAGAATTGTTGAAATCAAGAATAAAGAAGGATCTTGGATGAAGAATCTACCAAAAGATTGGAAGATGAAATTTGCATGAAGGTTGAGGAATCCTTAAATAATGATGAGGTAAAATCTGAAATACAAGCCAGAATTGAATAAGGACGTCAAATTTTTTTAGGTGGGATCACATTTTAGCTTCAAAAGGAAAAAAAAAGATAAGATTCAATAAGGTCAACAAAAAACATACTTGAAGAAGTTGAACTCCATCTAGAGGATGTACATGCCAAATATGATGGTATTATCTTGAAGGCTAGAGTAATCAAAGACCAAGAAAATATGATAGAGGATGCCATTGTAGCTTAAAAGAAGATAGATGAAATGCATGTGCAGAGTGAAGGAAGACCATCAAATGTGAAACTGTATCGACACCCTCATTACCAAGAAACATTTCAAGGAAGACAAGAAGGACGATATCAATATTATGAAGGAAGAAGATGGAATACTTGTCAATATTCATGGAACGAGGCATCACCAAAATGCTCTTCAACAAGATATTGTCAGAGACAAACAACCACTACAAACTGGAGAAGATTCAACAAAAATACATGGAATAAAAGGAAATAAAATTATGCAACAACTAGACACCAAGGATCAAGATCAAAAAGAATTGATTTTTGATCGATAGATCATCAACAATGGAATGAAGAAAGCAGGAACATAAGCAAATCATATTACTTGGTTTCATCACATGTGAATCCTTTGTAAATGTGTTGAACCTGCAAAGAATAGATCTAGTTGGGAATTGACATACACAGTTGCAGAGAAAATACAAGAAAAGAGTAGCAAGAGAGAAAGAATGGAAGAATTCTCATTAACTGGAAAAATGAATGATAATTTACACATGATATACTTTGTATAACTCAACCAATGTGCAGTGGAGGAGAAGCCAATGTGTCATAGTGGTGGTCTAGAGTGATATGGACACACACCAACAGTTAAGGGAGTAAGCTGCCACCTAGTCTAGTCTCTCGAGAAGTTACGTAAGTGAACTGCCACCTAGCTGAGTTAAATAGTTTAGCAGTCTTCAGGTAACTGAATAAAAAAGAGTGAAATGAGGAGGAGATCAGGGAATCATGAGTAATGCGTTGGTTTGGTGATGATCCCAAGGACAATGTGCATTATTTGGCAATGATCCCAATGTTGCATGGTGATAATACCAATGTTGCATATAGACTCCACTCAAATGATCAAACTAAAGTGTGAACTGAAGAGAATATTATCCCTAAAGGAATATTCTTTCTAAAATATATGAGACTGAATAATGACTAATAAACATAGGAAAAACCTAAGGAAAAAGAAATCCTAGGTGTGTGTGAAGTAACTCCAACACCCCCCTTGAACATCACTATGGTGAAAATAAAGAATGGGTCCCGGCAACAATTCCATGTTAGATACCCAAATACAAAAGATACACTAAAATAAACAAGGAAAGAGGGAAAACCTCATGGGAAAAAACTCCCCTCAAAGTACAATGTATGTAAAAAGAATAACGGATAGTTGTTAGGAAATTATGTCCTTCACTCTAAGATGACTTCGCAGAGAATGGAACTTCCACTCAGTGAAGGCCTTGGTGAAGATGTCTACAGTTTGTTCTGCTAAAGTAAAAAATTGCAGGTCGATGATCCCCTCGTGTACTAATCCTGGATGTAGTGCATGTGGATATTGATGTGCTTCATCCGCTACCTCTAAACTGGATCTCTGCATAACTTCAGAGTGCTCTGGTTGTCACACCTGATGACGATCGACCGATGAAACTGAATGCCCAAATGAGTGAGAAAATGTTGTAGCCACATAGCCTAAATGGTTATGTTAACTACCCATTTGTACTATGCCTCGGCTAAAGTTAGAGCAATATCAGCATTCTTCTTGCTTGACCAATAGATAGGCCCAGAACTAAGACTGAGTGAGTAACGAGATGTGGACTTGTGATCAATGTTATCGCCAACCTAGTCAGAATTAGTGAACCTGATGAGGTCCAATGTAGAGTCTGTTGCATAATGAATCCCAAAGGTGATGGTGCCATGTACATATTGAAGGATACACTTTGTAGCCTTCCAATGTAGCTCATGTGGCTCTTGCATGAACCTGGAGACTACTCCAACTGCATAGGAGAGGTTTGGTCTGGAGTGTGTGAGATACAACAAGCTCCCCACTATATGTCTATATAGTGTGTTGTCATCCATTGGAGTGTCATCGCCATCCTCAATTTTGACTCCTGATAGGAAAGGATTCAAGGAAGACATGCAGTCTGTCATGTGAAATCTCCCAAGGAGATCTTGTGCAGACTTGGCATGAGATAATTTGATTCTTGATGCATGTTGAATTATATCAAGTCCAGGGAAGAAATGTAGTGGAACCATGTCCGTCATCAATAACCTGTCATGTAGAATCCTCTTGACTGTAATAATCGTTGAAGTCAAGCAACTGATGATCGACAAATCATCAACATACACAACTAGGAGTAGAAGTGAAACAATCGTCTTGAGCATGTAAACATTCAGGTCTAATTTACAATTATGTGATAGCAGGTAGGAATCCATATTGGCATACCATGCCCTCGGAGCCTACTTGAGTCCATAAAGAGATTTATTCAATCGACAGACCAAATATGAATCTTGCATAAATCCCTAGGGTTTCTCCATATACATCTCCTCAGAGAGATAACTGTGAAGAAATGCATTCTTCACATCCATCTAATGGAATTCCCATCCCTTGGTTCCCTCAATGGAAAGTGCCAAACGTGGGGAATCCATCTTCGCTACTGGAGTGAAGGTCTCATCGTAGTCAATTCCATGCACTTGTTGAAAGCATTTGGAAACTAGCTTGTCTTTGTATTCACTAATCAGTCCATTTGTTGTGTTCTTGTCCCTGCAGACCCATCTTCACGTGACAAGTTTCTTTCTAGAAGGAAGGGGAACCAGATCCCAAGTCTAGTTCTCAAGGAGAGAGTTGTACTCCTCCTGCATGGAGGATGCCCAAAAGGGATTTCCAGTAGCCTCACCATAATACTGTGAATTTGAAGACTGAACCAACAAAATATATCTGGGTGGAAATGGTTTGGTGGCAGTGAGTGAAAGAGGAGGATCCTCGAAATCATATCAATTCCTCATAGTATCAGTTAGATCACCAACACGATCCCCTACATCCTAAAGAGTAGTCTAGGCCCACTTAGGCCTATGTTATGGCTCTACATCTACATCTGGATGCACTGACTCTGCATCTTACTATATTAACTCTATATATGGATCATCTGAATCCTATGAAACAAAACTCTCATCTGAAGAAGAGTTGGCATGTGCATGCTCATCATCTATGATAGGTGGAAGAACAAAAATTTATGCATGCAATTGTTGAGGTACATGTGAGACACTTTCCTCGAATTGGAAACTTCTCTCAATGATAAGTCGGACTAAGGAAAGATAAATAAGTCTGTAACCCTTCACACCATCGGGGTATCCATCAAATATACACTATGTTCTCTGTGGATCAAGTGCCTTCCTCTTTTCAGAGGGAATCTGGGCCCATGCACGTGAACCAAAAATATGAAAGTGGGTCACTTCTGGTTTGAGGCCGCTCCAAGCCTCATAGGGGGTCTCATCCTTAACAAATCTATGGGGAGATTTTTTTTGGATGTAGGTTGCACAATTAAGTGCTTCATCCCATAATATCTGTGGAAGTGACTTTGCATGTAGCATGCAAGATGCCATATCTTTTAGAGATCTATTTTTCCGCTCAAAAACTTTGTTTTGTTGCAGAGTATAGGGAATCGTGTGCTACAACTGAATCCCTACCTCATGATAAAGATTTTGTATGTCATGGTTGAAATACTCTCCCTCGTTATCAGTTTGGAGGACTTTGATTTTATTTCTTGACTGTGTCTCAACAAGGGCTTTAAAATCTTTGAGGTGTTGAAATACCTCTGATTTTTTCCTGAGAAAGAAAATCCATGTGAAGTGTGAGAAATCATCAACAAAAATGAGCATGTGCCTTGATTTACTGATTGATGGATGCGTAAAAGGGACCATGAGGTCACTATGGATCATATCTAAAGGAGAGGAATCCTTTTGAGTCTTTCATTTGTCAAATTTCTCTTGAGGGTGTTTTCCAAGCACACATCCCTCACAAACTCCTTTTGAGAAGTGGATGTCGAGTAGACCATCAACCATTCCCTGCTTGCTAATTTGTTGCATATATATGAAATTTAAATGCCCAAACCTTTCGTGTCATATCCTACTTCTTTCATCAGTAGGGGTAAGCAGTAATGTAGAATCTGGTTCAATAAATTTAGAAAATGTGTAGACTCTAGATTGATGATTTACCTCACTGGTAGAAACCCTGAAATTGGTTTGCATGTCATAGATATCCACCGCATCATGTGTGAATATGACTCTCTTTCTAATGCTGAAGTTTTTCATTTGATACATGGAGAGAAGATTGATGGAAAATTTGGGAATGTGCAACACATTCTCGAAGCTTCTATTTGTGAGGTCAATTCTTCCTTTGTCGATGACCTCGACTGGAGAGTTGTCCCCCATTAGAATAGGAGGACATTTTCATGCATCCAATGAAGAATAGAATTATTTTGTGGCATCCATGTGGTATGATGCACCTGAATCTACGATCCAAGCATTGGGAGAGGATTTGATGGCAATCAAAGCATGGCTAGAATTGTCTTTCTTGGGATTTTGATCTTATGGCTTCTTCTTCTTGGCACCCTCAGGGATGCGATCTCTAAGGTTTTTTTTCTGAATCATTTGGATCATTATATCTATCAGTTTCTACATACACATAGATTCTATATGGAATCCTTTATGGCAGTAAGTGCATTTCTCCCCTTTTCTTCCCTTTCCACCTTTGGATCCAGAGGCATCGTTGAAGGGCTTTGAGTACCCTTCCTTCTTCAGATTTTCATGTGATTTCCTTTTGTATTTATTTATATTTCCTATATTGATGATCGTTTCCATCTTTGACACCAAGCGCATGTGAATTTGGGCCTTTGATTTTTCCCATGTTAATGAGCTTGTTTTGCTCTTATGTCAGAGACTCAATAAATTCCTCAAGAGAGGGAATCTTCCAAGTTGCTACAGAGGCAAATATAACTAAATAAAATGTGGATACAAACACTAAGTATTCTGGACCAAGTTTGGAGAGAATGGTGAGAACCATTTTTTTCTCCTCCTTAGATTTATCAACCCCGCAAGCCTTGAGTTGCGACAGCAAATACTTATATTTGGTAAAGAAATCTTGGAGATTGTCGAAGTTTTTTGGATCCAATGTGAGAAATTCCACCTCAATCATGTGTCCCCTCATCTCATCATGTGTTCCAAAAATACATTCCATGTTGTTCCAGGCTTCATTTGGGTTTTACAAGACGATATGTGGAAGACGAGTTCAGATGAAATGAGACTGCAAATTGTTATGAATGCTTCATCCATTCGATTTAGATACTTGGATTTTTCTATGGCTGATGTTAGTTTTGCCTCTGTGTTCATGGTTAACATGTACAAACCTATGCTTCGAACATGCATTATCATATTCTCCTTCCATGCAAAGAAGTTGTAAGGTGTAAGAATGAATTCTTTTGGAAATTCCATTTTTTCGTTGTCTTCAATCTTCGGTACCTACAAAAATAATTATGTGTGTCTTTTTCCTAGAAGTTTGTCAGATATAGTACCATGTAAATGTGTTGAAATTACACATAATATATCTAGATTAGAATTGACATACACAATTGCAGATAAAATAGAATAAAAGAGAAGCAAGAGAGAAAGAATGGAAGAATTCTCATTAACCGGAAAAATGAATGATAATTTACATGTGATATACTCTATATAACTCAACCAATGCGCACTAGAGGAGAAGCCAATGCAACATAGTGGTGGTATAGAGTGATATGAACACACACCAGTAGTTACGGGAAGTAAACTACCACCTAGTCTAGTCTCTCGGGAAGTTACGGGAGTGAATTGCCGCCTAGCTGAGTTAACTACTCTATCAGTCTTCAGTTAATTGATTGCAACAGAGTGAAGTGAGGAGGAGATCAAGGAATCATGATTAATATTCTAGTCTGGTGATGATCCCAAGGAAAATGTGCATTAGCTGGTGATGATCCCAATGTTGCATGGTGATAATACCAATGTGGCATCTATACTCCACTCAATTGATCAAACTGAAGTGTGAACTGAAGAGAATATTCTACCTAGAGGCATATTCTTCCTAAAATATAGGAGACTGAATAATGACTAATTAACATAGGAAAAAACTTAGGAAAAACAAATCATAGGTGTGTGTGAAGTAACTCCAATAGCCTTTAAATGCAAAGTTTTGAGGACAAAGCTTTTTGGAGGGTATTATGTTATGACCCAAGGGGGGCATATATATGGCTAAATGTATATTCTATGATCCCAAGGGGGGGAATATATGGGCCTAAATGTACATGTAATGTGTAAGTACATATGTAATAGGGTTGGTCTAGTGATAAAGGGGCCTCATGTGCAAGTGTGAATAGTTATATATAAGAGATCATGTATTCATTATTGAGAGGTGAATTGTGAAGTATGAATGGTATTTGGTTATTTGGAGGGGGTTCCACTATTATTTAAGGAGTTATTGTGTAACTTATCTATCTTGGAGTTGTGCTCCACATTGACATTATGTACATGGTGTATACTTCTATTATTTTATGATATTTTGAGCATTTGGTTCATTACAAATGATGACCACAAAAATATCGAAATATATGAAATCAATTCTGAAGAAGAGTTTGAAGCATAGTGTTATC
>ML800405.1:645395-655464 GCA_009831015.1 Picea engelmannii
CTCCACATTGACATTATGTACATGGTGTATACTTCTATTATTTTATGATATTTTGAGCATTTGGTTCATTACAAATGATGACCACAAAAATATCGAAATATATGAAATCAATTCTGAAGAAGAGTTTGAAGCATAGTGTTATCAGGCTAATTGTTAAGTGCAAACACAAATCAATCCCCCTAGCTTCACTATGAAACTAGAACAAAACAAGACAATACACTACTCTTTCCTTATCTTTCAATTATCCAATGAGAAATGGATCTAGAACATACATTTTAAATATCGAAGATTCGACTTCGCCAATGCAATCCAAGCTCCGTCGCAAGGCTTATGGAGAAATATCTACAAATAAACACAAGCCAACGAAGACAAGAATAACACAGTCTATTTGATATGAAACTATGTACGTGATCAAGGAATCATACAATATGGACAAATGACATTCATATAGGAAAGAAAAGTATATATGTATTAAAGAATGTGGAAGAAAGATACAACCAGATGCCTTGATGTTGTCAGGTTCTTTCCAACAGTTCCTTGCTTCCCACACACTTATTTATCCAATGGATTCTGAGACTATGTATCTGATAGCTACTCACAATCTATCTTGACAAAGAAAATATCAAAGCCACTCTAACCAAGCTAACAATCTCAAGCCAAAACAACTAACTTTCTCCATGAGATCTCCTCTCCTTTTATAAGTTGAAGAGTATAAGGTGAGGAGGTTAGGATGATCCCACTAAATCATGAAAGCGAGTAAGATCCAAACCGTTCGGAGGCCGCCTCACCATAGAAGCTTCTCCTTCTAGAAGCATCGAGAAGACACTCGTTTTTCCCATGTACAGGAATTTCCGCACCCTAGCTATAGTGCAGCCTGCGGAAATCAGGCATTTCCACACCCTAGCTATAGTGCAGCCTACGGAAATCAGGCATTTCTGCACCCTAGTTATAGTGCAGACTGTGGAAACTCTACAGCCTAGATTTAGTACAGCCTGCGAAAATCAGGCATTTCCACACTCTATGTATAGAGCAACCTGTGGAAATCCTCTTTAATAGGGTTTTCACTAAGGAAAATACAACTTCTTCTCTTAGTAAAAGTTCTTCTCCCTTCTTTCTTCAGGAATTCGGGCCATTGATCCTTCTAAAGACAAATGATAGGTTTACATAATTAACAGTCATAAGGGTGACGAAAATAATTTGTAACAGAGAGCCCCCCAAAGTATGAAGTTAGAACATAGTGACAGCTGAAATAATTTGTCGAGTGTTTGTAGGGAACAAGGAACACATCGGTTGGAAACCTGCCAACAAACAAGGAAATACAGTACAATAATATATCATCACTAAGGTAGGAATTCCCATACTCATAATTCAAATGACTCAAATCATAAATGCCGACATGTGAAGATCCATGTCAAGTAAGACAGGTCATGGCCACCAAACATACATTGTGGATCCATGCCAATATGACTCAAATCTGAACATAGCCACCAAAAATACATTGTGGATCTATGTGTTAAAGACTCAAATTTGAAAATAGCCACGAGATATACAATGTGGATCTATACAACAATACAATATGAATATACTCCAACGCAACCTGAATCTATCAAAAAATATTCAGGGTCTTCATCTCCACCACTCTATAGTACGAATCTAACCATGTGAATACATGTGTTGAAGTCAAACATGGTAGAAACCACTTGATTACCGATAATTAGTGAATATCGTTAACAATTGTGAGGGAAATCACCACTAATATCAATGACTCCCAAGGTACACTAGTACAATCCAATGAATGTGAATTAATGAGTTGAAGTCGAATACTCGACAGAACCTCTCGATCAAGGGTCAATAATGAAAACCCATTGTCGAAATAAAGGAAACCAAGGTCTTCATCTCCACCACTTTATAGTATGAATCTAACCATGCAAATACATGTGTTGAAGTCAACATCGTAGAAACCACTTTATTACTGGTCATTAGTGAATATCGTTAGTAAGTGTGAGGGAAATCACCATTAATGTCAATGAATCCCAAGGTACACTAGTACAATCCAATGAATGTGAATTAATGAGTTGAAGTCGAACACTCGGCAGAATCTCTCGATCAAGGGTCAATAATGAAAACCCATTTTCGAAAGTGAGGAAACATTCCATTGAGACATGAAAGTTCCAAGGTACTAATTAGTTTCTAAGTCTACTTCATGGTTAATGAGTTGAAGTTGACAGGAAAAGACTTGTCACAGGAGGGCTTTAATGTATCCCCCATAAATGACACGAAACAGGTAACAAGATTTGATGTAGATTAGAGTAATAAATGACTCGGGACTGACTCAGGGATGGTTGACACAATAGAAGGCTTAAGGACTGCAAACATGGTCGATGCAATAGAAGGCTTTTCTGGGTTGAACTTCTCTTTGAACATATTGATGACATGACAAATGTCTTGGAAAAACTTACTCAACAACAAGGATCACATACCAATTTGTAATCTTATAGGAGTATGATCAAGATACAAGCGGATTTTCAAACCTAGACACAAAGCAAGTGAAAGGGTGTTATGTTTCAAAGTGACTCTTCCATGAAATACAGGTTTTAGATACATTTAATTCCCAATTTTCCCCCACCATTTCGGGCAAGTACCTCTTTATTCTTTTTTGCAAGCTTGAGGAGGATAACATATGCTTGTAATGAAAGCTCATCCTTGGAACGAGTCCCTTGGAGTATGTTTAATGAACCCTGGGAAGGATTGGTTCGGTCCCATATGGGTCTTTCAATGTTTGTTTAACGAGTCCAAAGAAAGAAAACTCAGGGGTTTTTCATGTTTTGAGAGTCTAAAAAACACTTAAAGAGAAGTCTCTCAATTCCTTTTTCGTAAAGTAGTCTGATGAGACCGAAAAAGAGATAAACAATCACTCAACAAATGTTTTCTTAACATACTTTAACGAGCGTGAAAAGAACAAGGTCGCTCAGCAATATTTTCATGTTTAGAGAGTCTGAAAAGAGATTAAAGGTGACTCCAAGTGGTTCATTTTTTGTGTGACCTTTACGAGTCCAAAAAAGTGATAAAAGTATACTCGGTTACATTCTCACGTATTTACGAGCGTGAGAAAGAACAAAGACTAGGCTCAATAATTTATTCTCATGTATTTATGAGCATGGGAAAGAACAAAGACTAAGCTCGGTAACTTATTCTCATGTATTTACGAGCATGAGAAAGAACAAAGACTAAGCTCGGGATTGTTTTCATTTTTATGCAAGCTTTAAAACAAAAAAAAACTATGCTTGGGATAGATTTTATTTTTACACAAGATTAAAAACTAAACAAAACTATGCTTGGACCTGGTTTCATTTTTACACAAGCTCGAACCAGAGGAAACTATGCTTGAGGTAGGTGGTTTCATTTTTACACAAGCTTGAACCATAGAAAACTATGCTTGAAGTTCCCAACACATTATTCAGGGATGGTTGGTAGTTAGCCCCCGGCTTAAGAAGCTAGCGGCTCAACTTCAGCATGAAGTCCAGAGGCTGGAAGCAAATGCCCCCCAAGCTCTGTTTCATCCAACTGCAAAGGAGAATGAAATGAAGCTTCAAATACTAGACAAAGGACTTGACTCAAACAGAGAGGGGGAACAATATGTTTCATTTTTTAACGAGCTTAACACAGGAACATGAATGATGCTCGAGAATCTAGGTTCAATCCCCAAACCTCTGTGTCATTTTTTAACGAGCTTGACACAGAAACGGGAACTATGACCATAACCTCCATTTAATTTTTTAATGAGGTTGCCATAGAGACGCAAAACTATCCTCACAATTAGTTCATGTTTTAACGAGATTGAAAGAAGAAAACCATGCTCAAAGCTGGTTTCATTTTGTAATGAGCTTGAAATCAGAAAAGCATGCTCAAGACTGGTTTCATTTTTTAACGAGCTTGAAATCAGAAAATCATGCTCAAGACTGGTTTCATTTTTTAACGATCTTGAAATCAGAAAATCATGCTCAACATCTCTTCTTGATCACGGCTTCCAAGAGGACAGTGCTCTGGAAGGACACCATGTCTATGGACAAAACTCGGTCATGGCCTCCAAGAGATCTTCATTTGATGGAAGAAACACACTCTGGAAGGAACACATGTTGAGGATCACGATAGGGGTAAGTAGGTCAGGCTTCAATAGCCCTACCGAAGAGATCACCATGTCAACTATCGGATCCAAGTCATAAGATATTGAGCGTACACCAAGAGGCTCATCTTCATCAGCAATTGAAGGCATGGCAGACAACGCCACATAATTAACTTGTGGCGGGGGCGGTACTATCTACATATAAGAACCATTTAGGGAGGTCATCCAATCAGGACCAATGAATGAAAGTTAATCAATAGTCACAATTCTTCCATCGTGAGGAAAATATATCACATGAAAAAGAGTGGACACAATAGCTTTCATGGCATAGACATAATCCTTCCCAAGGAGTAAAGCGAAATCCAAGGGGTATTGGACTACCATAATGTCAATAAAGACAGTTTTCCCGCCCAAAGTTACAGGAAACTGAGCAAGGGTCCCTAAAGGTTGATTGATTCTTCTGTTAAAAGATAACAGATTATGTGTAACCGACGCAAGTTGAGGACAGCCCAAAGCTTGCCAAGCAATAGAGGACAAAATACTAATGGACACACCTTCATCTATCAGTGTTTGAGGAACGTATCGACCAAAAACCTACACTGTAATATGGAAAGGAATGTGAAAAGGAAGATAAGGTCCAGTTAGCACACCCCAATTAAAAAGGATGTCCTCATTACTTGGAGGGGGTTCTGCGGGAGAAGGAGGAGTACCCCCCAGTACGGTGGATTCCGTATCAACAAGAAAAACATGGGAAGCATCGGGTTTACTCTCAAGTGGGAGAGTAGGATTGACCGATGACAAGATCAGATCGACCACTTGGGTTTCATTCTCAAAGGGGAGAATGGGGTCGACAGGTGGAAAAGGATCGACCGATTGGGTTTCACTCTCTAACAGGAGGGTGGGATCGACCGAGGATGGGATCAGATCGACCACTTTGTCAACTGGTTCAACTAAGGACGTGACCAAATTGACTACATGATCAACCGGGCTAACCGATGAAGGGACCGGATTGATCATTCCATCAACTACAGGTGGGTCGAGAGTAAGCTTGTGATAAGAAGCTAGAAGTTGAGGTTGTGAAATAGTCATGTCTTCCAGTAATTTCAAGGCTTCATCCATACAAGGTAAAAGGTGAGTTAGATGACTCCCTTTTCATAACATACACAGGAACTTGACTATTCTTTTCTTCTTCCCAACAGTATCTTGACTAGTTGATGGGAGGTCATCAGCATGTTGGTCAAAGGCTGAAGACATAGGTTGGTGAGGGTGCATAGACCATGCTTCTACAACCTTGGATAAACCAGGGCAATCCTTAAGAAGATGGATAACTTGACAAAGCCTTCAAGGGTACTTGGGCTTACGGGTTGTGTGGGTGATCTTGGCATCATCAACACTCCCAGCACGATTAACAGTAACTAGTTGTTTTCCAACATGTTTGGAAGTGGTCAAAATTTTGGACCCTTGCTTATTTTTCTTCTTCTTCTTCTTATCCACTAGGTTACTAGCTGCAGAGATTTCACTCGGTGAAGAATATGAAATGGAATAATACCTTGCAAGTGAAGAAGACGAAGAAGATATTACTGGTGAAGATGTTGAAGGATCAACATGAAGTTGATGTTCTTAAGGGAAAGTGCCTACAACAGAAGCACTAGCTGCATTCGGGATTACCTGAGTGGAAAACAACCATATCAATAATCCAATTGTGAGACATGGAAGGCTCAAAGTAGCAATGTGAGGAGGACCAATTTTTCTGTAAGAAGGAAAAACAAAAGGTTCCCCTAGAAAATGGGTTCCCTTATTGGTCATTCCAGGAACTGAATCCATTAAAAACAAAAATCCAACCTAGAGCCCACTAGGGAAAACAAACAACACACGCTAAAAATCTAGTAAGCAAGAAAGAAAACAAAACCTTCTCACAATGAGCACACTAGTTGGTGATGAAATCCAATGTCATGAGAACAAAGTAAGAAGGGGCAGAGATAGAGCAAGTGGAAAAGTTACATTGACAACCTGCTTAACAGACTTACGCCTTGGTGCAAGCTCCCACACATAATCGTGGGTATACCCTCCAAGGAGGCTGAGTGACTTTGGCCAACGTCGATTCCAGGTATTGTGAAGACTTGCCCCTCCACAGTCACCTCGTGTAAAGACCCTAAAGAGATAGGTCACTAAGGTTACCAACTACAACAATGATTCCTAGGGAAACAGTCAACAGTCCGATCCATGCGCAAGGGCAGTGTATCTAGCCCGAAATCAACTCGAAAGGCTTCCACTCATCATTGTGGGTATACCTTCAAGCGACCCCCATAATACGTGCAATCTCTACACCAAGACCAACAAAGCAAGGTGAGTAACTCTGTCAGTCTCAATGCGACCTCAAGTTTGACCCTTGTGTGAGAAGGGATTCCCATGACAAAATGTAGCAAGTGGATTCACCACTCCCTAAATCAATATTCTATGTTTGTTCGCGGCTTTTGAAAGTTATCTTTCACACCTATTCCAAATCCCTACAACTAATCTAATGTAGGTTTGCTACCAGAAAATATAAAAATGTCTAATCAATTTTTATAAGAGCTTTATTTTTAAGGTTGTTGTTACTAAAAAGGAATATGGCATGGGCAATATGGTGTTTTGATTGACTCGAAAGTTATGCAAAAAGATGAATATGCAATCTTTTCATTTCGATGAAAGCTATGCTACGAGAAGGAGAAAACATTTATCATTCCCAAATGTGCAATGTCTCAAAATTTTACTAAACTCATCAATATCAAGATTTTCAAGAAATGAGACAAATAGATTGTACACCAATACACGATTCACACCCCCCCCCCCAGCCATGAGGGGGATTTGTTTTTAGAAGTCAAGACCAAAAATGCCAAAAATCATGCAATTCCGCTACTTCAAATGCAAGGATGCCCCCAATCTAATGCAAAGCAAGAAAGTAATTTTTTTTGTTTTAAAGATAGCTAAAAGAAATAGAAAATCTATATAAAACAAAGTAACCCAAACAAAATTTCTCTTTTAACACGAGTTATTCAATAAAAGAAAAAGAAGTTCTTTCACCGAACAATTCTAAAGAAAAAACAATGCTTTGTAACAGAAAGACACTCAAAGGAAGAGATCAAATATTTCAAAAGAAAACAAAGAAAAAATAAGGCAAAGATGGTTGAAAGCAGGTTCAAATTTTGTCAAGCAGACTGTAATCGGACCCAACAAATCACCACATAACCACATCATAGATCTGGGCAGGGAAAACCACCAAAAGCAATTTTTTTCGCAATCTCCACAGGCTGGAAGACTAGCACAGTGCGGAAATCCTTGATAGATGCAAGCCAGAAATGGGTAGAGTGTGGAGTTTTCGCACTGGTCTAAATATGCAGGGTGCAGAAATCCTAAGTCGTTGCACTGTCCCTCAAAGAAGGGTGCGAAAATCAAACAAAAATGGAAAAAATCAAAAAATTGAGAAGGTTTTCCATTGAATTTTAACAGTCAGAGAGTCAAGATGGATCTCCCAGTGACTCAGAAAAAAGAAACCAAGCAATCAGAGCAAGAAATCAAGACAAACTAGGAAAACAATATGATCCCCAGTGGAGTCGCCAATTTTGTTATCAAGTTAATTGTTAAGTGTAGACACAAATCAATCCCCCTAGCTTCACTATGAAACTAGAACAAAACAAGACAGTACACTACTCTTTCCTTAGCTTTCAATTATCAAATAAGAAATGGATATAGAACATACCTTTTAAATATCGAAGATCTGACTTCGCCAATGCAATCCAAGATCCGCCGTGAGGCTTATGGAGAAATATCTACAAATAAACACAAGCCAATGAAGACAAGAATAACATAGTCTATTTGATATGAAACTATGTACGTGATCAAGGAATCAAACAATATGAACAAATGACATTCATATATGAAATAAAATTATATTTGTATTAAAGAATGTGGAAGAAAGATACTACCAGATGCCTTGATGTTGTCAGGTTCCTTCCAACAGTTCCTTGCTTCCCACGCACTTCTTGCTCCAATGGATTCTGAGACTGTGTATCTGATAGCTACTCACAATCTATCTTGACAAAGCAAAGCTCAAAGCCACTCTAACCAAGATAACAATATCAAGCCAAAACAACTAACTTTCTCCATGAGATCTCCTCTCCTTTTATAAGTTTAAGAGGATAAGGTGAGGAGGTTAGGATGATCCCACTAAAACATGAAAGTGAGTAAGATTCAAACCGTTCAAAGGCTACCGCACCATAGAATCTTATACTTATAGAATCATCAAGAAGACGCTTGTTTTTCTCACATACAGGAATTTCTACACCCTAGATATAGTGCAACCTGCGGAAATCAGGCATTTCCACACCCTAGCTATAGTGTAGCCTGCGGAAATCAGGCATTTCCGCACCCTAGTTATAGTGAATCCTGCGGAAACTCCACAACCTAGCTTTAGTAAAGCCTACAGAAATCAAGCATTTCCACACCCTATGTATAGAGCAGCTTGCAGAAATCCTCTTTAATAGGGTTTTTACAAAGGAAAATACAACTTCTTCTCTCAGTAAAAGTTCTTCTCCCTTCTTTCTTCAGGAATTCAGGCCACTGATCCTTCTAAAGACAAAGGATAGGTTTACATCATTAACAGTCATAAGGGTGAAGAAAATAATGTGTAACACAGAGACAGAAGAAACAAACACATAATCTTTCTGGGGAAGCAAATACATCACAAAAGGTGAACAGGAAGATGAAGAAATCTTGAAAAATTGAATCATGTTGAAGAAGAGAATATCAAGCTCAGAAACAAAAATAGAGAGTTCAATAATGAATTGAAAAATTATGAAGAATAGAATAATAAGCTTGAAAAGACAATTGACAGCTTGAAGGAGTAGTTAAATAAATCCAAAAAGACTAAAGATTATGAGAAATTAAAATAAAAATTGGATCACACAAGAAAAGAGTTGATGAAGTACTGAAAATTTAGATGAAATTATTATCAAACATAGATCACCTATTGATAAAACAAGACTTGGATATGACAACAGTTTGAAGAAAACAGACACAGATAACACAAACAGGGAATATGAAGGAAATTCTAGAACTTATGCACATGCCTTAAGAAGTGGAATCAACAAACAAGAGGGAGTTGAAGAAAATCATAAACATGACACCTCCAGCTGGAATAAAAGATCATAATTCAGAAGGGGTGAGACACCAAGAAGGTCCTTTTCTACCAGGTATGAGAGTATTTTTCTTGGTCATTTTTATGCTTGCAGAAACTTTGGACACAAAGAAATTCACTATAAAATCAATGCAATAAATAACTATATGAGAAACATAAATGATTACGGATATCCAAAGGACAATCATGTAAATAGTATATCTAGAAATGCTCATGGATTTGTCAACAAAAATTACAATCCATTTGATCGACTCATGGATAAGAAAATTGTATGATACAAATGAAATAATCTTGGTCATAAAGCACGAGATTGCAGAAATATGAAACAATATGCTCATCTCATAGAACCAACTATAGTATGGGAAAGGAAAGAAAACCCAAACAACGAATATTGTCGATTAGCACTGCTTGATGAAAATAAAGAAGATGAATGGTACATAGACAGTGGGTACTCAACACACATGATTGGGGACCAAAATAGATTCATCAGCTTAAAGAAAGGAAAAAGTGCCAGTGTTGAATTTGGAAATGACTCCTCTATCAAAATACTTGAAAAAGGTGTAGTGAGCATTGGAAGTGAAAATGTAAAAGAAGAAAATGTCTTATTGGTTGAATATTTGAAGCATAATATCCTTAGTGTAAGTAAAATATGTGATCAGGGATACAATATTAAGTTTGATTCCTGAAGATGTGAAATTAGAGAAGAAGACTCAAGAAGATTGGTTGCAATAGCAACAAGAAGACCAAATAACATATACATCCTAGACAAA
>ML800406.1:18915-36897 GCA_009831015.1 Picea engelmannii
CTTGAAGTACAAATTTGTATCAGCATCACTTTTTTGAAATCCCAAACTTTTAAGAAAGCCATCAATCCTGTCATACCAAACTCTGGGAGCTTGCTTAAGACCATACAAGGCCTTCCTTAGATTGCATACATGAGTGCCTTTTTAACGCAGTACAAAACCATATGTTTGTTCCACAAAGACCTCTTGTTCAATCTTTCCATTCAAGAATGTCGTTTTTACATCCATCTGATGTAGCTTCCAACCACAAATGGCAGCTAAAACAATAATAGTTTGAATGGAGGTATACCTGGCTACAGGAGAAAAAGTCTCTTCATAGTTGATTCCTTCTTTTTGAGTGAAGCCTCTGGCTACAAATCTTGCTTTGAACATTTCCACACTTCCATCAGTTGCATGTGTTGGGTATTATTTGTTGGTCTTCTCTACTTGTTCTTTGGTTACCATATGAGTTATCGACCCAGGGTTCATGTCATTCGGGTTTCCAACAAATCCTCTAAAACTATTAGTCCTCATGGTAAACCAGAATGCAACACAGTACACATAATGCACTGTGCAGTCTCACCCGAGATAGCTTAAAATGGGTGGTTGTAAGACTCAGGTGTTTACAGCCTAGGATTGAGTATGAGATAGGGGTTTATTCTTTAGAGCCATGTACTATGAATTTTAAGTGTAATCTACTTATTCTTCATGGGTGCATATTTACATTTCACAGTTTATTTCCTGAACATCATAATCGTACTCCATAACAATGTATTAACTCATTCATCAAGCATAACAATGAAGTACTGAAAGAGAGTAAAGATATACATGCATTCACCACAATACACAAATATTACCATGGTTCACCCCCTCCTGGGCTACGTCCACAAAGATTTGGCTCTTGGCTCTTTTATTATGGTAGTTCTGCATTTCCGGCACCACGTGCTTACAATTATCCTCAAAATGGTTCGGATCTGTATGGGGCGAACTAGATCGCACCAGGCTCCACAATCTGCAATCTAATCCTCAGATCTACCTTCTCTCCTCTATTCTTAGCTCAAAAGCTTCCAAAATTGGTACATAAAATTCTTACATACCGCATCAACTTGTACATAACTATCTTGTAATATTACCAAACTCAAACCTCTAAGAAAACAATGAACCTAATACAAAAAATTCCAACCTCTATATGATACCTGCGTATCTATATTTATATATATCAGGCTCTTCATCCATTTACAAAATATTACCAAAACCCTAACCCGACCGTCATTAGGTCTTCCTCCCATGTGCGTGTTGTTCTTCCTCTAGCTGTCGCTTTCCTTGTGCACGCTTTCTTTCATGCGCGCATGATGTTCTTTCTCCAACTATTACTTCAGTTTCTGCATGCTTTCTTTCCCACGATCCTCCTTCTTTCCACTTTGACATGGTGCCAAAAGCCCCCCGACACTGACATGTGACTCATCTTGAGTCACCTAATCTTTCTGTGTGATCTGATAATAGGGGTCTGACTTGTTTTGCTATGCAATCACCCTCTACTCCATTAAAATAAACTTCAGGACCTTGCTCAATGTCTTAGTTGTGCAAGAGAAGTTATGTGTCAAGTTTATGCCTCTTTTATGTGTTTATGTGTGAGGTTCTTTAAAAGGTTAAATGTTGTTTAAATAAATACAATAGCAACATAACATGCAAAAAAATATAACCAACAACTCACAACAATGAGAACATGATAAAGGAGTTCACCCCCAACTGGGCTACATCTCCTCGAGCCTCCATCAATGGACTAGGCTCTCTGGGATTAGTTTTTCAAATATTCTTTTACAATATGTTTCTCAACTCAAATGGATATACCGACTGTACCATTGGGTTCAGAATACATAAAAACCCCAAAAAATGACTAATAGAACTCTGAAAATGGACCATGGCTCATCCGGGCATGACCTCTTCTACATGTGGCCTTGAGCTTCCCTGAGCTTCCTTGTGGAAACAACACCTATAAAATTCCTCAAATGCCTCTGAAACCTATCCCAATGTGTTCAGAGCATAACAATTAGTCAAAAATGACTATTCAGTCACAAAAAATAGACTTGGGCTCATCTGAGCATGGCCTCCTTCAATGGTGGCCCTAAGCTCCCTAGAGCTCCTAAAACTTCAAGGTAGAAAAACCTACAAAAGAAGTCTCAAAATGGATTTTAAAACTATGCCAATGGATTTAGAACATCCAAAAACCCCTAGCTGGGCTTTTTCGACACCTCATTTGGCCAAAAAATGAAGAAGTTAGGCCTCCTACCATTTTCCTCCTTCAAGCTTGTTGTCTCTGGTTCGCCAAAATGCACTCCTTTGTGAGTAACTTGGATTCTGGGTGTTTCCCATGCATAAACCTAGAACACGCGTGCATGCTCATAAAATGTGCTAAATTGTCACACCGTTAACGAACTAAGCCCCTGAATCTCGGAGGTGTTGGGCGCATGGGGGCCATGTGGCCACGTCCCAACGCATAAAAAGGGCTATGTTACAAGGTTATCCATGGGTGTGGCACGTGTCGGGTGTGTGTATGCACCAAGTGTCGGGTGAAAGTGGTTGACCATTTTGAAAAATCACGTGGCAAATTTTGTGTGGAGTCGGGTCACATGGGTGCATATGTAAACAAGGGTTGGGGCTAAGCCCCATCCCAGACCCCCGCGCCAACCTTTAACACATTTAAATTTAAATAAATTTAAAATTGTTAGATGGTAAGCACTACCATGTGGGTGCGTTGGCAGCCCAACCTTTACCAAGACTTTGCATATGGTGGGTGGGGGAGGTCTAGGGTTCGAACCCCACAGACTCCATAAAATTTTTAAACACCATAAACGTTAGGGTGCCATGTGGCAGCCCACGTCTGGGCCATGTGGCACCTCCCAATTTTCCATCAACATGCCACTTGTCAAAATCTCATTCACCCACATTTATGCCCAAACTACCAACTTAACATCTTTCCACGTTAGCATGTTCAATCAACACCTACCACGTCATCACCTGTATGGACTGTACAGTCAACAATTTTTTTACCTCTTTGGCAAATTGAATAGAACGCAATATATCACTCATTCGATGTCCATTTGAACCTATTCGAAGTGCGTTGGGTTCATGATGACAAGGCCTACGCACCCGTCCATTTTGAAGTGATTCTGAACACTTTTATTTTTGTGCTAAAATTTGACCCTGGTCCAGATTCTGATCACACCTTCCCACTGAAAGGCTTTTGGACTCACAAAAGATGACGATTATCTTCCCGAGACTCATTACTCTTCTACTTCCAAGTTCTATCAACTGATTCTACTTGAAAATTCTTTTTGGCAATCACCTGGGTACCTTGACATGCCTTGCACTGCAACTGGCTATGTCCCTCAACCATTGTTCTCTGGCTACTGCTGACCCACTGTTCTCTTTGTTCTTAGAAGATTGACATCCTTCCCATTGAGAATAAAGTCCCTCTTGTGAACTCTTTGGCATCAACACAATCCACTCTACAATGGATGGAAAAATATTTCCCGCGGCATCTTGTCACAATCCAAGAAAACCATCAATCTTGTAAACAAACTTATACAGGAATAAAAATGATGCCAACAAAGTATTTTTCTCTTCAAGCAATAATGGTCGCATCTTGTATTTCATCAAAGTACATGGATTTTGTCTACATCTTGGTGTACCCAATATCGACTTACAAGCCAACAAATACCATCAACTAAACATAAGCCGAAAAACATTATTGACACAACATAGTCATCAAGACAACATTGACACAAGTCGAGACTCATTTGAAACATATCGACATTCCCAAAATGACAAGTCGACATTCATGATACACAACCATGTCACAATCATGAGTCACTCATAATGAACTATCACCAAGTTCATTTTTTACACATACAAAATCCCATGCATGTGCATAGCTTTTCAACTCTCCTTCAAGTACAAACATAAGTACATAAACCCAAAAACATGTGGGTACATAAGAGCTGAAAATGAAAAAGATAAATGGCTGCAACAAGTGAGTATCATACCCATCTTTTACATCCTCCGAGCGAAGTTGTGCAACAACAAGAATGCCTTTAAAATAATTGCATTCACATGCAAACTTGCATCATACAAGTTGTGATAAACTGTTGCAACTTGTCATACTTTCAACAAAAATGCATACATAAGGCTGAAATGTGCATCTACAAACAAAGAAATGAAAGCCTTACTTATTCAAGAAATCTAACCATTTCTTACCAAGCCAATTCAATGGTGACTTTTTCTACTGAAGATCGTCTTCTTGTGAATCATCTTGACTCACATCGATGATGGAATCTTCTCCTCTTCCATTCTTTCCAGTCTCTTTATTCATCCGCTTCTTGTGCCATGAATGGGTGGTTGGATGCAATGTCGAACATTGGTCAATGAGATGACCTCTCTTTTGGCAGTGAGCAGTTGGTGTGAGTTGTTCTCGAAGATTCTTGTTCTCCTTCTGGTACTGATCAATTGCTTTTGCAATCTGGTTGATATTTTTTTTTGTTGGGAGTTCATTGCCTTGCACAGTTCTTGGAAGTTTCCCAAAAATTTCTTCCACTCTTCGTTCTATCTCGTTCCTATGTTTTTTCTCCTCTTGAGTTTCAGACTTGGCCTACTCACTCACTTTTTCCAACGCTTCCCTCTTCTTTGTTGTTTGTTGTAGCTCAACTAAGTTTTTATGTGCACGATACTATACCTCGTGGTCGACACTAACCTTCAATTTGTGTAATTCCCTTGATGGCATCCACGTCAAGACCAACTGGATGTGGTCTAAATCCTTCAATGGTGTCTTCCCCACAATTTCATCCATACGAAGGATGCTAGGTTTGATGTAGATCGTTCTGTTTGTGTGTGGTATTGAGAGGACTGGGTCTCGTTCTTCTACCTACACTCTTTCTTTGGTCTGTAGAATCGTTCGATCTATGCCTCTGTTTCTACTTTTTATCTGGACTTCCCCAAGTTTCTTGAGGAACTGTCCCATTTCTGCCAACTCATTTTGCAGTTTATCCCTGTGATGTGCTACATGATCGAAATATTATGCTAGGCAATCCTGGACCATTATGACGATCATTTTCCCATCATCCTCTATGATCGTGTAGTCTGGAGATGCTCATTCCACCTTCGATTTCTTGCCCGCGCCTCCTGCCTGTGTGGTTGGTCTGTTATTTCCCCCTGGTTCCTGTGTGATGGGATTTGGGGCGGTCTCCTGTGCTCCCTCAACTTGTTTCTCTTGTCTGTTGGTCGGATATGTAGTCTCTTTCTTCCCTTTCTGGGTCCCTTTCTACGTTGACCCATCATCTTCCTAAGTTGGCTTTCCTTGGACCATCCTTGGGTTCTTGGGCATTGGGATTTTTGGAGGCTATGTTTCCACCTGCGCTGCCTCTCGTTCTGATATTATTTTCGGTATTTCCCAGGTAATGGCTGCGATCCTCCATTCATCAAGCAATTCACTGATGACCATGTCGATATCACCTTCTATGATGCAGTAGTGCATTTGTAGCCACTATTTATCTGGATCCTACCTTGGTTGTATCAACATGGTTTGTCGTGTAGCCCGGAAGTTGACGAATTTCTCATATTGCGCGATAGCCTCTGCTGTTATTCTCCATGATCGGTTGATAACTTCCTATATGTCCCATAGGTATTATTTGAATATGATTCCATTCTCCGTCTTATGCCTGGCCTGTGGCCTGGATCTCAGTAATTGGTATCTCGCTCTTGCTGGTTGTGGTCTAGTACAAAAAATTGTATACCCTAGTTCTCGCCATCCCATGAAGGATATTAGGGTAATTAGCCATGAGTAATGGAACTATGTGACTAGGTCCTGTGCATCCTTGCAGTCCTCTTCAAATAAGTTCAATAAATAGGGCACCCAGCTCATTGAGGTGCCTTCGGCACACTGATCTGCAACTGCAATGACTCCAGCTGGTACTTACTCTTTGTGGCATTTTCTTAGCAATTTGCATGCTAATATCTTTGCGCCCAATTGTGTGGCTGCGTTGTTGACCCGTTTGATTATAATGCCTCTCGTTCTCCTGGCAGTGCCCTATTTCTTCTTTATTTCCTCTGCCAATGCTTTATCCTTGGATTTTTCATCCAGCATCAACGCGAGATCCATAACCCATATGGGTAGTCCTGTTATCTAAGAAATAAGCTCAATAGTTATGGGGATGGGTTTGTCTATCCATATATCCCCTCCATGGGTGACTTCTAATAGTTGTTTGACGCATGCCGTTGCGTACTGGCCTCTACCAAAATGTGGTAGCTTAAGCAAACCTAAGATTCCTGTTTTTTCCATCCCAACTGCCCACTGGTGTGGCTGGCTAATCGTTTCTCTAAGTTGGTTTATGGTTATGGTCTGCATAAATACCATCTACACAAGTTTCGAGAACTTGATTTCGTCTGATACATCATGGTTGGAATAATTGAGTTTCCTGACGTGACCCAGTAGCTGCGGTTCTACCTATACTCCATCTAGTATGCGTGGTAGCACATTTTTTGTTGCAGGTTTCTTGTGAGGTGAGCTCCATATCTGAACTCTTTCTTCCTATTGTGGTGGCTGGTTAGAAGTTCCAGTAGCTTCTGGTTGCTCCCTTGTAAGCCATTATGGCCAAGCTGAGGTAGTTCCAATGGTCTCCTCTATTGGTTGACCTAAGTTGGGTGCTTGAAACTCTTCTGTTTGCATCGTTTCTTCCAGATTATGTGTCGTTTCGTTAACTTCCATGACTTCTTCAATGCTTTATGGTTGCGCTTCCTATTGGGCTTATGCTTCCTCGTTCTGAGGATCCTGCACCGCTATTGGTGTGTCCTTCTTCATGGCCTCTATTTTTGGTTGTTTAATTTCTTCCAATGCTAGTGTAGGGTTCATCAGTATCATCTATGGAGATGGAATTTCATCGATATCGATGATCTCCGATTATTGTTGTTCATTTTCTTCCAGCAGTCCTCGTGACCTATTTTGAACCCTGGTCAGTCTGGTTCTCTGGCCTGATTCTGCTGGCTTCGATGGGGCCATAGTGGTGACTGTTGAACATTTTCTAAGGTCAAATGACATTGGTGAGCTTTGTGGTCTCACTCTGTTCATTCTGCCTGCTATTTCTCTCTCTCGCTGTTCTCCTTTCGCGAATAAACTAGTTTCTCCCGTGCTCACGTGTTGTATGGGCTTGTCATGAAGCTTGTCGAGGATGCTTCCTCCATTATGTGATTAATGCACCATAACTACTGGTTCAATGCATATGCAATGGTTTTTTACTTTCCATTACTCTTTCTTTTTCATCTCCATATGGCCCTTTTAATGTGATGTCCCCTCAGTCCTTGTCGTTCTTTAAGTTTGCTTCATGTTGTCCTGTCAGCCTGCTTCCTTCGACTTTCCTTTTCCCGATTGCTACCTTTTTTATATGACCATTGTCTTTGCCTTTGCTGAATTTGCATTTTGAATGTCATGTGGCCTTTCTATCTCTGACGTGCTACACAATATTTAGTCTTGTTTCCTTTTTTTCTCTTTATGATTTTTATTTTTTTACTGCACGGTGGGTGGTCGATTGTCCTTGTACAGCTTCAGTCGACTCCCGTTGATGATTCCTCTGAGGTCTGTGCTTGCTAAATCTATTAACTGTACATATCCTCCATCTGTGACAGATTTTACCTCGTATGGTCCTAACCAATGCATTCTAAGCTTCCCCGGGTGTTGAAACAATTTGTTGTCATAGCGAAGTACTAGATCTCCTTCTTTGAACATTTTCTTCTTGATGTTTCGATCATGCCAAGCTTTGTCTCTTGCTTTCTGTACTTTTTGGTGGAATCCTACCAAGATTCGATCTTCCTCCATTGATAGTAACTGATTTAGTCTTTCCTGTACTACGCCTCGTTCTGTCATTTGTGTGATAGTTGCTACGTGTAAACTGGGTATTAAAAATTCTAATGGAACTACTTCTTCTTGGCCATAGACTAGTTTGAATGGTATGTGCCCTATCAACCTTTTGCATGTAGTCCTATACACCCATAATACTATTGTTACTTTGAGGTCCCAATCGTATTTTTTGACGTTACAGATCTTTGTCAGTGTGTTCTCTAGAATTTTGTTGAAGGCTTGTACTGTGCCATTTGCCTATGGGTGATACGGTGTGCTTTTCTAGTGCTGAACTTCAAACTCTTTAAGAATCGCATGGATTTTTTTTTTATGAAGTGTGTTCCTTGGTCACTCATCAAGACTCTTGGGAACCCAAATATAGTGATTACTTCTTCAAACAAGAAGTGTGCAGTTGTTTCTGTGCTGCAATCTTTTATTTGTGCGACTTCCACCCATCTTGTTAGGTATTCCATCGCAGTGATAATGTATATTTCCCCTATTCTTTTGGCTGGTGGGTTAATTGGTCCCACAAAGTCTATTTCCCATTTATCAAATGCCTATAATGTTACTTGTGGTCATAGTGGCATCTCATCCCTTCTATTGGGTTTGCCTACCCTTTGACAGACATCGCATCTCTGATAGTACTCTTTCTAATCTCTGTGGATCATTGGCCACCATAATCCTATGTGTAGTACCTTCTGCACGATAGTTTTTCCTACATAATTCCCTCCTTCCATTCCCTCATGGGATTCTGCTAACATTCTTGGTTGTTCATGCTCTAATAAGTACCTTTGTAAAATTCTATCTGCACCCATCTTGTATAGATGTCCTATGATAAGTTGATAGTCGGTTGCGTGGACTACCAGGTTCTTCTTCTATGTGGTGGTATATTCTTGTGGAACATTACCTATAGTCAATTACTGAATGATATATTTGAAGTAGTCATCAACAATCTGTACTAAGAATAGCTGTGCATCTGGAAAATTGTCTTCTAAGTTCGTAGGTTCTTCTCCATTTGTGACCCTTGACAGGTGGTCAGGTCCTGCATTCAGTTTTCCTGGTTTAACTATTACCTCAAAGTCAAATTTTTTGAATAGCAGTAATCATCAACAGATTCTCCCCCCCAACACTGGCTTGTTGACTAGGTATTTCAGGGCTGAGTGATTTGTAAACATCTTAAAGTGTTTCCCCAATAGGTAATTTCTGAACTTCTATAGTGCATAGACCATAGCTAGGCCTTCTCTTTCTTTCGTGTTATAATTATGTTATGAGTTTGATAACTTTCTACTTGCAAAGGATATTGGGTGATCCAAGTCTTCTGCTCTTGGCTGTGCTAAGATAGCTCCAAGTTTTATCGCTGATGCATCTACATGCACACATTATTTTTTTTCCCAGTCTGGAAATACTAATATTGGCACGATAACCATGTTTTCCTTCAAGGTATGCAGACCATGTTGACACTCGTCGTTCCATTGATACTTTGTATCCTTTCTTAACAACTTTTCCATTGGTGTTGTGATCTATGCATATCCTTTGATGAATTTCCTATAGTATCTTATGTGTCCTAATGTTTCTCTTAGATGGTAGACTGTTTTTGGTGCTGGCAAGTTAACAATGACTGTGATCTTTGCCAGATTGACCAATAAACCTTGTTTTCATAATATATGGCCCAATAGTATCCCAAACGATGTTCCAAATATGCATTTTTTTATATTCAGTGATATCTGGAACTGTCTGCATCTTTCTAACATTAGTCATAAAACTTCCACATCATTTTTCAATAGGCTATAAATTGTCCAATCATCTAGGTATACTTAGAGAAACTGATGGATGAAATCATTGAATGCTACGATGACCACTTTGGATAATATTGCGGGTTCATTATTCAATCCAAACAGCATGATTGTGTACTGATAAGATCCCCATTATGTCACAAATGTGGTCTTGTGTCTTTCCACCTCTGCTATCTTAATCTGATGGTAGCCTGAGAATCCATCGGTGAATGAGTAAGCTTTGTGCCCCCCCACATTCTATAACACTTCATCCATGAATGGTGTAGGGAATGGGTCATTTAGGGATGCATCGTTCAACTTCCTCAAGTCGACGCATATCCTGATCTGTCTTCCTTGTTTCTTGTCCTATACTACCATCGGGCTTATCCATTCTAATTCCTCGACTAGTTCGATGATGCCAGCTTCGAGCATCCTATCGATCTCATCCTTAAATTCTTGTTTATATGTGGGGTTGAGTCTGTAGGGTCATTTTTTAATAGGTCTCGCATCAGATCTGAGTGGTATTTTCATTTCTGCTAATTCTCCGGCTATACCCTTCATCTCTGTAAATGTTGTGGGAAAAATGTCACTATATTCGTGCAACAATTTTGTGATGCTTTCTAATGTTTGCTCATCCCAGTAGTCTCCAATGCTGGCCACTTGGGCTAATCAACTATCCCAATGTTAACTTTCTTTATTTTGATTGTCGCAAAAGTGACTTTTGATTCTATGGGTGGTCCTTCCACATCTATTTCTCCTTCAACTTCTTCGATCTGAATATTGCACAAATCATCTCCATCTGGTGCTTTCTCCTGTACATGGTAACATGACAATAGTTCCTTGACTGTCTATTTATTCCATTGTTGTTATTTTGTGATAATTTCTATTTCTGGTTCTTTAATGAATATGACTCCTCTGATCTATTTCAAGGTTGCATCTATGTTGGGTTTCTCATGCTCGAATGAGAAAGTGATGGTAAAGTTCTGTTGCAATGTCGTCCATGTCGTAGTTCCTCTACGCAATTCCTGGTCTATATATCAGTTCGCTAGTATGCCCTATAAAGTATGTATGAAGTGATGGGGCCATTCCTCTGGTGGTGTCATTTTCCATAGCGCTTTACACTCCTCCAAGTGTTTTGTTG
This sequence comes from Picea engelmannii, assembly GCA_009831015.1. Classification (NCBI taxonomy): domain Eukaryota; kingdom Viridiplantae; phylum Streptophyta; class Pinopsida; order Pinales; family Pinaceae; genus Picea; species Picea engelmannii. Next base: position 29,690 of record ML800406.1, read on the forward strand.
GTGTCCCTAGTCCTTCATATTTCTGATGTATGTTGTCTTTATGTTCTGCGTCGAACCTTATGCATAGTAAATGCTTACATTGATACCACTCTGTGATGGCCTCTTTATGTGTCCCCCACCATCTTGCGGGTGTGGCCTTGAATGCTAAGTCGAGTGCTAATAGTCTCTAATTATCTAATACTTCGTCTTCATATTGTGTCAAAAATGTTTCCAAATCATTTAGTCCATGGAAACTGGATGGTTCTCTGATTTTGGTGCCTACCCATCTTACTGTGTGGTCTATTCTTGCACATATTCTCGTGGATACTTCATGTAGCCTTTGTTTCCAGTTTTCTAATCCAGTGTCTGAGTTTGTTGCACATGAAGTAATTCTCTTCCAACTGAGTACCCCGTCTGTAGTTGGGTTTATGTAGTCCTCATCACGCACAATTGTTCTATACAATTGTTCGATCTCCTCTAAGTCCAAGCAAGTGGGTTCTACAAACCTTTCCCCTTCTGATGGATCTAGTGGTTCTAGGACCTTGTATTCTCTGGATTCAAATGTCATTTTCCTGGTTTTCAAATTGATTATGGCCTGGTTGTCAAATGCCCAATCCAGACCAAGCAATGTCGGGTAAGGTGTTGTGCGTATACTATTTCAATGACTTCAAAGTATGCTTTAGTTTGCACTCCATCAAGATCTACTGTCACTTCTTTCAGTCTACCTATTGGTAGGACTCTATGCTGGTTTGCTATTTTCAATTGGACATTTGAGTATCCCAGTGTTGGCTCTCCCATGCATTTCCATGTCTTCTTTGGTAATACATTTGCTTTGGATCCTATATCTAGTATGATGTCCCCCATGTTGAAATCCCCAATGTTAGCATTCAGTCTAAATTCCTTGATTTTTCTTCTTTTTGTGTGTAGGTGATTAACTATTTTCGGTTCTAGCTTTTCTTCTGTCTCGCTACTACATTTTTCTAGTATGCTTTGCAATATTTTCACAGATGATGGATCACTCAATACTTTTACACATGATTAAAAAAGACTTTTATTATACTTGTCCCATGGGTTGAATCTCATCGGTATGATCCAATGATGCTGGCATCTCGTACTCTGGTGCTTCCTTAAATGGCTGTGTAGTTGAGGTCGACATTGTATCTCTCTTCTGAAACTCTTGTCTAGATTCCTTGAAGGTCTCCTTTTCCTTTTTCCTGACAAACTTGTTTCTTTGTTTAGTGTTCTTCTTTACCCATTGGTTCTACGTTGGTTCATGTAGAACTGCATCGTTTCCTATTTTCGTTCCTCCTCAGGTAACTATATTGATGTTTCGTCCTTCATCCCTTGCTTTAGATGAAATCCACAGAACATTTTGATTTCTCTGGTTCCTCTTTTCTTGAATCTTTACTAGTAGTTTCAGATATTCGTTTGTATTGTGGTCTGATGCAGGACAATACATACAAGTTGCTGGTGGCAGTGGACATTCCCATGCATAATGTCTTGGCTGCTGAAAATTATGACATGTGATTGGTCCTCTACCGCGCCCAAAACCTCCTCTGGTTTGTCCTCCTCCTCTGTAGCTTTCTCAATCACCTCTCGACACATTATACTATGGTGCTTGATTGTACTGCACGGTATTGTACTAGGACTGTGTCGAGTTGTACTACAGCTGCACGTTATTGTAGGGTTGTTGCACAGTATTGTACTACTGCTGCACAATGTTGTATGGAGTTGGGGCTTGATTGAACTGTGGCATTCCTTGCCCAATCATCATTTCGGCATGGACCCTATATTTGTCTAATGTTCTTTCCCACATCAGCTCCATAGTTCTGCAGTCTTTATCGCCATGGCCCATTGACTTACAAAAGGTTCAATATGAATTCTTTGGAACTGTCTAGTATTTCTACATTAGCATGTAGTGATAAGGGTCGTGACCTGATTTCTTGCATATTTCGCACAATAATCCTCCTTGTGGTAGCAGATTTGGCATACCTGTTACCATATACTGCATGAATGTTGGGCATTCGTTCTTTTGGTGTCCTTCTTTCCTACATGTGGTGCACCAAATGGCTTCTCGTTTGTCCTTGTTTTTACTCTGGTTCAGTTGAAATGTTAAATTATTCAAATCATCCTTCATCTCTTCAATAGCTAGGTTTGTTTGTTGGTACTGGTTCTCTTCCAGTTGCAAGGCTGCCTGTAGAGCCTCTACCTGCGTATGAAACTTCTTTTTCTGTAAAGGGTATTTCAAGTGTGGTAGCAATTAATTGAAAAACAAGTGTCTATGTTGCGTCTCGGTCATAATATACTTCAATTTTCCCTTTAGTATCTTGAATCTCTGATCAATGTCCCATACAGACTCTCCTAGTTTATGTCTTATTTTGATCATCTCGTTCATATACTGATCCTCTGAGCTTGGCTTCTAGAATTCATTGATCAGTAACTTCTTAATGTCTTCCAGTGTCCTTGTCATCCCAAGGGAACTGTTTGTGCCTAGACTCACATACCATTCTAGTGTGTGATCTCTTACATAATTGCTAGCGGCATGAGTTTGGTATCTTCATCAGTGATCTGCTTTGCTTCCCAGATCTTTTCACAAATTAACAAATGTTTCTCAGGGTCTTTTGTTGTTTCTCCTCGAAACTCTGGTAATCTGATAATGGGATCGTGTCCTACCATTTTGAATACTAAACTACTCCCTCCTTCGTGCAGTGTATATACCTAACTATTATTTCCTGAACCGACTCCTCCAGTTGTTGCTCCTTGTGTATATGTACCTCCTGTTGTTGGACTTCCTCCGAACTTCGGTTGTCTAAACGGTGGTGTTCTCTTTGGTGTATTAGTCGCACATGGGTTTATGGGTTCCACACTGCCATTAATATGGATAGGATGGCTGCCTTCTCCTCCCGTTCTTGGGCCTCTCGTATTCCTCTCGTATGTTGCATGCAGGATTTCCTCAATATGCTCCATAGCCCAGAGATCCTCTACCTCTTCCTCATTGCTAGCCAAGCCCTCCCTCTCATCTACGACTCTCTTCTTGGTATTCACCTTATATTGGTAGGGTACTCCTCTATGCATCATTCTTGATGATGCCAATATCCACTTAAGATGGTCTTCATCCATCATAATTGGGTCTAAGGGTTCCACCTCTTTTCCTTTATCCTTTCCTCCTTCCATTTATCTTCTCTCTGTCAGTGCTTCCCCCCTTCCCCCATGCATGCAGGGAAGTCTAGTTGTCTGATTCCATTGTCATTACACCTTTGTTATATAGAAATATCTTAATAGAAGTATACAGTGATAGAATGTACCTTCCTTGGGGTCCAAGTATAAATTATTTATCTTCTGTGCTATATGACTTCATTGTGTCGACTACAAACTCTATGATGAAGCCTGCCACAATACTATCAAGCCAAAAATCTACTGCATGGGTAAATTTGTTGTTCACCTATTGTAACTGTGCAATATGTACTAGGGTCCAATCTAGTTATTGAATCTGGTTCGTCGCGTGGTTATCCTTGAACGTTAATATCCACTCTTGTAGTAGATGCGGAAAATCACAGAAAAAGACTTCGTGTAAATCAGCAAATATGTATTTATCGAGATATTTTTGAGGTGTAATTATAGGGTTTCTATTGTCTTTCTGTGCAAACTCTAGCTCTTTGGTTCTCAACCAGCCTTTGATTTCCACTTTCATGGGATTCCAAGGTCTCAACATTCCCTTCTAATGGTTCATTGCTCTCTTGTTTTGCTCATTATTTTCGCGTTCACTCTATCTCATCTACTCAGTCCTTTCTCATTCGTACCAACATGGAAGAAGAACCATTTGTTGTGTATTATTTGTTGGTCTTCTCTACTTTTTATTTGTTTATCATCTGAGTTATCGACCCAAGGTTCATGTCATTCAGGTTTCCAACAAAGCCTCTAAAACTATCGGCCCTCCTGGTAAACCAGAAGGCAACACAGTACACAGAAGGCACTGCACAGTCTCACCTGAAATAGCTTTAAATGGGTGGCTATAAGACTCAGGTGTTTATAGCCTAAGATTGAGTATGAGATAGGGGTTTATTCTTCAGATCCATGTACTATGAATTGTAAGTGTAATCTACTTATTCTTCACGGGTGCATATTTACATTTCACAGTTTATTTCCCGAACAACATAATCCTACTCCATAACAATGTATTAAATCATTCATCAAGCATAACAATGAACTACTGAAAGAAAGTAAAGATATACATGCATTCACCACAATAAACAAATATTACCATGGTTCACCCCCTCCTAGGCTACGTCCACAAAGATTTGGCTCTTGGCTCTTTTATTATGGTAGTTCTGCATTTATGGTGCAACGCACTTACAATTCTCCTCAAAATGGGTCGAATGTATATGAGGCGAACTAGATCGCACTAGGCTCCACAACCTACGATCTAATCCTCATATATACCTTCTCTCCTTTGTTCTTAGCTCAACAACTTACAAAATTGGTACATAACATTCTTACATACCGCATCAAGTCGTACATAACTATCTTGGAATATTACAAAACCCGAACCTCTAAGAAAACAACGAACCTAATACAAAAAATGCCAACCTCTATATGATACCTGCATATCTATATTTATATCTAGAGGACTCTTCATCCATTTACAATGTATTACTAAAACCCTAACCATACCGACGTTAGGTCTTCCTCCCATGTGTGTGATGATCTTTGTCCAGTTGTCTCTTTGCTTGTGCACACTTTCTTGCATGCATGCGTGTTGTTCTTTCTCTAGTTGTTACTTCAGTTTCTGCACACTTTATTTCCCATGATCCTCCTTGTTTCCACTTTGGCCTGGTGCCAACAACATGTTTGATCTTATAGATACATTTGGAAGAAAACACTGATTTGTCTTTTGGCCTTGGTACAATGTCCCAAACATTGTTCTTTATAATAGACTTGTATTCCTCAAGCATGGCATGCTTCCATAATTGTAATTTATCTTCTTCTTCAAATGAATAAGGTTCAACATCACTAATGTTGCTCATCAGTGCAACATAGCCTCCAAACCTATGAGGCGTCTTCCTTTCCCTGAAATTTCCTTTGGGAGCAGCTATCCTTTCTGCTTCCTGCATTATTTCTTTAAGCCACCCTTGCTTCCTTTTGGCTGGAGGGTCTTAAATATTTATTTCTAACACTTCAGCAGGTTATAGAGGCTCATTACTTGGCCCTTCATGAGGTTCCTCCCTTTGATCATCTGACTCTTCATTTTCATAAGAGGGTGAAGCTGGATGAACTGCTTATGATTCCTACTGAAGCTCTATGGATTTCATAAATGTGCCTTGCTCATGGAAAGTCACATCTCTTCTTACCTCTATTTTCCTCTGTCCTGGTACATAAATCATGTAATCCTTGGAGTTCTCACTATACCCCACAAAAAACCCTTTCTTTCCTGAGGGTTCCATATTTTCCTCTTTTCCTTAGGGACAGGAATATACACAAGACACCCAAATATCCTTAGATTCCCTACTTTAGGTTTGATCCCTGAGAAGATCTCTTCAGGAGATTTTTCCTTCAAGATATCATGTGGACACCTATTCTGAATATACATGAAAATGGAGGTATCTTTTTCCCATAAATAATTTGGCAGATCCTGGTCAAACATCATTGCTTTTGTTGGCTCACAAATTTTCCTGTTTTTCTCTTAGCAACTTCGTTTTGCTGAGGGTTATATGGGACGGTCAATTGTCTCTTGATTCTTGATGACTTACAGAAATCCTCAAACTGAAGAGATTCAAACTCTCCTCCATTGTCTATTCTAAGGATTCTAATGTGTTTCCATGTGTGCTTTTCAATAAAGGATTTATACTCTTTGAATTTATCAAATGTGTCACGTTTAGCTTTAAGAATATATATCCAACATTTTCTTGAGTAATCATCAATAAAAATGACATAATACAAACAAGCACTGAGTGAGGGAGATGACATGGGACTCCATACATCATAATGAACTAGATCTAAGATGCCCTGAGCTATGTTGTCACTACTAGGAAATGCTTTCTTTATATTTTTACCTAGCATGCATCCCTTACAAGTTTCATTTTTACTAAGAGAAATAGAGGGCATACCACATACCATGTTTTGTATATCTAGAAGAGCTTTGTAATGAATATGTCCAAGTCTTATGTGCCACAACTCACTAGAGCTAGTCGCATCATGAGCAAATGTATGAACTGACTGTCTTGATACGACGTACAATCCTCCATTGCGAGTTCCAATGGGTTCTGTTGTACTTAATTTTCTACCTTTAGCCCATAGTAGTGCCTTCATGTCCTTGAAGATCACCCAATATCCCTTGTCCTCAAGGGTTGCAATTGATAGTAGATTCTTCTTGAGCCATGGAACATATAATACTTCATCAACATGAAGTCTATCCCCGGATTCCAATCTGAAGGAGATAGAGCCTACTCCCTCTATCTTGTAACATTTGTCATCCCGAACCTCAACATGCTCCGCTAAAGATTTTGTCTCGAAATCTGAGAGGATCTCCTTGTACCTTGTTATGTTCTTTGATGCACCACTGTCTACTAACCAAGTTTTCAGCCCCGTGAAAACTAAACTGGATAAGGCATAAACCAAGTAATATTCTTTTCTATTTTCTTTCTCATTAGAAGGACTTTTCTAATTTCTTTTGGATTCATCATCCTCAATAATTGAGCCATGATGTTTCCCTTTCCTTGGCTATTTCTTTCAAAACCAACAATCTTTAGCAAAATTTGTTGGCAATTTCAGTTAACAGAAAGCAAATCAGCGTATACTTGTCATTGATGGCAAGTACAGTTCTGGTTGCTGATGGCAAGTACAGTTGTCATTGCAGTGATGACAATAACAATGAATAGCCGCGCAACAATAATCGGGATGAGAAGAGTCAGTGACCGTTGATCGGGAGGAGAAGAGAAGATGATATCTCACCTGATGTTGATCAAAGGACATATCGTTCAATGATAGGCAGTCTTCTGTACATCACAGCATCCCGTCCTGATATAATGCAAGTTGTTGGAATGGTAGGCCATTTTCAGTCTGCTCCTAAACAAACTCATTTGGCAGCTATCAAGAGAATATTTAAATATCTGAAGGGAACAATGACATATGGACTGTGGTACCCTAGAAATCAGAATTTCTAGCTAATTGCTTATTCAGATGCTGACTGGGCAAACTGTGTTGATGAGAGAAAAAGCACCAGTGGAGGAGCA
>ML800406.1:41629-63267 GCA_009831015.1 Picea engelmannii
AAGATGACAAAGTGAATTGTACATGTAGGCCCTGAAGACAATTAAAGAAAAGAATTACAAAATAAGAAAGTGTCAGGTCGGCCCTAATGTTAAAAGGAAGTGAAATAAATGGTATAAATAAACATCATTATACATTCATTTGAGACAAGTCGAATTTCAGAGAGAAGAAGAAGTAAAAGAAGGCTGGATTTCAAGGGAGGATTAAGTCTTTTGGTGATGTGTTCTAAGGTATGTTATTTTCAGGTCATCTTACCATTTTTTCCATAACTTTTTTTATAGAACGATTCAGATGGTGAAATCGCTATGGTAGTGAGAAGACATATCAAGGTACATCTGGTAAAAAATTAAGCTCTTGATTCGCTATAATTATGGAGATATACTCTGTGGAATATAGGGTTTGTGACCAGTCCTGAAACTAGTAAAAAAACAGGTGTTCTGGGTAAAACAGTCATACCGTTTTCATACAGACTCCAAATGCAGTGGGACCACTTCCATTGGAAAGAGTACAGACTTTAGTTTCTTGTGTGAGAGTTGCAGAATCAGATGTTAAATATTGAGCGCGGGGCATGCTGTACAAGTCGGGTCTTCTGAACAGACCAGAATTGAATAAAGTTTTATTATCTCTCATATATTCTTGGGTGGAAGGAAGGGGCAAGGATAGAGCATTCAGATATCTCTTTATATTGGAGGATTGTATCTTCCTCTTGGAGGTTTATCCCTCCCTTTACATTTTGGAAGCTGTAGCTACCTTTGGAAGTCATTACTTCCCTTGAACAAAAACTATTGATTATTTCTCATATATATTGTGCATGGTGTATTGTGGTGTATTGGTGTAACTCTTATACTATTGTTCATTTCTCATTGGATATAATTGAATGGTTTAAGTATAAGTTGGAAAAGTTTTTTAAAATTGTACTTGATACTGATTCACCCCCCTCTCAGTATCAACAGAATCTCTGCATGGAGTATCGGGGATCGGGAATCAACACTTTGCAATGTCAAAATCTCTTGACATCAAGAACTCCGAAATCGCGAAATGCGATTTCGCGATTTAATCGCAGCCATTGAATCCAGAATGAATCTGAATCATAGATCCTAGCCCTGGTCAGAGTTTCGGGGATCGGGTTTTGGTATTGACAAGAACATTGAACATTAGACATCGCGAAATCGCGATACGCGATTTCCCGATAAGGCATATAGACTGTGGGCCACCCAGGAGTCAATGCATGACATGTGTAAGGAGTACAGAGGAAGTTGGGAATCAGCATATTGCAAGTCTAGGGGGTGTATGCGCATTATCATTATAAATGTTTCTTCCTCTTGGAAATCCACATCTCTACTTACCTCTATTTTCCTCTAACTTGGTAAATAAATCTTGTAAGCCTTGGAGTTCTCACTGTACCCCACAAAAACCCCTTTCTTTCTTGAGGGTTCCATCTTTGTCCTCTTTTCCTTAGGGACATGAGTATACATAGGACACCCAAATATCCTTAGATGCCCTACTTCAGGTTTGATCCCTAAGAATACCTCTTTAGGAGTATGTTCCTTCAATATAGCATGTGGACACCTATTTTGAATATACACGAAAGTGGAGGTAGCTTCTTCCCATAAATAATTTAGCAGATCTTGGTCAAACATCATTACTTTCGCTACCTTACAAATTGTCCTGTTTTTCCTCTCAACAACTCCATTTTGTTGAGGGTTATATGGCATAGTCAATTGTCTCTTGATTCTTGCTGACTTGCATATATCCTCAAACTGAAGAGATTCGAACTCTCCTCCATTGTTTGTTCTAAGGATTCTGATTTGTTTCCCTATCTACTTTTCAAGAAAGGATTTATACTCTTTGAATTTATCAAATGTGTCACTTTTAGCTTTAAGAAAATATATCCAACATTTTCTTGAGTAATCTTCAATAAAAATGACATAATACAAACAACCACTGAGTGAGGGAGATGACATGGGACCACATACATCAGAATGAACTAGATCTAATATGCCCTGAGCGTTGTTGTCACTTCTAGGAAATGCTTTCTTTATATTTTTACCTAACACGCATCCCTTACAAATTTCATTTTTACTAAGAGAAATAGAGGGAATTCCACATACCATGTTTTGTATATCTAGAAGAGCTTTGTAATGAATATGTCCAAGTCTTCCATGCCATAACTTGATGGATCTAGTCGCATCGTGAGCCAATGCTTGAACTGACTGTCTTGAAACGACATACATTCCTCCACTGCAAGTTCCAATGGGTTCTATTGTACTTAAGTGGCTACCTTTAGCCCATAGTAGTTCCTTCCTATCCTTGAAGATCACCCAATATCCCTTGTCCTCAAGGGTTGCAACTGATAGTATATTCTTCTTGAGCCCTGGAACATATAATACTTCATCAAGATGAAGTCAAGCCCCAAATTCAAATATGATGAGATAGAGCCTACTCCCTCTATCTTGTAACATTTGTCATCCCCAAGATCAACATGCTCTGCAAAATATTTTGTCTCGAAATTTGAGAGGATCTCCTTGTACCCTGTCATGTGATTTGATGCACCATTTTCTACTAACCATGTTTTCGGCCCCGTGAAAACTGAACTGGATAAGGTAGAAACAAAGTAATATTCTTTTCTATTTTCTTTCTCATTAGAAGGACTTTTATGATTTCTTTTTTATTCATCATCCTCAGCAGTTGAGGCATGATGTTTCCCTTTCCTTGGATATTTCTTTCTAAACCAACAGTCTTTAGCAAAATGACCCAACTTATTACAACTAAATCATTTAATCTTAGATGTATCAATATTCTTTCCTTTGAATGTACCTTTGGTGTTTGGCTTCCTCTGAGAGACTTTCTAGAAAGTGATTTTCTTCTTTCCCTCGAATCTTGATGCTAAAGCCGAGTGCTCTTCTTTCGTTGGCTCACTCCTGGTAGCTGTGCGACTGTCCTCCTAGAGGTAATCATGCCATAACCTCTCAAACATGGGCTGAATCTCTCTCCCACATTTTTGGCATAGGGGCAGACCAAGGGTTCAATACTTCAACAACGCACCAAGAAAACCCTAACTATCGACCCTTTCGGCAACACCTGCAAAGAAGATGAAGTCTCACCCGAGGTAGAGGCAGGGGGGGTTGTAGGACTTAGGTGTATACAACCAAGCTGGGACATAGATTTTTGATTACAACACTTAATCGAGAACTTAGACAATAATAGGTATTAGTTCATGAGTCTCATTCACATCGCATATTAAACCCTTGTTACATATCAACATAGTAATAATAGAGATCAAGCACTTTCAATCATTTAGAACGTAACATTAGCTTAGATATAGCATTCATTCATCTTTAATACCATTAAGAACTAAGCAATAACATGAGATTCATTCATCATACATTATAACAACAACACTAAGAAGATAAACAACATAATTCACATCACTCAAAGAATATCAAGACATAGAATATATGTGGTTCACCCTAGTGTGGGGATATTTCCACCAACTTCTTCTTCTTTATTAGTCTTCAATCTTATTACATTCGGTCACTCCTGTGCACAAATCCATGGATCCAAACTTCACAGAGGATAGGAGATCTATGAGCAGCGTGTCAGATCGTCCTTCCCAAAATTAGGTCAAGGCACAGAGCCAACTCCTTAGTAGCACAAAGCCTTAATTTACACATTTTGTCTGCACAAAGCAACTTACAACCTCTTGCACTAAGCCAACATTAACACTTACAACATATTGTTCACATATCCTACTATCCTCTTCTTACATCTGTTGGCTACTTATTTATACACTTAAAAAAGGGCCTAATCATGGGTAAACCCATGGGTTGTCATCCCCTAACCCATTACATAAACCCTAGTAAACCTTTTGATGGGTCCCCAAGACAACAAAATAAGTGAAATCCTGCGATATCAGCTCCTCCTGGGTGTTCCATCTTCGACCATCCTGTTGAAGTCCAAAAAGTGATTGAACACGACCAATGTTTCCTCAAAACTTGGTCGAGGGACAACATGCCCCCAACACTCCCCTGTGACTCATACCGAGTCACTCAGATCTAGGAAACGTTGCTTCAAAGGTCTCAAGATTAGCTCAATATGCCTCGACTTGTTGCTTCCTCAAAGCTTCCTATTCGGTGAACTCCTAAATCACTTGTTCTGTAATAGGCCCTTCTAGGCATTGTTCCACTATCACAACCACTTGGTCTAGGTGTGCACCTTGGCCTTCAATTTCTTCAAAAATCATGCAGGCTTCATCCTGCACCAGCTGTAGTCTTTATGTAACTTCCATGACTCTACTCTAGATGACAATAATCTGCTGCTAGACTGTGAGTTGCTCCTGTGATATCTTCATTCTCTCAACAACAGTGAGTAGATTCATCTATGCTTTCATGATGGATGCATGTGGTTGTGCCTCCTGGAGTTGTGCTTCCAGTTTCCTCAGCTTCAGATCTTCTATGAGGCGTTCATAGTTTTGTGCACTTTGATCACTCAACTGCTTACATTCTGAGGTGAGGGTCCTGATCCTTCCAACTGCGCTCTTGGCGGCTTCCACCCTCTGATCACTCACTTCTTGCGGAGTGCTCGACACTTCTTGGATCTCTAACTCTATTATCCTTGCTTGAAGCTATTGAATGGCCTCAACAAGCTTACCCACTTGCATCTTGACTGACTCTAGTTCCTCTTGTGCCCACAGAGCGAAGTGATTTAGTCACCACTTCTTTGACCACAGTCTGCTCTATGAGAAACTAGCCTTTTTTTGTCGATATATTCACTTTCTCCTCCTCGAACATCGCCTGAATTTCATCTTTCTCCTTCTCGTAGGTGGTTACACAGGACTGTGCAACTTGTAGTTTCTCCATGACCTCCTCCTTTTCTTACTTCAAGGATTCTGTAGCCTGTTCCTTTTCTTCTTGGACTCATTAAAGCTGAGCCTCTGTTGCATCTACTAGTCTTTGTAATTGGGCGGGCTCATCCCCTAATTATGAAATTTTCATTGAAGGAGGTGCAGTAGGTGTTGCACATATCAAATGGATGGCTTGATGTATCTCTGTTATCTCCTTCTTGATTCTTTCATACAACGTCTCCTTCTTTGCTCTGTATCATTGAAAAATATCCTATAAAGCATCCTCCACGGTTGCGATGATTAGATCAACATCGTCCTCTGTGAGTGTGGCCTTCATCTTGGGCTTACTGGCACATGTCTTCTTTCTTTATAAGGTTTTTTGTAGAGAAACCTTCCTCTTCTTCGATGTTTCGGCCTCGGTAGGGGGATCCTTCGGCAGTGTAACTTTGCCTTTTCCTTGTTTTTCTCCTTCTTCCCCTCCTCCTTCTTGATTTACTTCACCTCCTCCTCCTCCTACGGGGGAGTCAGGCCCACTTTCCTCTGAGGTGTTGTCCTCATCATTAGTCTCTATGTTCTGTACCTCTTCCTTTTTCTTATTTTTCTTCACACTTCTCTACCCGACATGCTCGACCCGGGTGACCAAGGGGCTTCCAATGATGTCAGGGTTAGAGAGTTTTGCATCGTCAACCGGTACAAAGAATTATGTCGACCATTCTTTGGTGATCTCCTCCATATCTTTGTCGGTTAGTTTATAATAGGATTGCAACTCCTCTTTGCTCTCATCCCTTCGAACAATGATATAGATAAAGTGTTGGTCTGCGTGAAACTTCACTAGCAATATGTACTGGTGCAATGTGTTCGGTGCCATGCATGGAAATTTCTCAATAGCACGCTTTAGTTGCTGGTAGTAGGCATAGAACACAATGTTCTACTACCATTGCTTCGGCATGTCGTTCGTATACCACAAGGTGGAGAACCTTGCGTCCAACGGCTCCGATGGCTCAACTTATGGAAATGTAGATCCTTCTGGCATTTTCCAAGTGACAAATGTGATTAATAGAAGTAACCAGCTAAAATGGAATTCATACCCCTAATATTTCACTTCGTAGCAGTCTACTACAAACCCAGTGACCTTTGTCAAACGGTTCTTTCTAATGAGCTTTCCAGCTATAAGTTGGCAAGCAAGGTGCACTACACCATTCTAGATAGAGGTTACCTTGTAGCCTTGCTTCCCCTTTTTTACATCACCATAATCCTCCTTTATGCGTTGTTCCAGGGAGTGATATGAAGTCTTCACCGGGTAGAACTGTTGAGGGTCTAGTCTCTACATTCTCAGTATTGTAATAAGGTGGATCAACATTGAATCCATAGTAACGCACCTGTCGAGCCACAAATATCCTCCATGGTAGCATGACAAGAGGAGTTTAATGCAATCATTAACCTCTTGATGTCGACCAAAGTGAGTAATCTTCATTACATTCAGTATTGTTGACTGCGCCAGCTCCTTAATCCACAGCTGGGAGACTATGCGTGACTTCTTCCCAGTCGTCTTCATCAAATACCTATGGGGCGCAAGCATGGCGTACTTCTTTCTGTTGCCGAGATTAAAGTCATTGTTCTTTAGGGCTGGGACCTGTCCTAACTAGGGTCCAACTATGCATATCCCCTTCAGGATGTACACAATGATCAACGTATACTAAAAATCATGTGGGATGTTGTCGCAGTTAACCGCCCTAGGCAAGGCAGTATATAATCTGGAAAGATCGATGGGATATCCTTCACTTTAGCCAGATTGTCGTGGTGATTTCTTTTCTTCTCAGTATCATGGCTAGAATGACATCCAGTCGAGGGGGATGCTTGCAGTCCCCCAGTCGACGAAGCCTGTATTCCTATAGACATAACTCTCTCAGCCATGAGCTCCACGAGAATCTCCTCCATAGACTTTTCTAAAGCGCTAGTTTCGCCTGACATTCACACTTGTAACCAAATAGATTAGGTAGGCGAACGGATAAGCGAGGTAATCAAATGGGGGGAAAGGTCTAGAAATCATAGTGATACATAAAACTGATTGTCTGTTAGCTTGGATAATCACGGGTGGAAAAAAGTGGTCTCGACACAACATCCAACGGGTTAAATAAGAAAGCATCATAAGTGATTCCTCCAATGGGTAGGAATGCATCCATTAATGTGAATCTGTCCATTATGGTGCAGTCACAATGGTCCATTCTCTCACAAATACATTTTCTATCCATTTCAGGGTGTCATTCTAACGGTCAGGGCGCCTCCAACGGTCATATAGCTTCGCCGTGGTGAAGTCCCATTCTGCGTGTTTCTACTGTTCCGGCGAGGTTCAAGTTTTTTAGATCTGCCTCCTGCGAAGTCTTTCTTCTATTTTCTATAGCTTCCTACAGCTTAGCTTTCTTTTTATTGAGCTTCCTGGCCTTCTTTCCTGTAATCTGAGCTTCTCTAACATTTTTTGGAATCTTCTTCCCATTTGTATTATTATTCTCCTGTTGAAAGGACTTCGCACTGTTGATGTTCTCGTACAGATTCTAAGGTTAATGTCCCTTCTCTTACTATTTCTGGAGTGTCTATGCTTCTTTCCTGCATGGACAGGTTCGTTACACCTTCCTGTGTTCTTTCAACATCGACAACTAATTCTCTTGCCCTCTATTTCTTTGACTTATCCTCTTATTCTTCTATTAGTCACTCTATTTTTCTGGTTATGAGGTCCCTTAGTTATTTCTTTTTCTATTCTGTAGCTTCCTCCTCGACTTTCCTTCTGATATGATCCTTCCCAATCCAATTTTTTCCTAATAAAAGTGGAAAAGGGGCATTGTTCTCAACAAACCTAATAACTTCAAAGTCCTCTTTTGTCGATGTTTCATGAGAAATCATAGGTATATTAGTAACTCGTCCACATAGGGTTATCATATTTCCTTTAAAAAATCTTGTCCTTCCCAACAAATGTACCACAACATGCTTTCCCAAAATTTCCCAAGTGCTTTCTGGCATAACATTCACATGTGTTTCTTCATCCAATACACATCCTATGTCGAAGTCTTCTATTCTTGTAACTATGCATTGTTTTTCCTTCAAGATCTCTGACAATCTGACATCCTTGTGGTCATCCATTACTTCTTTTAACTGTACTAACATAGTCTAAGCTTTCTCTGATTATTTTTCTTTCTGATTCTATAACATATCCTTAGTCTCTTGACCTTATTTATAGTTTTCTTGCCTCATGTTCATCTTTTCAACTTTAGCAATCGTTCTGGGACAATCTTCAACCTCATGACCAATATCTTTACAACAAAGACAAATAAGACCTGTACCTGGGAATTCCTTAGCAAGATGTCCCAGTCTTCTACAATTATAACATAGTGTTAATCCTCTCTTTCTTTTAAATGATCCCCAACCTCTCATGTACTGTGCACTGGGATCATAGTGCTAGACTTACAATCTTCAAAAATTCTTTCTAGGTTCCTACATCCACTTTTTAGTCCAAAAATTCTTTCTATGCATAGGAATAACATATCTTTCTATTGATCTATTCAGATCTATTCTTTCTTCTAACTGTGCCCTAGCTTTCAAACTAGGACAAAATCTATCAAACATACCTAGATTCATTCTTTCAAAGAAAAAAATTCCACTTATCTTACCCTTACCAGAGCACAAAGCTTTAAGATCTTACCTCTTTTCTTCAGATCAATTTTCCTTCTTATCACATAGCTTTGCAAGTCAAGTAGAATACTATGCACTACAACAACTGATCTATGCACAAATATTTCTCTTTTCTTCAGTTCCCAACAATCACAACTTTAGGTCCCTGCAACAGAACCATTTGTTGGCACAGGAGCATACCCAGGGTTCAATGCTTCAACAACACACCAAAAAAAACCTAACTACCAGCTCTTTCGGCAACACCTGCGGAGAAGATGAAGTCTCACTTGAGGTAGAGGAAGGGGGGGTTGCAAGACTCAGGTGTCTACAACCAAGATAGGACACAGATATGTGATTACAACACTTAACTGAGCACTTAAACAACAATAGGTATTAGTTCATGAGTCTCATTCACATCACAGATTAAACCCTTGTTACAGATCAACGTAGTAATAATAGAGATCAAGCACTTTCAATCATTTATCACATAGCATTAGCTCAGATCTAGCATTCATTCATATTTAATACCATTAATCACTAAGAAATAACATGAAATGCATTCATCATACATTATAACAACATCACTAAGCAAATAAACAACATAATTCACATCGCACAAAGCATATCAAGACAAATGATATATGTGGTTCACCCCAGTGTGGGGATACGTCAACCAACTTCTTCTTCTTATTTATTAGTCTTCAATCATCTTACATTCGGTTTCTCCTGTGCACAAAGCCACAGATCCAAAATCCATAGAGGACAGAAGATCTGTGCGTAGCGCGCCATATCCTCCTTCCCAAAATCAAGTCAAGTCATAGAGCCAACTCCTTAGTATCGCAGAGCCTTACTTTACACAGTCTGTCTGCACAAAGCAACTTACAACCTCTTGCACTAAGCCAACATTAACACTTACAACATATTGTGCACATAGCCTACTACCCTCTTCTTACATTGCTTAGCTACTAATTTATACATTTACAAAAGGGCCTAATCATGGGTAAACCCATGGACCATCATCCCCTAACCCATTAAATAAACCCTAGTAAGCCCTCTATTGGGTCCACAAGCCCACAAAATAAATGAGATCCCTCAATCTCAGCTCCGCCTGGGCGCTCCATCTTCAACCATCATGTCAAGGTACAAAAAGTGATCGAACATGACCAATGTTTCCTCAAAACTTGGTCGAGGGCCAACACACTTACACTGGATAAGAAGGTCTCCCATAAATAAGGAAGATCGTCAAAAATGGCCTGCACTAAATCATCATCGTACACAGTCACCCCTGTGACCAAAAGCTGATATATGATCTGGGCTATTATGGAACATAAAGATGCCATTGAGTCACCTTTCTCCATCTTCAAATACTTAAGTTTGTGCTTAACTGTCCTCTTCTGACTTGGAGCCCATTTCTCATATAGATTCACTAGGGTATCCAACCACTCCTTGGAAGTCATTAAGGAAGTCATTGCATGCATTATATTGTATTTGACTGAGTCAAAGATGATTCACTTGGCCTTTGCTTGACTCTTCCTGAAGGTCGCTCTTCCTGCAATATTCTTGGGTTCCTCCACCACTGTGGTCACATACTTCTCAAGATCATTCTTTGCAAGATATTTGTTATCCAGAGCTTCCACACATTGAAGTTGGTATCTCCTTCGAGCCTATCCTTGACCCTCACTAAAATGGAGGATGCCATGGACTTCACACTGGAAACTTAATCAAGCTAGATTGGATTGATGTGTACCTGTTGTTGCACTTCAACACGTTTAACACACCCTAAGCTCTGTTCCCATGTTAAATTATGAGCTTGATTTCTTATGCGGATTAAGTCTTTTATTTTCTTCAACACTTTGATTCCAACTTAATACACTTCAATAATACCAAATCATAATCGAATAACGATAACTATGTAGATAAGTAAGCATGCACACATATACCCTGGGGAAACCCTGTACAGGGAGAAAAACCCCAACAAATGATATTCCTTTATTGCATTAATAATGTAAGATCACTTACAAATATCCACCATGAATGTTCTTCTCTTAAATATCTTTCCAGGATGCCTCTGACCTGGTAAAGACCTAAGATACTTTGCTGAAATACACCTCTAATATGTTTCCTCTATTGTTGATATACAACACTGATATGATGCCTTTCTTGTTGATATACAAAACTGATATGATGCCTCTTTATCACTTATATGTCCCTCTATTTCTTCACCCTTAACCTGCATATCAAAACTGTGTTAAAGAGAGGGGTCAACCTCTGCTTATATAGGATGAAGAGGAGAAGAAGAGAGACTCAAAACAGTAACTTTTTTGCATGCTTTGATCATAACTCAGCTTCATACTTTAGGTCGAACTTAGAACTAGAATTGAGACTGGTATACTTTAGTTCGAAAATAGAACTAGACTTGAGACTTCAGTTACAACTCGGCATTACACTTTAGTTCTAAGATAGAACTAGACTTGAGACTGGTATACTTTAGTTTGAAAATAGAACTAGACTTGAGACTTCAGTTACAACTCAACATTACACTTTAGTTCAAAAATAGAACTAGACTTGAGACTGGTATACTTTAGTTCGAAAATAGAACTAGACTTGAGACTTCAGTTACAACTCATCATTACACTTTAGTTCGAAAATAGAACTAAACTTGAGACTCTAGTTGCAACTCAACATTACACTTTAGTTTGAAAATAGAACTAGACTTAAGACTTTAGTTACAACTCAGCATTACACTTTAATTTGAAAATAGAACTAGACTTGATACTTCAGTTGCAAATCAGCAGTACACTTTAGTTCAAAAATAGAACTAGACTTAAGACTTCAATTACAACTCAACTCGTTACAAGGCAATTCAAAATTCTCTTCATGGTGGATAATTGTACAAGTTCCAATGCAGTAGATCAATACATTTATATCATTTGCAATATTAGGAATATCGTTTGTTTCTAACTCATAGGAATTTTATATTCAACCTAACTTTTGCTAGATGCCTTGATGTTTTCTCATGACTCACAAGGTTTTATTAGTCTCACAGAGGTTGTACGTTCCCCCTAAATCTTTCACTAGTCTGTCTATGCTCATAGAGGTTGTACGTTCCCCCTAACTTTTGCATTAGCCTCTCTATGCTCATAGAGGTTGTACATTCTCCCTGACTTTTTTATTAGACTCACATAGCATCTCATTTGTCATGAATTTTGGTTTAACTCACAGAGGTTGTATGTTCCCCCTGGATTTTTTTAATACCTCACAAGACTGGTTGATTCTCCAAATCTCCCTACCTAGCCTCAGGGTGGCCCATATGGCCTCTCATTGGAGAATGATTTTCGATGCTACCAAACTTAACACATAGAAAAGCCCAAACTAAAACATACACCATAAGTACTCTTTCTGTCACTTGTACTCCCTACCCAATTCGAATATGTATATTCATGTAGTTGTACATCAGTGTTTGAGACATATATTTACACCATAATTTAGCATGCCATGCAAATATCTCAAAATGTTCTTTGCGGCTATCCAATGCTCATGTTTCGGTTCCACCTGAAATTGGCTCACCATGTTCACAACGAATCAAATGTTCAGCTTGGTATTAACCAAGCCAAACTCGATGAATTCAGGTTTACACAGTTACAAGGGAGGAAGTATGATCCGCATTAGATCATATCAAAGAGAATATTGATGAGTAGACAAGGCCCCTACAAGCATGAGCATGTTGAAGGATTTGATAAACTGGATAATCTGGAAACCTGTGTAGATATGGAGGTCACTTTGTAGCATTATCAGAAAAAAAAAATAGAGTCTTCCCCTCAGTAGATCCAGACATAGAAAACTTCTCCAAAGTTGATTGTTAAATCTCCAAAGATGAGAGTTGATAACAAGAGGAGAAGTTCATAGGCACTGGGTGCCAGTATTTGGAAAAATATTCTCAAGAAAATGAAAGTCACACCATCTTCATAGATAGTGGACCTGGAAGAAGAAGAACCTAAAGAGAAAGTGAGCATGGAGATGGTGGAAGGTGCAACCAAGAAAAAAGAGGCTGGTATAGGAAGCATGCCACAAAGTGAAATAAGCTCAAGGGTTTTCAGCAGCAAGAAACATATATTTAGCAAGACACCTGGGGAATTCTATCAATCCAAAGAGGACTTAATGAACCAGTATGTTGTGAAGGGAAGTATGGCCAATAGTGAAATAAGAGACTTGTTTCTCGAAGTAGAGAAGATATCCCAACATAAGTATTCCCTATTCTCAGTTAGGGATGTGGAAAGAAAGAGGTTTCATATAGAAATAGAAGATGATGATAAAGTGTCTGAAATCAAGATGCATTATGAGAACACTGGTGCCCTAGACAAAGTAAAGTTTCACAACAATGCCAGTGACATGCTATATTCAGACTACCTAAGTTTGAGTCTAAAATTTTCAAGATTGACAACACATGAACTCAAATTAGATGGACAATTGAAATAGGAAAAAACATCCAACAAAGCCTGGCAAACAAAGGTCAAAATGTTGGAATCTGAAGGCCCTCAAGGGGTAAAGGCTTCTTTGGATTAAAAAGATAAGATGATCCAAAGCTTAAAGAAGAAGTTGAAGATGCCCTCCACTGACCATCCACATAAAATAGAGCTAACTTCTCTAGACTAAGAAAAAGAGACATTTAGACAAGAAGCACTGAATTACAAAGCTAAAGTGTTGCAGCTAGAAAAAGAGAAAGAGATTTGGTCATAAGCACAGGTAGTAACATTATATATGGTTGTTATTTTACCCTCTAATACAAAAGATGGATCCAGCATTGATGGATTGGTTCAAGCTATGTCCCAAGTAAGTTTAAAGACAAGGGAAATCAAGAGCCTTAAGGAAGTCTTAGAAAAGATGAAACAAGAGATGAAAATAAAAGATGAAAAGATGGCTCAATTCCAAAGAGAGAATCAAGATTTGAAAGAAAGGGTAAATAAATTGAAAAACAGGTTAAAAGGAAAGATATTGTTGCAAGGATCTAAACATGTGATATAGGATGCTATTGCTGCAGAGGATTCTAAGTTTAGGGTTTATTTGAATTTTATAAATGACAAAGACGACGTAGTTATTACTGCCTAAAGAAAATGTACTGTGGTTAATGAGACATTGGCAAAGAAACCCTCAGAATGGGTCCAGAACGTTATTTATTTGTTGAATTCTATGCCCATTTCTAATCTTCAGACTATTGGGGTAAAGGACAAATCTGGATTGATCATCTGGGCCAGGAGGATCATCGCTAATAACAACTTGCTCAAATCGGTTCAAAACAAAGCTATGAAAATGGAGCATAGTTTATAGGAGTTTAGGGATACATTTGAATAATTATTTATCAAGGGCCTCTCACCATTATGGGATGGTAAAGGTAAATTATACAATCAAGAAGAATACAATTATCTCCTCACTTAGTGCATAATGGATCATTCAAAATTTGAAGGCATGGAAGAGAACCTAAAGGGACCCGGTTTGGTAGAGTACTTTTCCACAGACTTCGAGATTTTAAACTAGTTCAAGACAGTGAAGATCAGGGTTCTAATTATGTCCTACACTATGTGCATTGACTTGGAGATTTTGATAAAGGAGATGATGGATTACAAGATTCCTTCTGACTCATAGTGGAAGGAAATCATGCGGCTGGGAAAAATGAAATGTAGTTTTCCCAGAACCAGTAAGTAACCTCCATGTGTCACCAAACCAGCAAGTTCGACAGAAGATCGGGGCAAGACAGATGTCGTAAAGAAAGCTGAGCAATCAGAGAAATTCGTCCCTAGTTTTGAAACGACTTTTTGTTTAATCATTGTAAATCGGTTCATATACTGATAT
Organism: Picea engelmannii; assembly: GCA_009831015.1. Classification (NCBI taxonomy): domain Eukaryota; kingdom Viridiplantae; phylum Streptophyta; class Pinopsida; order Pinales; family Pinaceae; genus Picea; species Picea engelmannii. The sequence goes on from ML800406.1 coordinate 55,981, forward strand.
TGTCAGTTGAAATTATTATAATCAGTTTTAGAAGTTGAAACGTTTTAGTTTCATCCATTGTAATCGAATTGTATAAGTACTGGGACATTTGAATGAATTAATGTTGGCAGAAGTGCAAGAACACCTTTATGGTTGTTTCAAACTCTATTGTAATTTTATGAAGCTAAATTGAATATATATGAAGAAGCTTTTGAAGTCTCTATGAAAAGATTCTAATGGTGGTGATATGAGTTTTGTCTTCCTTCATTGTATGTATTTCCTATGATCTTTTATTCCATTTACATTTTCGTTTGTATAAATTGGAAAATTAAAGGCCCATAATTCGTCTTGTGACACTCTTGGCTTAAGAAATTTAAACAGTGTATGTTTCTTCTTAACTAATTCAGAATTCATTTCCATAATGCTTTGGTGCAGTTATTTGTTTCTCTTTCCTCTTACCACTCTGATTAAATTCAAGTTATAACTCATATTCATTGCCTCGTTTAGCCTTTATCCTATGGACAGTTCTACCGTTTGATCATTGTTTTCATTCAATTTCATAATTTTGACTCCATAGCCCTGAGTGTTCCTCCCCTTCCTAGCCAACAACTTTATTAAAAACCCCCAAAACAAACCAAATCTAGCCATTGATTATCCAAGAAATATCTAGTGACACTAGAGATCCCTCTCTGAGTTGAGCAGGCTAGTGCCTAGCTCTAAAGTAGGTTGAAACAATTACCTCCGTCGTTTGTCTATTCAACTAGACAAAATTTACAGGGTGCTAACACTCACATTGCTACTTTGAGCCTTCCAGGTCTCACAATTGGATTACGAGTATGGTTGTTTTCCACTCAGTTAATTATAAATGCAACAAGTGCTTCGGTTGTAAGAACTTCCCCCCAAGAGCATCAACTTCATATTGATCCTTCATTGTCTTCACCAGTAATATCGCCTTCACCTTCTTCACTTGCAAGGTCTTCTTCCATTTCATCTTCTTCGCTGAGTGAAATATCTGAAGCTAATAACCTATTGGATAAGAATAAGAAAGAAAGGAATATTAAGACGAAGAAAAAAAAGCATGGGTCCAAACTTCCAACGACTTCCAAACATGTTGGAAAACCACCAGTTACTGAGAATCGTGTTGGGAGTGTTGATGATACCAAGATCATCCAAACAACCCGTAAGCCCAAGTGCCCTTACAGGCTTTGTAAGGGTAGCCATATTCTTAAGGATTGCCCTGGTCTATCCAAGGTTATAGAAGCATGGTCTACACACCCTCGCTAGCCCATGTTGTCAGCCTATGAACAACATGCTAATACTCTCCCATCAACTAGTCAGGATACCGTTGGGAAGAAGAAAAGTAGAGTCAAGTTCCCATGTATGTTATGCAGAGGGAGTCAAGCCTCGAAATTACTGGAAGACATGACTGTTTCCAAACCTCAACTTCCAAATTATTATCGCAAGCTTACTTGCAACCCACCTGTAGTTGATGGAATGATCAATCTGGTCCCTTCATCAGTTACTCTGGTTAATCATGTAGTCAATTTGGTCACATCCTTAGTTGAACCAGTTCACAAATTTGTCTCTCTGATCCCATCCTCGGTTGATCCCCATCTCCCGTTAGAGAGTGAAACCCAACCGGGTGATCCCTTTCCACCTGTCGACCCCATTCTCCCCTTGGAGAATGTGACTCAAGTGGTCGATCTGATCTCATCATTGGTCGATCCTACTCCGTCACTAGAGAGTAAACTCGATACTGCCCATGTTTTTCTCATTGATACAAAATCTACCGTGTTAGGGGGAATTCCTCCTTATCCCATGGAACACCCTCCAAGTAATGAGGCCATCCTTTTTTATTGAGGTGTGCTAACTAGAACTTGTCTCCCCTCTCACATTCCTTTCAATATTATAGTACAGGTTTGTGGTCGGGACGTTACTCAGACGCTGATAGACGAAGGTGAGTCTGTTAGTATTTTGTCCTCTATTTCTTGGAAAGCTTTGGGTTATCCTTAGCTTGTGCCAGTTACGCAAAATTTGTTATCTTTTAACAGAAGAACCAGTCACCCTTTAGGAGTCCTTCCTCAGTTTCCCATAACTTTAGGGGGGGAAATTGTCTTTATTGATGTTATGGTATTCCAAGACCCCTTGGATTTTGATTTGCTCCTTGGGCGAGATTACGTTTATTCCATGAAAGTTATCGTGTCCACTCTTTTTCATGTGATATATTTCCCTTACGATGGAGGAATTGTGACTATTGATCAACTTTTGTTAGTTGGCCCTGACTTGACCATAAACTTGATGACCTCCCTAATCCGTTCTTATATGCAAATGTATCGCCCTCGCCACAAGTCAATTATGTGGCGTTGTCAATTATGTGGCATTGTCTCCCATGCTTTCAACTATCGATAAAGATGATCCTCTCACTATAAGCTCAATCTCTTATGACTTGGATCTGGTAGTTGACTTGGTGACCTCTTCGGTAGGGCTATTAGAGCTTGACCTCCTTACCCCTATTGTGACCCTCGACATGTGTTCCTTCCAGAGTGTTTTTCTTTCGTCCAATGAAGATCTCTTGGAAGCCATGACCGATTTTTGTCCCTTGACATGGTTTACTTCCATATCATTGTCCTCTTGGAAGCCGTGATCAAGAAGAGAGGCCTTGAGCATGTTTTTTTGATTTCAAGCTCATTAAAAAATGAAACCAACTTTGAGCATGGTTTTCTAATTTCAAGCTCATTAAAAAATGAAACCAGTTGTGAGGATAGTTTTGTGTCTCTGTAGCAGCCTCATTAAAAAATGAAACAAATCTTATGAGCATAGTTCTTGTTTCTGTGTCAAGCTCGTTAAAAAATGAAACATAAGTCTAGGGATTGAACCTGGATTCTCGAGCATAGTTCATGTTCCTTTGTCAAGCTCGTTAAAAAATGAAATAGTTTTCCCCCTATTTGTTTGAGTCAAGTCCTTCTTCTAGTATTTTAAGCTTTATTTCATTCTCCTTTGAAGTTGGATGAAATGAATCTTGGGGGGCATTTGTTTACAGCCTATGGACTTCATGCTGAAGTTAAGCTGCTAGCTTCTTAAGCTGGGGGCTAAGTACCAACCATCCATGGATTATGCATTGGGAAGTGTCAAGAATAGTTTTCTTTGGTTCAAGCTTGTGTAAAAATGAAACCACCTACCTCAAGCATAGTTTCCTTTAGTTCAAGTTTGTGTAAAAATGAAACCAGGTTCAAGCACAGTTTTGGCTAGTTTTAAGCTTGTGTAAAAAATAAAATCTATCCCAAGCATAATTTTGTTTTGTTTTAAGCTTGAGTAAAAATGAAAACAATCTCAAACTTAGTCTTTGTTCTTTCTCTAAAAATGAAAACATTCTCGAGCTTGTTCTTTTTTCTTCCTCGTGCTCGTAAATACATGAGAATGTAAGTTTAGTTTTTTTAATATTTTTTTACTAAAAATGATTTAAAAAATTGTTAAATGAAAAAATATTTTATATTGTTAATTTTTCTCTAAACAATGTTTTCTTAGTGTTTCTTTACCTGATGACAAAGCACAGTTCATCCACTACAATTGAATAATGTTTATACTCTTCTGTTTAAAATTTATTTACATGGATTTATCAATATTCCATCATATTTCAATTGTTTTTAGATACAAATCAACCATATTAATTAATATATAGACTTAATAATAATGGGGTGAAAAAATAGATTAATTTATTTAGCATCTTACAAAAAATTAATTAATTTATTTTCATATTTTATCATATTTGAATAACATGCAAATTAATGTGTAAACCCTCTAACAAAAGTTGTTATATATATATATATATATATATATATATATATATTAAGACAATTTAGTTTAAATGTTCCATTTTTTGGACTTTTTATGGGTATATTTTCCAATCAATTTTTGGAACTTCATATTTGAGTGATTGAGTCTATATAATTTTAGTGCTCTGAGAGTTTTAAAGGTGTTGAATCTATTTATGCACTCAAAAATACAATTTAAATAACAAAGAATGGTGATTTTACCAAGATCTCTTTCACCAAATTCCAGTAAAAAAGTTCAAAAAGTAGAATGTTTACACAATGCCTATTAACACTAATAAAGCTTTTGATGTCTAAAACAAAGAGAATAACATTCCTGAATATTCCTTAAATAGTATACATTTGCACATGCACAATTTCAAGTGACCAGCCAGTATTTCTCATAAATTCTGACCAACCAATATTTCTCATAAATTATGATTTAATTAATAAATAATAAAAATAAAATAAAACACAGTTATAATTGCACTTAATTTCAAGTGACCAATCCATATACCATGTAAAATCCTAATTACAATTCAAAGTAGGAAGAAGTTCCCAGTACACTTAATTTGAGGTGAGGAACACATATTTCATATAAATTCCCATTTAATTAAAAATTTTCAAGTGACCAACACCTGTTTCTTATAAATTCCAAGTAGGCAACCCCTATCTCATATAAAGTGTGAATCAAAATTCAAAGCAGTAATAAGTTGAAGATGAAAACCATGCCCATTTTGATGTTCACAGCATGCGCAATGCACAATGTATTGAAGAAACCACTTAACCTCTACGTCGTACTCTTCCACGTAATTGCTTCCTAGAAAATCTCCAAAAACATGAACAAGTTCGGTTTTTATCTTCCCACTAAGACTACCTTCATCTTTATAAAGTGCCACTATGATTTTTAATCCAAAATCCAAGTGAAATGACTGGAATAATTTGTTACCTGCAAGTACCAATTTCACCATTCAGACAACTTGTTCTACTATATCCATACTTTGCAACGTCTCCCTGCTATGGGGTCCTCTTCACTATGGGGAGCTGTGAGCAGGTAATAAATCATGAAGAGCCCTTGGAAAAGTGCCATATTAAGTAGATGAATATTATTATCCACCTCTCCATTGTCATCTTCATGGTTTTTGGTACTATTGTTAGAGCTAGATATCATGGCATCATCTTTGTGGTTGCTAGAACTAGAGATAGTTGTAACTGCATCATGCATCTCCTAGAGACGGGAAATGGATACTGTTACTACCATATAGAGAAACTCCATGCAATTTGGAAAATATAAGAGGCTATTATGATTAGATTATTAAGCAGTGTTTTGATACATTTTACTAGAAAAAAGAAAACATTATTAAATAAATTTTAATTGTAGTGACGTGTTATTTTCAGGAAAATTGTCACTATTAAATTTTAACTATAGTATTCTCATATTTTCATGAAGAAATTTTCATTATCAAATTTGAAATCCAATACAATGATCATCTGTTCCACAAGAGAATGTCAGTCCTAGACCATTTTCTATAGAAAATGTTAGTTCATGATACATCAACAATTTGTCTAACCTAGACCATTCTCCACAGGAATAATTCCAATCCAGCATCACATTGAGTATCTACAATGCAAGAATATTAGCACTCCCTCTCAACCAAGGGAGTGATCTCCACAAGCCCTAGCTTGTCCCTGAAGTATACAAATTTCCCTTTGGATAAGGCCTTTGTCACAATATATGTTATCTTCCCATCAATGAAGATGTACTAGAGCTTCACTTATCCCTTCTATACTTTATCATGGATGTAGTAGTACTTTATCTCAATGTTATTCAACTTGTCATGGAACACAGGGTTCTCTGAAAGCTTCACACAACTTTGATTATCATAGTATATCATGGTCGAATCTAGCACCTGGTCAAATAGTCCAAAAAACATCTTATGGATCCATATTGCTTCCCTATAGGAATCACAAGATGCAATATACTCTTCCTCTATAGTGCTGAGTGCGACAGACTTACGTTTCCTACTAGCCCAAGATATCCTAGAAGAGACCAAACTAAAACATACACCATAATCACTCTTTATGTCACTTGCACTCCCTTCCCAATTTGAATATGTATATATCTGCAGTTGTACATCATTTTTTGAGACATATATTTACACCATAATTTAGCGTGCCACACAAATATCTCAAAATGTGCTTTGTGGCTATCCAATTCTCATGTTTCGGTTCCACCTAAAACCGGCTCAATGTTTTCACAGAAAATCAAATGTTTGGCCTGCTATTAACCAAATACATCAATGAGCTAATCAACTGTCGATACATGGATGGGTCTACCAGATCAGAATCATAGCCTCTTAACTTATTCAAGTTTTTCACCATGGGAGTTTCCATGGATTTTCAATTCATCATCCCAAACTTCTGAAGGATATTCACAACATACTTTCCTTGACCTAGGAATATTTCAACAGGGTTTTCCCATACTTCTAGTCCCAAATAATAGGGCATGAGACCAAGATCCTTCATTTCAAATTCATAGGATATTTCCCTGTTACACTGAAGTAAAAAATGTTGTCCATTCTACCTCATTGGTTGCTCCCTCTCTTCTCTCTGACCATATCACCAATTTCAACGAAATCTTGAAGGCTACTTCAAATGTGTATCAAATCTATAGCTCTGGGTAGACAAAAAAAATGTTGCGAGCACCTACCCAAGTAGCTTCATATATCCATTGATCATTTTATATCATTGAGATTATTCTTTGACTAATGTGTCTTGACATATATTCAATTTCACCCTATCCACCACTTTAACATGGCTTGACTTATATTTAAGTCCATCGGGTTCATGAATTTCAAATTTCAAGTGTAATCAAAACCAAAACTTCTTCTTAGACAAATGACCCAATTACACAGAAAATAGTGTGTGGTGAACTCAATTTCACTCCTTATCGTGCTTCATATCGAACCTCTCGAGTGTGCGATGTGTTTACATGCTTCCGACATATTCATTATTCACGAGACTCTTCAACAAATGTCAAATCAATATGTTTTTTCTCTCTTTTTATAAAGTTGAAGTCTATGCTTAATTTAGTTGTATAAATGACCAAATAAAGAGCATCATTTGTTCATATAGTAGTGGAGAGTTTCTAGAAAGAACTTGTAAACCATGTATTAAACTCACAAATCGCTCATTTTCTCAATCATGAAGACTTGTCAACTCTACCAATAGAAAGGATAAATCCTTCTTATCCCCCAATATTCCTTAAACTAGGTTTGGAAACCATCTCAAGTCATAATGGAATTATTATGCAACCCTATGTACCATGTGTTGATTTTTCATATGAGATGATATGGCATATTGATATCTTATTACAATTATGAGTGTTCCATATATAGAGAACATATGGTGACCATCCATGAAAGGATGTGTCCCTTGGATAATAAATAACTACCTATTTATTATATATATTATATAACTACTTATTAATCTAGGAGAA
>ML800406.1:90842-101433 GCA_009831015.1 Picea engelmannii
TGAATCATCTTGGACTTGAACATTTAAGTGGGGTAAAAGGAGGTTGCCCCCTCGAAGAGGCTTATTATCTGAAATTATCTCTTTTTCAAGGCGTTGAGTACTTTTTCTGAGGTTTTTCTATGCTATATTGATATTTGGTTCTTTACAGTTTCTTTATTGAAGTACATGGATTTGTAAATATTCCACCATCTCTCAATTTTTATTTTTTTTTCTTTATAAATCAACCAATTATATTAATTGATATATAAACTTAATAATAATTAAGTGAACAAATCACATTAATTTATTTAGTATCTTAAAAAAAATTAATTCATTTATTTTCATCATTTACTATATTAGAAGAACATGCAAATTAATGTGTAAGCTCTATAACAAAAGTTGATATATATATATATATATATAGTTTAGATTAATGCCATGAGGGTTTTATAGGGTGTTGAATCCATCTATGCACTTAAAAATACAATTTAAATAACAAAAAATGGTGATATTCCTTAAATAACATACAGTTGCATATGCACTTAATTTCAATTTCAAGTGAGCAACCAATGTTTCTCATAAATTCTCATTTAATTAATGACTAATAAAAATAAAATAAAACACCTTTGTAATTGCAATTAATTGAATATTCCTTAAATAACATACAGTTGCACATGCACTTAATTTCAATTTCAAGTGAACAACCAATGTTTCTCATAAATTCTCATTTAATTAATGAATAACAAAAATAAAATAAAACACCTTCATAATTGTAATTAATTTAATTTTAAGTGACCAATCCATATACCATATAAACTCTGAACTACAATTCAAAGGAAGAAAAAGTTCCCAATATACTTAAAATTTCAAGTGAGGAACACATATTTCATACAAATTCCCATTTAATTAAAAAATTTCAAGTGACCAGCACCTATTTCTTATAAATTCCTAGTGGGCAACAGAAGCAGTGAACCAAAATTGAAAGCAGTAAGAAGTTGAAGCTGAAAACCATGCCCATTTTGGTGCTCACAACATGCACAACGCACAATGTATTGAAGCAACCACTTAACCTCTGTGCCATACTCTTCCACATAATTGATTCCCAGAAAACCTCCAAAAACACGAATGAATTCAGTTTTTATCTTCCCACTAAGACCGCCTTCATCTTTATACAGTGCCATTGTGATTTTTAATCCAAAATCCAAGTGAGATGACTAGAAGAATTTGTTACCTGCAAGTACCAGTTTCACCATTCGGACAACTTGTTCTACAATATCCATACTTTGCAGCGTCTCCCTTCTAGATGCATCGTTATGAGGATCCTATTCACTACAGGGAGCTGTGAACAGGTAATAAATCAAGAATATCCTCTTCACTATGGGGAGCTGTGAGCATGTAAGAAACTTGCAAATCCAAATGGATTCACATCTAGCCATACTTTCTACCATATATTGTGCCTCTGTTGAACTGAGTGATACAAAAGTCTGCTTCCTATTGAACCAAGTAATCATTGATGATCCCAAGATAAAACAACACCCATAGGTGCCCTTTCTATCCATTTCATTGCTTGCCCAATCTGAGTCTATATATCTCTGCAACTCCACTCCATCTCCTCCAATATACTTCAATCATGTTATATTTTGGTAGCTTAGAGGTGCTTCTACATTTATTGTTCCTAGGCAAGAGTTTGAGAAAATTTCTCACTTAAGGAACTTTATAAAGTGTATTTATAAAGTCAAGTTGGGGATTTTATTATTTTAGGGTGGAAAAGTGAATTTATGATATTTGAGTGACTTAAGTGACTTAATTCATCTCAATGAGGGAAAAAATAACATCCATCGATATTGTGGGATAAGAGTGAATCTTATCCATARACGATCAAGGGTCAGAGTAGTTACCCTAAATGAGTCATTAAAAGTAGCTTGAGGGAGACATATAGGCACACATTCCAAGAGAGTTCCAAGAGAGTTTTGAGTTGAAGGAGAAAAGAAGTAGCAACAACAAAAGGGGATGCAAATACCAAGAGAAAGTGTGGGAACACATCTCAAGATAGAGAAAACATCCATATAATTGAGAAAGGGGGTCGTATAGTACATATTTGAAGAGGTCCGTACAAATGTGTATGCACAAAAATCGAGGCTGCAGATGGCACAAATTTCTAGGCATCATTTTTGCTAAGTTTTGGTTCATACATTCCATACAAAAGAGTGATGGTATTGTGCACAAATATTGAGGAGTTTCTACTTCCTGTAAACATCGTACAGTACAAGCCATACTATTGAATCTTGGCATAATTTCCAAGGTAGATTCATGTTGTTGATTTTGTGAGTTTTTGGCACATAGATAAATGTGTTTGTGGGCACAGTTTGTAAGTTCAACATTGTGTAATTAATGTTGTAGTAGACTATTATTTTAATCTTTGAGCTCAATAAGAAGAATATTCTCTTGGGTTGGTTTTCCCCTTATGGGTTTTTCCAGAGGATTTACCTAAATTTTCTATGTCAAATGTGGTGAATGTGTTTGTTTTTCATTTACATTTTCGCTGCTATATTTTCTAGATCTTAGTTATTCTTTGTTTCTTCTCATAAAGTACAATATTTTATTTAAGTCTTTATTGGAGGTTGAAATCTATATGTCGGCTAAGTGTTTGATGAAATTATTAACTTAGTTAAGATAGTTTTTGAACATGGTATCGAAGATGGAGCTCTGAGGTTCAACATACAGGAAATTTGACACTTGACTTGTAGAGATTTATAGTGAAGTGCAGAGGGGTTTATCCTGGAAGAAGGAAGTGTAAACGTGTTGAACCTGCAAAGAATAGATCTAGCTAGAAAATACTATACCCATTTGCAGAGAGAAATTGAGAAAGAAGAAGAAGGAGAGAAAGAATGGAAGAATTCTCATTAACCATATTCCACACTCAAAGAGTGAATAATTTACAATAGATATAGGATACATGAGTAACTAATGAACCATAGTGGTGGTCTAGATTGATCTGGACACACACCAATAGTTACAAGAGTAAACTACCACCTAGTCTAGTCTCTTAGGCAATTACAGGAGTGAACTACCACCTAGTTGAGTTAACTAGTCAACTAATGTTTAGTTAACTGACTGAACAAAGAGTAGTGAGGACTTAACTCAGGGAATCAAGGTTAATGTGCCAGTATGGTGATGATACCAAGGCAAGGTAGAATTAGCATGGTCATGATCCCGTTGCATGGTGACAAAACAAATGTAGCATCTAAATGTCGACATGTTTTACAGGCAGCGTATGCTTGTCATTGATGGAAAGTACAACAACGATGATGGCTTGAGTACAGGTATAATGTATCAGGTAGGAACCAAAATTATTTTGGGAAGACACAACAGAGAAATATTGTGAAGACAAGAAGAGATAGTGCAGAGGTGCACGTAGAGTGTAGAGTATGCGTGTTTGTTGTTGATGGCAAAGATCACAACCAGCAGCACAATGATGATCGCAGGGCAAGATCATAAGATAAATTCCATTTCGGGTATCAGAAACAAAGACTCAATTTCTAAGTTCCGGATACTGGGAGTTGGAGGAGTCAATAATCGAGACTTTTCATCACAAGAGTCTCGAAGTGCCAAAATGAGAAACACCGAAAATTCTGAAATAGGCACATCAACCAGAGTTTCGGATACCAGTAGTTGGAGGAGTCAAGAGTCAAGACTCTTCATCATAGGAGTCCCAAAGTGCCTAAATGAAAAAATCCAAAAATATTGAAATAGGCACATCAACTGGAGTTTCGGATACCAGGAGTTGGAGGATTCAAGAGTCGAGACTCTTCATCATAAGAGTCCCGAAGTGCTGAAATGCGAAACACCGAAAAATCCCAAAACAGGAACATCGACCGGAGTTTCGGATACCAAGACTTGGAGGAGTCAAGAGTCGATACTCTTCATAACCGGAGTCCCGAAGTGCCGAAATGTGAAACGCCGAAAATATTGAAATAGGCACATCGACCGGAGTTTCGGATACCAGGAGTTGGAGGAGTCAAGAGACGAGACTCTTCATCATAGGAGTCCCAAAGTGTTGAAATGCGAAATTGTGAAAGCACTGTATGGATAAGCACTTGGTCACCACTGGTGGTCACATCGTCGAAGAGCTGTAGAGAAGAGCTCAAAGAGACAAGCTCCATTTTATAGGTTGGGACATGGAGAGTTGAGATGACTCATCGCAGAATCCCCGAAACACAAAATGTGAAATACGTGTTCAGAATTGGCCCCTAGTCATAACCTATGGTCACATCAACAAAGGCTCAAGGGAGGATATAGCATGAATCTAATCTCCATTTCATAGATTGCGACTTGGAGAGATGATATGCCTCACCATAGGAATGCCGAAATGCCGAAATGTTGAATTGTGAAATGGAGAAATAAGCGTGAGACCCATCATTTATGATCCAACAGTGCAGGTTATTTGGGAATATGATCGAAGGGCTATTGTTTCTCTTCTCAGTTAATCGATCAGTGGTGATTCATTTGCTGATGTGGTTTTTGGAGGTTCACAGTGTAACTTCTAGAAACGACTGATTTTTTCTACCATAGGATTGGAAGAGACTTTAGGGTAATCGCTAGAGAAGATGAAGAGTCTCAAGGCATCTGTTAGTGGAATGAAGACTGTTCAGGAGGTGATTGAAATATGGAAGAGCATTGAAGTCTGTAACTGCAACAGAGAGGTTGAGCTCGACTGTCACAGAGAAGACAAAGAGTCTCGACTGGTAGACAGGCTGAGGAATCTCAACCTAACACCCAATGATGATGGACACATGGGTTTGACAACCAGAGATGCTGAAGAGTTGCAATGATGATCAGGCAGAGCATTCAACATGAAGAGCATGTAGAAGCATTTCACATATGGGATGCACAAGGTGAACAGAGACTATAAGAATGCAAAACAAAGAAGAGATGAGGGCTACGGTAGAGAGGAATCACACACGGGGAAATGTCATGCTGTGGGAGGAGCTGAAATACATAGAAGAGGCGTAATTCAGAGAATCAAAAGAAGGTGTAGAGCATAAAGCACAGCAGAAGCAAAGAATAGAGATGCATAAATGAGACAGTAAAATAAGGTTGAGGTGCAATTGTAAAGAAGAGTAGAAGATCAGAAAGCGAAAGAAGATGTAGGAAGAGAGACACTGATAAAAGAGAGCAGAGAAACATAACAGAATAGTGATGAGACTGGTAAGCCATTGATGAACATTATATCACTGTAATAAGTTTTAGTAGAAAAAATTTATATTTCAGGGTGGTAGGGAGGTGCTAGGGAGGACTGTTGTCCTCAGAGGTTCAAGTGGGTGCTTGAACACAGGGAGTTGTAGATTCTATCTGGTTGCAACTAGAGAAACCAGGGTAGCAGGGTGGTGAAAGGAAGAACTGTTGTTGTCTGTTATACAGGTTGGTGCCTGTGTGACTGGAAGTTTGTGCTTCCATCCAGTTGGTGCTGGAACACTTAGGGAGTTGTTACTTCTTTCTAGTGGGTGCTAGAAAATCCAGGGAGTTGGTGCTTCCTTCTTGCAGGTGCTAGAGAAAACAGAGAGTTGGTTCTCTCAGCAAGTTGCAGCTTGCAAAACAAAGGTTGTAGCCTCATTATGAGTTGGTTCTCATGAGTATGATAATGTACAGAATGTAAAGATTACTTATCATATAAAGAAGAAGAGTTTTTTACCCTTTATGGGTTTCCTCAGGAAATATCTGTCTATGTATATTTCATATGTGTGAATGATGATGAATGTTCTATTGCTTACTTCCCTGCATTATTGTGATTTTCATTCAGTGATCTGCAAAGAGTTTAAAATAATCATAATTGTTTAAGCTCGGTAACAACTGATTCACGCCCCCCCTCTCAGTTGTGCAACAATTGGTATCAAAGTCGACCCCTTTTATCTAAGGGTAGATCCTAGAGCTTAAACATGTCAAGCCATGAAGGAAATTAAACCAATAAGGCTCCTCTGTTCAATGGAACAAACTTTTTCTTCTGGAAAGTTAGAATGAGAACCTACATAATGGCTTTAGGTGCAGATGTCCATTGTCTAGGATGTGATATATACTGGTTATGTAAAGCTAGTTGTACTAACTAATAAGGATGACAAGATAGAATTTAGCTTCAACGCTAAGGCTATGAATGCTATCTTGAGTGGGCTTACAAAAGCAAAATTTGTAAAAGCTATGCACCTAGGAACTGCCAAAGAAATGTGGTGCAAACTCATTAGCATTTATGAAGGTAATGAGAAGGTAAAGGATGCCAAGCTTCAAACTTACAGAGTATAGTTTGAACATATAAAGATGAAAGAAGATGAAACTATTGGAAAATACTTTCTGAGATTTTAAGAACTGGTAAATGCAATGAAAGCACTTGGCGAAAAAATTGAGGAACCTTCTTTAGTTCAAAAAATTTTGAGATCTCTACCAGATAGGTTCAACCCGAAGGTCTCTGCTATATAAGAACTTAATGATCTAAAAACCTTGGAGTTTGATCAACTTCTAGGAACATTGACTGCAGATGAAATGAAAATAGTTAAAGATAAACCCACCTCCAGAGAAGAATCATTTAAGGCAGACAAGAATGAGGATTATGAGCTTGATGAAATTGAAGCAAAATTTGTGAAGAGACTGAAGAAGGGATTAGGCAAATAAAAAGGTAAATTTCCTTTCAAATGTTTCAACTATGGTAATATAGGTCATTTTGCAAACAAATGTCCTCACAAAAGAAATGATCAGACATGTGATGATGAGGAGAAGCACAAACACATAAATTTCTTTAAAGAGAAGAATTTTAAGAAGAAAAATCTTTGTGTAAACAATGATGATGATCCTTCAGATGATGAAGACAATGACTCCTCTATTGAAGATGAACTAAATGACTTCATACTTATGGACAAAGAGGACTATGATAATAAAAGCACAAGAATTGAGGCTAATGAAGAAGAAGTTGTGGTTGATATGGAAGGGGAACTGATCAGTGCGCTGGAAGAGATTGACAGACTCAGAATTAAGAACATAAAGAAAAAACAATTGTTGATACAGTTTGAGAAAGACAGTAAATAGCTTGATGAAGACTTTTCCCTGCTAAAAGTGGACTTATAAGAGGCAAAGAAAATCGAGGATGTTCTGAAACAACAACTATCAGAAAATAAGGCAAGATGTAAAGCTCTAGAAGAAGAAGTAGTGAAAACTAGGAAAGAGTTGGAGAGGTTTCAAGCCTTGTATCATCAAAATCTGTCAAGTATCAAAGCCTTAGAAGCATTAGCCAACATTCTGAATCAACAAAGGAATCCAAAGCTGAAAACTGGTTTGGGTTATGAAGAGGGATCAAGTAGTGGTCAACCAAGAAACAAAGAACCTATCAAGTTTGTCATATCCTCAAACATTGACAACAATCACTCTACAGAAACAAAGAAAGAAAATAAACCACCAAGAAGGAATGAAAGAAAAAGCACCAGAACCAAATCTGTAGATCAAAGAAATTATCAGGATGAAAGAAATCGACCTCCTCAAAGAAGACAGACTTTTTCCAGGTACCAATGTTTTTTCTATGGATATTGTTTCTTTTGTTCTAACTTTGGTCATAAAGCTGTAAACTGTTCTTTAAAACTAAATTATGAGCAATCAAAACATTCAAGGTATAGATATTTTCCACAATAAAGAATGAGACAGCCAAGTAACAAACCACTACAGACTACAAATCACTTGATGGATGGGAAAAATACACAGGTTAAGCATAACAATCGTTATGATCCTTTATTTGACGAACTAGAATGTTACATATGTCATAACTATGGACATAAATCTGTTGATTGTCGCTTAAGTAAATATGAACTAGATTTGAATTCCCCTGCTGAAAATGTCAAGGTTTGGAAGAAGAAAGAAAGTGACAAGTGTGGATTAGTGTTGTCAGCTCAAAGACAAACGAACCCTTGGTATATAGACAATGGATGCTCCAAACATATGACGTGAGACAAAGGTAAGTTTTTATCTCTAAGTGAAAGAAAATCAGGAAACATAGCCTTTGGAACTGATGCTCCAGGTAAAATAAAGGGTAAAGGGATGGTGAATTTAAGTAATGGAAAAGGAAAAGCCCAGGATGTTTTGCTTGTAGATGCGCTGAAACATAATCTGCTCAGTGTAAGTCAAATGTGTGAAAGAGGATTTGAAGTGATGTTCATGTCCAAGGACTGCAAAATAAAGTTTGTAAACTCAGGACGAGTGGTGGCCAAAGGCATAAGGACAAAAAACAATGTATATGTGCTGAAAGAATATAGAGAAGAGTTTCATCTAAGGAAACATGATGAAATGTAGTTATGGAATAGGAGACTTGGACATCTAAACTTTGACCACTTAATCAAGCTCAAAAATCTTGAGGCAGTAAAAGATATTCCGAGAATATCAAATCCCCAAGATTCTATGTGTAAACCCTGCCAAGTAGGAAAGCTAACCAGGACACAGTTTAAGTCCAAGAGCTCTACTTCAACAGAGAAACCACTCCAACTAGTTCATATGGATTTATGTGGACCATCAAGATAGGAAGGCACAGGGAAATATAACTACTTCATGTTGATTATTGATGATTACTCCAGAATTACTTGGGTTGCCTTTCTCAAGGAAAAAGCTAAAGCATTTGAGAAGTTTAAAAAATTTAAGGCTTTAACTGAGAATCAAACATGAAAGAGGTTAAAGGCAATAAGATAAGATAGAGGAGGAGAATTTATGTCTAGTGATTTCAAGGAATTCTGTGATAAGCATGGGATCAAGAGAGAATACACAATCCCAAGAACTCCACAACAAAATGGAGTAGTTGAGAGGCAAAATAGAACAATGCAGCAAATGCCCATGTCAATGATGAATGAGAAGAACATTGGTCAAACCTACTAGGTAGAAGAAATACACACAGCAGTTCATGTTCTTAACAAAGCCCACTTCAGAACACAAAGTGACAAGACTCCTTATGAACTGTGGTATGGGAGACCTGCTTCAATCAAACACTTCAAAGTCTTTGGGAGTAAATGTTACATAAAGAATAATTATGAGAACCTTGGAAAATATGATGACAGGGCTGATGAAGGTATCTTCTTAGGGTATGCTACAAACAGTAAAGGATACAGATGCTATAATAAGAGGCTGCATAAAATGGTTGACTGTATTGACGTAAAATTTGATGAAGGAATCCCAACAAGAGAGGTGTACAATAATGAGTCTTCTACAGAGGACACAACTGAAGCTGAAGATGAACAAGGTCCAAGAATCAGAAAAAAAAAAAGACTCTGAATCATATGAAGACATAGATACTCAGACAGACTCAAATCAGTAGACAACTTCAAATTCCTCCTCCAGAATCACTCAAAAGAATCATCCTGCAAGTCAGATAATTGGGGAAAAATATTGGTTGTGGAGCCTGATTATCTTCCTGATTCAGAGGTCTTTGATTTCAACCGTGTTTATACCCCATGAAGTATTTACACCCCAGAAGTATGTACACTCTTCCACGCGGGGGAGTGCAGAGGGGGGGTACCCCCTTTGCGGGGTCCGGGGGGGCTATCCCCCTGGTTGGGGGGTCTGGGGGCAAGCGGGCCCCCAGACGGGGTTCGAGGGCGAAGCCCCCAAAGCAAAAATTGCCTTGTAAAAGTATATTGTAATTTCATTGTAAATATGGACCGTTCATTATAAGGTCGCAGATTTAACAGTAGAGATTATGTTAGGGTTTTTTTCCCTAGAAGGAAACCCTCTTTTATGAGGGAAATCTATCGCGGCTATGGATGATGGTGAATATTGTATTTTGAGAGAGGAGACTGTGAGAGAAAGAAGAGGAGTTACAACGAGTTTTGCTGTAGGTTGTATCCCTTCATTTGCTGGATAATAATTAAGGAAGGACCTGACAATTTCTCTAGTGGATGTAGCCCACACTGGGTGAACCATGTAAATCTGTGTCTCTCTTGTATTGTGTGTCTTCTGTGTTTTGTTTCTGCATTTGTTTTATTTTATTGCTCTGCGGTCCTGTTTTTCTAACAAATGGTATCAAAGCGTAAGGTAACTCGCAGGAAAAGGGGGTTCCTGGTTCTAGTGGGAGCAATGTCGGAAGATGGAAAGTTTAGGGTCGAGAAATTTAATGGCCAAAACTACCAGTTATGGAAGATGCAAATGGAATACTATTCATATCAGAAGGATTTATTCCTACCATTGAGCGGAGTAGCAAAGAAGTCGACGGCCATGAAGGATGAAGAATGGGATATTCTTGACAGAAAGGATCTAGAAACGATACAGCTGAGAATGGCAGCGTCGACGACTTTCAATATTTCGAAAGAAAAGACATTGAAGGGTTTGATGGATGTGTTGGCCAAATTGTATGAAAAATCCTCGGCATCGAATAAAGTATTTCTAATGAAGAGATTATTTAATATGAAGATGTCATAAGGTGGGTCTATTGTAGATCATTTAAATGAATTTAATATGGTTACTAATCAACTAAGTTCTGTAAAAGTGGACTTTGATGATGAGGTTAGGGCTCTTCTAATCTTGTGCTCGTTGCCAGAAAGATGGAATGGCTTGGTCATGGCTGTAAGTAACTCTGTCTCTGGTTCAAATACTTTAAAAT
>ML800406.1:124969-136380 GCA_009831015.1 Picea engelmannii
GATCTTATGGATGATACAAACTCTTGCAGATTTGAAGGTAACCTACACTGATCCTATTCCAATTCATTGTGATAACACCAGTGCCATAAGTGTCTCCAAGAATCCTGTTCTTCATTCCAAGACTAAGCATATTCCTATAAAGTGTCATTTTCTCAGAGAACAAGTATCAAACAGAATTGTTCAACTAAACTATATACCCTCTACAGAACAAATTGCTGATATTTTTACTAAACCATTAGTTGCGAACCCTTTTGGATATCTTCGTCAAAAGCTGGGGGTTACAAACTCTTGTGTCTAATATGTGCACCTGGTCAGGGGGAGTGCTTATTGAATATCTGGTGATTTTCCTAAATGCTTATAGATGACAGGGGGAGTCTGTTTTTGCAACAAGATCAGAGGGAGAATATTTCTTCTTTGACATTGATGTCAAAGGGGGAGAATTTTTTTTTTTTTATGCAGAGGAGAGTCAAGTCCGAATGGTCGAATGCGGAGGAGAGTTGGGTCTGAATGAAAATGTTGCCATCAATGCCAAAGGGGGAGATTGTTGGAAAATTCAGTAAACAGACAACGAATTCTTGCCATTGTTGGAAACAGTGAAGATGACAGGCAAACATAAGACAAAGTTCAGAGGGAAAGAGACCGAGAGCTGTCGGATCTCACTCAAAAATCCTGACAACTGTTGGATCGGGAGAAGCTGCGCAGAGATTAAGAGAAGGAGTAGGTGTGCAGAAGAAGTTATCTGAGACGTCATATTGGAAGCAGATACCCATCAGTCAACGGATCTGCAGAAGGTACATGAAGGTTAAGCCTCAGGAGGATCGCAGAGAGGGAAAACAGATCTGAGCCATAGGATCTGAGACGAAAAACCGACAGTTGTCGGATCTGTAAGAGTCGCGCAGGGGTTAAGCCCTACTATGCAGAGGAGAAATCTAGGACAAGTCATCGGGATACTGGAGAGAGAATCCTAGACGTTGATCTGGGCAGGGCATGCGTTAGCATTATGGTGAGGCATCGGGATATTGGCCATCGGGAAATCGGGGATCTCGATGACAAGTCAATCGAGACATCGAAAGTCTCAAAATCCTGGAGGAATAGGGACCGTCCATCTGCAAGGACAGGTGGCAAAGGATCGAGTGTTGTCGGAGTTGTTCTCATCGGAGAATCAGGAATCGGAGTTTCACGAGTCTCGTGTTCAATTACAACAGAAACCCCAAAATTGCGATGAAGGAAATCCCGACTGAATCTGAACCGTCAAATCAACATGTGATCTAGACTGTCGATCCAACTCACATCAGATAGGGACACGTGGCACAACCAGGTAATGACAGGTGTCAGACAGATTCAAAACTTTAGGCACATGAAAGTCACGAATCAGAGTGACATGTGGCAATATTTAACACGTGTCAAACCACGAGTGATGTCAGCAGAGTATCGGGAATTGGATATCGGGACTCTGAAATGTCCAATTCACTCGACAACGAAAACCCCGAAATCACGATATGCGATTTCGTGATTTGATCGTAGCCGTTAAAGAAAGAATGAGATCTAGACCGTTGATTTCCTTCATCGTAGAATCGGGGATCGGAGGATTGGGAATTCTGTAGGCATGTGCATGGTGACATCGAAAATGCCGAAACCCCGATGAGAGGTTTGACCGAGGTCACGTGTTGATGGTCATATGGGCCAAGGCCTATAGCCAGCAGGGCTAGCATATGAAAGGAACGTCGGGATTTGGATGATCGGGAATCACGCGGGTGTATGCATTGAGGCATCGCAAACCCCGTAGCCCCGACGGGGTAAGGTTGTGGTCACGGAGTCACGGTCACGTTGACCGGGAGCTAAGCTCAAGAGGACTAGCGTATGAAAGTGATGAAACCTGGTTTAAAAGGAAAGAATTATAAAGATTATCTAACGGTGCGGATAAGGTTTGAGTGATCGGAGGGCTGCTGTCCTTTCTCATACATTAACGCTTTAGTTATGAATCTGTTAAGAGAAGCAAACTGATCATGACAAATCGGTTAGTGTTTCAGTTGCCAAGACAGATGTCCTTGTATTACCTATTGGAAGGGGAAGTGGAATCGTCAAGGAATCGTGTATAAAATAAAATGAGCGAGACTGAATTGGGTTGGCTGTTCTGGATGGAAAAAGAACGAAACAGTAAGAAAGGAGAAAGGAGAAGATGTTGAGCATGAAATTTAATGACAGGCAGAGCAGAAGAAGAGTTGAATGATAGAAGAATAGGATGCAGAGCAGACCTGTTGAAGAAGAGAAGAATTGCAGAACAATTTGTTGAAGATCAGATACAGAGAAAGACTGGTAAGAATTATCTGAATAATTGTTTGTGTATTCATTATTTCATATTCTAGGGAGGTTGGGAGGTGCTTGGGAGGACTGTTGTCCTCATAATTTCAAGTGGGGGCTTGAACACAGGAAGTTGTAACTTCCATCTGGTTGTAGCCAGAGAAACTAGGGTGGCAGGGTGGTGCTAGGGAGAACAAGTGTTCTCTGTTATACAGGTTGGAGCCTGTGTAACTGGAAGTTGGTGCTGGAACATTTAGGAAGTTGGTGCTTCCATCCAGTTGGTTGCTGGAATATTCAGGGAGTTGGTGCTTCCTTCTAGTGGGTGCTAGAGAAACTAGAGAGTTGGAGCTCTCAAACAAGTTGCAGCTTGTAAAACAGAGGTAGTAGCCTCACATTGAGTTGGTGCTCAATTGTAAATGATGTACAGAACTGAAAAAGACTGCCTATCATTTCGAAGAAGAAGAGGTTTTCTCCCTTTATGGGTTTCCTCATGAAAATCTTTCTCTGTGTATACTTTATGTGTGAATGATGGTCTTTAATTTTACTATACATATGCTGTATGTTGTTGATGATCACTTGAAGGAAGATTAATAATTTTTAAGAGGTATAATATTGTTTAAGCTCATAAACAACTGATTCACCCCCCCTCTCAGTTGTTTTAGTATTTCCAACATGATCAACCTTCCATAGCAGAGAAACCTATTAAAGATGCATCAAACAACAAAAAAGATACGAAAGCTCAAAATCCCCCACCAATATCCAAAGACCCCATCCCAGAGGTGAGTGAAATTTTGAATCCCCCTTCATCTTTTAACTTTAAGCATGAAATTCATAAGATCACAATCCCTGTTCCCCTTTCAGAGCTAGTCAAGCATGAATACTTCAAAAGGTCCCTCTCTACGATGTTGCAATTTGAGCCATCTTTTCATTCCACAGACTCGGTAAATATCCAAGACGAAAAGCCAACAATCATCTTAGGTCCTGTGGTAGAAGATAGGGATGATTCATACCCTCCTTTCTACACACCCTTAAACATGCATGATAAGGTGTTGCATAATTTTTTGATGGACTCTGGGGCATCTCACAATCTCATTCCCAAAACTGTTATGGAAGAGCTCAGATTAGAGATCACAAAAGCTTATCATTATTTGTACTCTTTTGATTCAAGGAGGGTGCAATGTCTTGGGTTTATCAAAGATATGGTTGTGACCTTGTTTCATCTGCCCATGAAAATTGTGGTCATGGATATTGTGGTGGCTGATGTTCCTCCCAAGTTCGGCATGTTTTTGTTGAGATCTTTGATAAAAAGACTTGGGGAACCTTGCATATGAACCTCACATATGCCATTATTCCTGTGTTTGGAGGGGAACATAGAAGAATGTATAGAGAATATCAGTTGGCCTACATTGTAAGTGATGAAGAATATCCCACCAATCATCCTATATTTTCCCTTGATACTGATTTGGGATCTAGCTTATTGCAGCTCACTGATGTCCCTGAACCTCCTCTTGAGATCAGAAAGTCCATTACTCTTGGTGAATATTATCCTCCAATTAACTCTATATGGAAAATGTTTTTTGATGGAGCCTCCTCTAAGGATGTTGCTAGTGATGGAGTGGTCTTTGTTTCACCAGCTCAGGAAGCCATATCTCTATCATAAAAACTAGAATTTGAAGCTACCAACAATGTGGCAGAGTATGAATTTTTTATTTTAGGCTTAAGAGTTGTGAAGGATATGGGAATTAAAAAGATATCAATGTTTGGTGATGTTGATTTGATTGTCCAGTAGATCAGGAATATTTATCAGACCAAACACCCTCAGCTCAAAAGTTACATAAATTAAGTATGGGACCTCATTGACACTTTCTTCCTAGATTTTAACATTTCATTTGTTCCCAAAGAAGAAAATGTCATGGTCGATTCTATGGTCATTTCAGCCAGCAATTTCAGAGTCCCTCTACCACCCAAGCTCAAGTATGAAGTAGAAGTGAAATATAGACCCTCTATACCTAACAACATCAAGAATTGGAAATTGTTTGAAGATGATCTTGAAATCATAAGGTTCCTCGACACCGTTGATGAGTTTTTTGCATTACACATTAATCAAGAGCCTGATTCTGAAACATGTCCTCATGCCGATGTTTTTCTAAAAACAATTGTTGATCATTATATTGTTAAATTACCTAACAATCACATCCCAAAGGGACTAATCCCCTTGGAAAGAATATTTGATATAAATGATGTGGAAGTAAAGGGTAAACTCTCAGGTGAGGATGGTGATGTAGATGAGTGCAATATTGGCACAGAGAAGAATCCCAAATTTGTGAAATTAACAAGCAGCCTGTCAAGAGAGCTGAAGTTCGAGTATACTAAGCTATTAAAGGAATTTGTGGATGTGATCACCTGGACCTATGAAGACCTCAGAACATATGACACCACTATCATTTAGCATAAGATTCCATTGAAACAGGACACCAAACAATTTAGGAAAAAATTAAGACAAATAAATCCTATGTTGTTGCCTATTATGGAAAGGGAGGTGAAGAAGCTTTTGGATGCTCAAATTATTGTGCCTTTAAGATATTCTGAGTGGGTATCCAACCTGGTCCTAGTAATAAAAAAGAGTGGAGAAATCAGACTCTGTGTCAATTTCAAAAATCTGAACAGGAGCTCAAAGAAGGACAATTATCCACTACCAAAGATGGAACACATATTGCAAAGGGTAACTAGTGCATCTAGGATTTCCATGATTGATGGATTTTTTGGATACAATCAGATCTTTGTCCTGCCTGAAGATAGAGAAAATATAGCCCTCACCACACCTTGGGGCACATTCATGTATGCCAAAATTCCCTTTGGATTAATAAACGCAGGAGCAACCTTTCAACGAGCTATGGACATCGCCTTCATTGGGGAGAAGGATAAATTTTTGTTCATCTATCTGGATGATATAACAGTATTTTATAGATCTAATAAAGAACAGTGTTGTCATCTAAGGAAAGTCTTCTTGAAATGAAGAAGGTTTGGTCTCTCCTTAAATTCGAAGAAATCATTGTTTGCCATGAAAGAGGGAAAATTGTTGGGACACATAGTATCAGCTGAGGGGGTCAAAATTGATTTAAGTAGGGTGGAAGCTATTCAAAATTTGTCACTTCCCAGATCCAAGAAGGAAATCAAGTCTTTCCTGGGAAAAATCAATTTTTTGAGAAAGTTTGTTTCAAATTTTTCTTAATTGGTGAAGCATATCACAACCATGCTCAGGAAGGGGAATGAATTAAAATGGACTGTTGAGTCTAGAGAATGAATTAAAATGGACTGTTGAGTCTAGAGAATCCTTCAAACAAATCAAGAAGGCACTGACCAAAGCACCTATGCTTATCAGTCTTTATTATTTGACGCATTCGAGCCAACCCGAGCACGTCCGCGCTCACCAGGACCTTCTTTTTCACTGGCCCGAAGAGATAAACTTGCTCTTCAACTTCCTTATCGGAAGTTCTCGCACCCACAGAATGGTCTTCGATGATCTCCCTTATCGTATCGGGAAATCACCCTCACGCAGTGGAGAGTCCTGTACTCGGGTCACACTAAACTCCGAAACCCGATGAATATTCCCTTTGCGCCTTTTTCTGTCCTTATCGGAGATTTTCCCCGTCGGGAAATCGGAACTTACGATGTCGTGGGTTACACACCTCATGGATCCCCGATTCCCGAACTCCGATGCCACCTATCCTCTGTCTACGGCAAAGACCTGGGACCCATGCTCCCGTAGCGATTGGGAAATCGTGTTTCAGGAATTCACGATTCCTGATGCACAAGGTCACAGACCTTGCCAAACCCCGAATTCTGATATACGACGCCACCTGTCGTCACCTCAGGGTGAGGCTTAACACTCTGACACCTGTCTTCCACTCAGTGCTATCGAAAAATCGCGGATCGCGATTTCAACATATGAAATGCGCTTGACTCCGGAAATCCCGAAATGCCGAACCCCAACTCCTCGGGATATTTCGCCCCGTGTCCCTCCGATCAACGACTCCGACGGCGTCAGGAAATCGTTGATCGTGATTCCTTGATGCAAGTGTTTTTCGCTCCTGGAAACCCCGATGGGTTAAATCCGTACTTCTACCTGGATGTCTGACGCGTGTCGTCGCTATTGGACGGTTCTGATCGCCCGTCGAAATATCGTGGATCGCGATTCCAACCTGCGTAAGTTCTATGTCCTCAGAAATCCCAAATTCTTGATCAACTAAACTCTGATGGTACCTGTCTCCTTGACATGTGTCCTGCCAAAATCGACGGCTAGGACCTTCTCTCGGGATTTCAAGACTTTCAAGGTCTCAATTCTCAACCTTATGAAAACCCCGATGACTCTGAAATCTCGATGACTTCTCCTCTGCTCATTGGGGCTTAAACCTTGCACAACTCCCCGAGATCTGATGGCTGGCGGGATTTCACTGGCTTCCTCTACGAACCCTGACCGTCGATTCCTCCTCTCCAAGGATTTCTTTCGAAGACTAAAACACCTTCCTCATAGTTGTTCCTCGGACCCTTGCGCTTGTCCTTCCTGTTCGAACCTTCCTCGAACCACCCCTTGGGTTCTCTTCCCCAGTATCACGAAGGAATTATCCCTCCTGAGCTTGTCAACTCTGATCCTCTCAGAGGGATCTGTGCGTACCCTTCACGCTTGGTATTTAAACACTTCAAGTGTCAAATACTCCAAACTCTGTGCAACTCCTACGGCAACAGTCCTTAACTTCCTTTTCTTAGGTTAACACTGAGAATCCTTCTTCAGCCTACGCCTCTCTTGCGTGGCTTCTACAACCCAAATCAACTTCAGGGTGAATGAGAAAAAAATTTCAACTCTTGGGCCTCATCAACGCACTCCTTGCGGATGCATTCAACTGCACTTTATGTAGGAATCTCCTGGCTCAGATTGAGAAACAATTGAAGCTCATTCCTCTCCTCTCAGACTTCAGTTTAAACCCTGAAATCACATGCACAACATATTCAAAGCAAATGCATAACCATAAACACACATTCTTAAGCACATGAACAATACACACAGAGAAACACCACCAGGCATGAGTTTGAATCATAATTTCATTCTATTAATTCAACACTGTACATGGGTGTTCTTCACAAAGTTCTCTGCTTGCTCCTCTCTTCTGAATGCTTCTGAATAATATGAATAATCTACAAAGGAGGGTGTCTATATCCGTTTTCCCTCTTAGACTCTAAAACTGTCTAATCTGGAAAATAAAATCCTATCTACCTGCATTAAACCTATTAAATGCCTCATCTACCTAAGGACAAGAGCTTAAAGGCTCAAGGTCCGCTATAATGTACAAAGGCGCTTTCCATAAATGGTTCATTTATACACTGGCGGATCTCTTGAATGAAAATTCAAAAAGTTTCAGTTGGCCTTGTCCAGTTGTTCGTTGTCTTTCATGATGGCTCTCTTGTCTTGGGCAATGCTCCTTGATGAGTTGGCGATGCTCCTGCATCATACTCCTTGGCTTGAAAATTTTCATGGGCTCCTGTCCATGAGCTCCTGCACGGTCTGTCCATGCTTCTATATCTCTGCTTCACTTTTCCATCTAGCATCTTTGACTGGATGATTCTTCCACTTGACCAGGTACTCGAAATACTTCTTTCGCCTGGACTTCTTTCCTACTCGCTTGTCTAGTATGCACTCCATCTACGGCTTCTCTGCAACTGGTAATTGCTTCTGCCATTGGACCATTGGTTCCTCAATTCCAGTCTCTGCTTCTCCAGCCCTGTATGGGTATAAATCCAAAACATTAAATATCGGAGATATCTTGATGCCATCCGACAACTCAATTTCATAAGCGTTCTCTCCGAATTTTTTTAGGACCCTGCATGGCCCAATTTTCTTCATTTTTAGTTTGTTATATGTTCCTCTTGGGAACCTGTCCTTCCTCAAGTGTGCCAGAACAAGATCACCAACTTCAAACTGAATTTGTATCCGATGTTGATCTGCTCTGTGCTTGTACTCCTGATTTGTGTTTATCAGTCATTGTTTCACCTCATCGTGAAGTTCCTTCATTGCTTCAGCGAATTCCTCTGCACTAGCACTACTAGTCGCAGCCTGTTCTGACTCCCTGAGTTCAGAAACTCCCCTCAGTTGTGTCCCATACACAATCTGGAATGGACTTTTTCCTGTGCTCCTATTCACAGAGTCATTGTAAGAAAACTCTGCCTGCAAAAATATGTTATACCAGCTGTCGTGGTGTTCTGTCACCAAGCTTCTCAGCAAGTCTCCCATACTTATGTTGACTACTTCCGTCTGCCCATCCGTCTGAGGATGGTAAGATGAAATAAATGCCAAATTAGTTCCCATCTTCTTCCATAGCGTCCTCCAAAAATTCCCTATGAATTTGGTATCCATGTCCGATACTATACTTCTTGGCAATCCATGGAGTCGAATGATTTCCTTGAAAAATAAATTCGCGATGTGAGTCGCATCGCTGGTCTTCTGGCATGGTATAAAATGTGCCATTTTTGAAAACCTGTCTACCACCACAAAGATGGAATCAACCCCTCTCTACGTCCTTGGCAAACCCAATACAAAATCCATGCTGATCGCCTCCCATGGCCTCTCTGGTATGGGTAATGATTGGTAGAATCCCGCATTCTACCTTTTGCCCTTCGAATGCTGACAAATTCGACACCTGTCAACAAACTCTTGACATCTGCTCGCATGCCTGGCCAGAAATATGATTCACTCAACTTCGCAAATGTTTTGTCCTGGCCAAAATGCCGTGCTAATCCACCGTTGTGCTTCTCCTTTAGCAGGTTCTCCCTCATGGAGAAATTCGGAATGCATAATTGGTTGCCTCTGAACAACAGTCCATTCTGAATCATGTAATCCATCCACGGGCTTCTGTCCCTGAGAACTGGATTCTCAGCCGCCTCGTTTGCTTCTGCAAAATCTGCATCACCTGCGTACATGTCCCTCAGGTTTTCAAAACCCAATGTCTTGACTCGGAACTCATGCAACAACAAACATTTCCTGCTCAAAGCATCAACCACTTTGTTAGCAGTTCCTGAAATGTGTTTAATTACAAATGTAAAATTTTGCATATACTCTACCCATTTTGCATGTTTCTGATTCAACTTCTCTTGTTGACTCACAAACTGCAATGCATGATTATCACTGTACAATACAAATTCTTTCGGGATCAAATAATGTCTCCACTTCTTCAATGCCTGTATGATGGCATAAAACTCTTTATCATACGTGGAGTATTTCATCTTTGCATCATCCAAATTCTCGCTGAAATATGCAACTGGTCTGTCCTCCTGACTCAGGACCGCTCCTATGGCGTATCCATTAGCATCACATTTCACCTGGAATGTCTTCTGGAAATCAGGAAACACTGGAATTGGTTGCTCTGTGATCTTCTGCTTCAACAGATTGAAGCTTTTCTCAGCCTGTGTTGTCCAATGAAAAGTCTTGTGCCTTTTCTTTACTGTGTCCATCATTGCGGTGCTAATTCCACTAAAATTCCTGATGAATTTTCGATAGAAACTAGCTAATCCATGGAAACTCCTCACCTCGAAAACATTTCTCGGTGATGGCCAGTTCTTAATCACTTCCACCTTACTCGGATCCATTTTCAATTCATTCACTGAAATAAAAAATCCCAAATAGATGAGCTTTGTCTGCATAAATGAATATTTCTTCATGTTTATCAACAGCTTCTCCTGTTGTATCTTCCTCATCACAATGGTCAAATGATTCAAATGTTCAGCCTTCATCCTACTGTAGATCAATATATCATCCAGATATACGACTACAAACTTCCCGATCAATTCCCTCAGGACTTCATTCATCAGCCTCATGAATGTGCTCGACGCGTTTGTCAAGCCAAACGACATGACTAGCCATTCGTACAAACCTTCGCTTGTCTTGAATGTTGTCTTCCATTCATCACCTTCCCTCATGCGAATCTGGTGATATCTACTTTTCAGGTCAATTTTTGAAAAATAATTTGCCCCGCTCAGGCAATCCATCAGATCATCCATTCTCGGTAGTGGAAATCTGTACCTGATGGTAATTTTGTTGATTTATCTAGAGTCGGTACACATTATCCAACCTCCATCCTTCTTTGGACTAAGCACCGTTGGAACGACACACAGACTCAGGCTTTCCCTGACCAGTCCTTTGTCCAACAAATCCTGGACCTGCTTCTTGACTTCCAAATTTTCCTGTGGCGTAAATCTGTACGCAGCTTTATTCGGAAAAATAGCTCCTGGTATGAGGTCTATGTCGTGACTCACACTCCTCATCGGTGGAAATGAATGAGGTAATTCATCCACGACGATATCAGCGAACTCTCCCAGCAGTTCCTGAATCTCTTCTGGTAAGTCATCCACTCTTGTGCTAGTCAGGACAATTCTCGGTTTCCTGACCACAAAGAATTGTGGATCTTCCTTCTTCTCCATCTTTGTGAGAAGCTCCTTCCCACTCATGAGAAGTATTGTTTTTCTTACTTCCGGTTTCACTTCTTCGTCCTTTTTCGGGAGCAATCTGTGTGTCCTCCCATCCTTCTCCAAAGTGTATGTGTTCATCCTCCCGTCATGAACCACATTTCGGTCATATTTCCATGGTCTACCCAACAATACATGACAAACATCCATGGGAATGACATCACATAGGACTTCATCCTTATATTCACCCATCTTGAAATTAACTAAACATTGTTTAGTGACACTCACCTGATGTCCCTTCTGTAGCCATGATACTTTGTATGTACTCCGGTGATCAGTCGTTTCCAGCTCTAATTTTTCCACCATCTCGGTTGAAACGAGATTGTCGGTGCTTCCACTGTCTACAATAACCTTGCATTTCCTATCCTTTGTTAAGAACCAAACATCAATATAGCATGGAAAAACCTCAGGAAAAGTACTCAACGTCTTGAAACAGAGATAATTTCAGATAACTAGCCTCTTTGAGGGGGCAACCTCCTTTTACCCCACTTAAATGTTCAAGTACAAGATGATTCAAAATGAAAATGTCTCCTTGGTATATATAGGAGACTAGGAGGTATAATTACAACTAATGGCCTAAAGCCGACATAAATAAA
>ML800406.1:141408-157140 GCA_009831015.1 Picea engelmannii
TGTTCAAGTACAAGATGATTCAAAATGAAAATGTCTCCTTGGTATATATAGGAGACTAGGAGGTATAATTACAACTAATGGACTAAAGCCGACATAAATAAAATAACATTACTAATCTAAATTACAACTAATGGCCTAAAGCCTACATAAATAAAATAACATTACTAATCTAATATGCTCCAATTAAGGGGTAATGAGCCAATATTAGGGCTTAACATCCTTAGTTTTGCAAGTTGTCCTGAACAGTCTGGTCCTTTGGGCTGAACTTTCTTGCGCCTCTTTCTCAGGTGTCAAAAGGAATTTTCGCATCAGAAGTGAGCATCCACTTTCTGCGCCTTCTGCTTCAGCATCTTGCCTATGTGCTTCAGCGATGTGAGCTTCTCCTCGGTCCTTTTTCCTGTCTGGACAGTCAACTGCTTTGTTTCCATCCTTTCCACACGTGAAGCATGTGATCACTCCACCTCGGCCTCTTCCCCTTCCTCTGGTATGAGGAAAAGTGTTTTCATCAGCATAATCCCCTCTCTGTTCACTATGATGTCTCCTCGGCTCAGCATATTGATGTCTTTGCGGTTAGGTTCCACCTCTCTCAATCTTACCCTAAGGTTTCTTCCATTCCTCCTTGGGCTTCTGATGTTTCTCCTGGGAAACTGCCTTGCCTTTGGGCTGACTTCTGCCTCGCCCTCGCTATCCTTGCTTATGGCCCAACTTCTCCTTGGCTTTCAGAGCCATTTGGTAAGCGTCCTCAACCGTTCTGATGGTCGTCATGCTTAATTAGTCCTGAATGTCGTATCTCAGACCATTCAGGCATCTGACAACCTTCTCATTATTGCTCTCCCGATGACCTGCTCGGATATTGAGCTTGTAAAACTCTTCGGTGTATTCCTTCACCGTCATCAACTTCTGCCTCAGGTTTTGCATCCTCCTGAACAGATTAATTTGGTAGTACCTTGGGATGAACTTTGCTTTCATCTTAGCAATCATTCGATCCTAGCTTTTAATTTTTTGTTTTCCTTTGGAACGTCTATCTGCTTGTAGCTCGTCCCACCACAATGTTGCGTGTCCCTTCAACTTTGTGACAACATGCCTAACCTTTTTATCCTCTTCGATATCCTCATAATCGAAGTAGGTGTCAAGAGCCCTGATCCAGTCTAACAGCTCTTCTGCATCCAGACTTCCTTCATAGACTGGAATATCCATTTTCATCTTTGAACTCATCCGGGCGATAGCTTTTATTAATCGCTCGTTTGCTGCATCCTCGGCTGCAACTTCTCCTTGTGGTTCAGCTTCAACCTCATTGTCGGAATCACTAAGATCCACAGCACCAACTGCACGTCTCTGAGATGTTTCCATCTCCTCGAGTCTCGCTCTGAGATCTCGTATCTGTCTTTCCATCTCTGGATTCCCTGTCGGCCTACCTCTTCTTCTCACCTCCCTGTCCTCTGGGTCAGGTGATTGTCTTTCTCTTCTGGGTGGTATGGAGAATTCTTCTCTTCTCCTCTGCTATAGAAAATAGAGAGTTTTTCTTGCTCTGATACCAATTGACGTAGTCGCGCCAACCCAGGCATGTCCATGCTCACCAGGACCTTCTTTTTCACTAGCCCGAAGAGCTAAATTTGCTCTTCAACTTCCTTATTGTAAGTTCTCGCACCCACATAATGGTCTTCGATGATCTCCCTTATCGTATCAGGAAATCTCCCTCGCGCAGTAGCGAGTCCTGTACTCGGGTCGCACTAAACTCCGAAACCCGATGAATATTCCCTTCGTGCCGTTTTCTGTCCTTATCGGAGATTTTCCCCATTGGGAAATCGGAACTTACGATGTCGTGGGTTACACACCTCACGGATCCCCGATTCTCGAACTCCGATGCCACCTATCCTCTGTCTACGGCAAAGCCCTGGGATCCACGCTCCTGTAGCGATCGGGAAATCGAGTTTTGGGAATTCGTGATTCCTGATGCACAAGGTCACAGACCTTGCCAAACCCTAAATTTCGATATACGATGCCACCTGTCGTCACCTCAGGGTGAGGCTTAACACTCTGACACCTGTCTTCCACTCAGCGCTATCGGAAAATCGCGGATCGCAATTTCAACATATGAAATGCGCTTGACTCCGAAAATCCTGAAATGCCGAACCCCGACTCCTCGGGATCTTTCGCCCCATGTCCCTCTGATCAACGACTCTGACCGCGTCAGGAAATCACCGATCGCGATTCCTTGATGCAAGTGTTTTTCACTCCTGGAAACCCCGATGGGTTAAATCCGTACTTCTACCTGGATGTCTGATGTGTGTCCTCGCTATTGGACGGTTCTGATCGCCTGTCAAAATATCGTGGATCGCGATTCCAACCTGCGTAAGTTCTATGTCCTCGGAAATCCCAAATTCCCGATGGACTAAAATCCAATGGTACCTGTCTCTTTGACACGTGTCCTGCCGAGATCAACGGCTAGGACCTTCTCTCGGGATTTCAAGACTTTCAAGGTCTTGATTCTCAACCTTATGAAAACCCCGATGACTCTGAAATATCGATGACTTATCCTATACTCGTTGGGGCTTAAACTCTGTGCAACTCCCTGAGATCCGACGGCTGGTGGGATTTTGCTGACTTCCTCTACGAAGCCTGATCGTTGATTCCTCCTCTCCAAGGATTTCTTCCGAAGACTAAAACACCTTCCTCATAGCTGTTCCTCAGACGCTTGCGCTTGTCCTTCCTATTCGAACCTTCCTCGAACCATCCCTTGGGTTCTCTTCCCCAGTATCATGAAGGAATTATCCCTCCTGAGCTTTTCAACTCTGATCCTCTCAGAGGGATCTGTGCGTACCCTTCACGCTTGGTATTTAAACACTTCAAGTGTCGAATACTCTAGACTTTGTGCAACTCCTGTGGCAACAGTCCTTAACTTCCTTTTCTCAGGTTAACACTGAGACTCCTTCTTCAGCCTACGCCTCTCTTGCATGGCTTCTACAACCCAAATCAACTTCAGGGTGAATGAGAACAAAAGTTCAACTCCTGGGCCTCATCAACGCACTCCTTGCAGATGAATTCAACTGCACTCTATGCAGGAATCTCCTGGCTCAGATTGAGAAACAATTGAATCTCATTCCTCTCCTCTCAGACTTCAGTTTAAACCCTGAAATCACATGCACAACATATTCAAAGCAAATGCATAACCAGAAACACACATTCATAAGAACATGAACAATACACATAGAGAAACACCACCAGGCATGAGTTTGAATCAGAATTTCATTCTATTAATTCAACACTGTACATGGGTGTTCTTCACAAAGTTCTATGCTTGCTCCTCTCTTCTGAATGCTTCTGAATAATCTGAATAATCTACAAAGGAGGGTGTCTATATCCGTTTTCCCTCTTAGACTCTAAAACTGACTAATCTGGAAAATAAAATCCTATCTACCTGCATTAAACCTATTAAATGCCTCATCTACCTAAGGACAAGAGATTAAAGGATCAAGGTCCGCTATAATGTACAAAGGCGCTTTCCATAAATGGTTCATTTATACACTGGCGGATCTCTTGAATGAAAATTCAAAAAGTTTCGGCTAGCCTTGTCCAGCTGTTCGTTGTCTTTCATGCTGGCTCACTTGTCTTGGGCGATGCTCCTGCATCATACTCCTCGGATTGAAAATTTTCATGGGCTCCTGTCCATGAGATCCTGCACAGTCAGTCCATGCTTCTGTATCTCTACTTCGCTTTTCCATCTAGCATCTTCGACTGGATGATTCTTCCACTTGACCAGGTACTCGAAATACTGCTTTCGCCTGGTCTTCTTTCCTACTCGCTTGTCCAGTATGCACTCCATCTGCGACTTCTCTGCAACTGGTAATTGCTTCTGCCACTGGACCACTGGTTCCTCAGTTCCAGTCTCTGCTTCTCCAACCTTGTATGGGTATAAATCCAAAACATTAAATATCGGAGATATCCCGATGCCATCCGGCAACTCAATTTCATAAGCATTCTCTCTGAATTTCTTTAGGACCCTGCATGGCCCAATTTTCTTCATTTTTAGTTTGTTATATGTTCCTCTTGGGAACCTATCCTTCCTCAAGTGTGCCAGAACAATATCACCAACTTCAAACTGAAGTTGTCTCCGATGCTGATCTGCTCTGCGCTTGTACTCCTGATTTGTGTTTATCAGTCGTTGCTTCACCTCATTGTGAAGTTCCTTCATTGCTTCAGCGAATTCCTCTGCACTAGCACTGCTAGTCGCAGCCTGTTCTGACTCCTTGAGTTCAGAAAATCCCCTCGGTTGTGTCCCATACACAATCTGGAATGGACTTTTTCCCGTGCTCCTGTTCACAGAGTCATTGTAAGCAAACTCTGTCTGCGGAAATATGTTATCCCAGCTGCTGTGGTGTTCTGTCACCAAGCTTCTCAGCAAGTCTCCCATACTTCTGTTGACTACTTCCGTCTGCCCATCCGTCTTAGGATGGTAAGATGAACTAAATGCCAAATTAGTTCCCAGCTTCTTCCATAGCGTCCTCCAAAAATACCCTATGAATTTGGTATCCCTGTCCGACACTATACTTCTTGGCAATCCATGGAGTCGAATGATTTCCTTGAAAAATAAATTCGCGATGTGAGTCGCATCGCTGGTCTTCTGGCATGGTATAAAATGTGCCAATTTTGAAAGCCTGTCTACCACCACAACGATGGAATCAACCCCTCTCTGCGTCCTTGGAAAACCCAATACAAAATCCATGTTGATCGCCTCCCATGGCCTCTCTGGTATGGGTAATGATTGGTAGAATCCTGCATTCTGCCTTCTACCCTTCGAATGCTGACAAATTCGACACCTGTCAACAAACCTCTTGACATCTGCTCGCATGCCTAGCCAGAAATATGATTCACTCAACTTCGCAAATGTTTTGTCATGGCAAAAATGCCCTGCTAATCCACCGTTGTGCTTCTCCTTTAGCAGGTTCTCCCTCATGGAGCAATTTGGAATGCATAACTGGTTTCCTCTGAACAACAGTCCATTCTCAATCATGTATTCCATCCACGGGCTTCTATCTCTGAGAACAGGATTATCAGCCGCCTCGTATGCTTCTGCAAAATCTGCATCACCTGCATACATGTCCCTCAAGTTTTCAAAACCCAATGTCTTGAATTGGAACTCCTGCAACATCAAACATTTCCTGCTCAAAGCATCAGCCACTTTGTTAGCAGTTCCTAAAATGTGTTTAATTACAAATGTAAAATTCTGCATATACTCTACCCATTTTGCATGTTTCTGATTCAACTTCTCTTGTTCACTCACAAACTGCAATGCATGATTATCGTTGTACAATACAAATTCTTTCGGGATCAAATAATTCCTCCACTTCTTCAATTCCTGTATGATGGCATAAAACTCTTTATCATATGTGGAGTATTTCAGCTTTGCGTCATCTAGCTTCTCGCTGAAACATGTAACTGGTATGTCCTCCTGACTCAGGACCGCTCCTATGGCGTATCCACTAGCATCACATTTCGCCTGGAATGTCTTCTGGAAATCAAGCAACACTAGAATTGGTTTCTCTGTGATCTTTCGCTTCAACAGACTGAAGCTTTTCTCAGCCTCTGCTGTCCAATGAAAAGTCTTGTGCCTTTTCTTTACTGTTTCCATCATTACGGCGCTAATTCCACTAAAATTCTTGATGAATTTTCGGTAGAAACTAGCTAATCCATGGAAACTCCTCACCTCGAAAACATTTCTCGGTGATGGCCAGTTCTTAATCACTTCCACCTTACTCGGATCCATTTTCAATTCATTCGCTGAAATAACAAAGCCCAAATAGATGAGCTCTGTCTGCATAAATGAAGATTTATTCATGTTTATCAACAACTTCTCCTGCTGTATCTTCCTCATCACAATGGCCAAATGCTTCAAATGTTAAGCCTTCATCCTACTGTAGATCAATATATCATCCAGATATACGACTACAAACTTCCCGATGAATTCCCTCAGGACTTCATTCATCAGCCTCATGAATGTGCTCGGCGCGTTTGTCAAGCCAAACGGCATGACCAACCATTCGTACAAACTTTCGTTTGTCTTGAATGTTGTCTTCCATTCATCACCTTCCCTCATGCGAATCTGGTGATATCCTCTTTTCAGGTCAATTTTTGAAAAATAATTTGCCCCGCTCAGGCAATCCATCAGATCATCCATTCTCGGCAGTGGAAATCTGTACCTAATGATAATTTTTTTGATTGCTCTAGAGTCGGTACACATTCTCCAACCTCCATCCTTCTTTGGACTAAGCACCATTGGAACGACACATGGACTCAGGCTTTCCCTGACCAGTCCTTTATCCAACAAATCCTGGACCTGCTTCTTGACTTCCTCATTTTCCTGTGGCGTCAATCTGTACACAACTTTATTTGGCAAACTGGCTCCTGGTATGAGATCTATGTGGTGACTCACACTCCTCATCGGTGGCAATGAATGAGGTAATTCATCCATGACGATATCAGCGAACTCTCCCAGCAGTTCCTGAATCTCTTCTGGTAAGTCATCCACTCTTGTGCTAGTCAGGACAATTCTCGGTTTCCTGACCACAAAGAATTGTGGATCTTCCTTCTTCTCCATCTCTGTGAGAAGCTCCTTCCCACTCATGAGAAGTATTGTTTTACTTACTTCCGGTTTCACTTCTTCGTCCTTTTTCGGGAGAAATCTGTGTGTCCTCCCATCCTTCTCCAAAGTGTATGTGTTCATCCTCCCGTCATGAACCACATTTCGGTCATATTGCCATGGTCTACCCAGCAATAGATGACAAACATCCATGGGAATGACATCACATAGGAATTCATCCTTATATTCACCCATATTGAAATTAACTAAACACTGTTTAGTGACACTCACCTGATGTCCCTTCTGTAGCCATGATACTTTGTATGGACTCGGGTGATCAGTCGTTTCCAGCTCTAATGTTTCCACCATCTCGGTTGAAACGAGATTGTCGGTGCTTCCACTGTCCACAATAACCTTGCATTTCCTATCCTTAGTTTTGCAAGATATCTTGAACAGTCTGGTCCTTTGGGCTGAACTTTCCTGCACCTCTTTCTCAGGTGTCAAAAGGACTTTTCGCATCAGAAGTGAGCTTCCACTTTCTGCGCCTTCTACTTCAGCATCTCGCCTCTGTGCTTCAGTGATGTGAGCTTCTCCTCGGTCCTTTTTCCTATCTGGACAGTCAACTGCTTTGTGTCCATCCTTTCCACACATGAAGCATGTGATCACTCCACCTCGACCTCTTCCCCTTCCTCTAGTACGAGGAAAAGTGTTTGCATCATCATAATCCCCTCTCTGTTCACTATGTTGTCTCCTCTGCTCGGCATATTTCTGTCTTTGCTGTGAGGTTCCACCTCTCTCAATCTTACCCTGAGGTTTCTTCCATTCCTCCTTGGGCTTCTGATATTTCTCCTGGGCAACTGCCTTGCCTCTGGGCTGACTTCTGCCTCACCCTCGCTGTCCTTGCTTACGGCCCAGCTTCTCCTCGGCTTTCAGAGCCATCTGGTAAGCGTCCTCAACTGTTCTGATGGTCGTCATGCTTAATTCGTCCTGAATGTCGTATCTCAGACCATTCAGGTATCTGGCAACCTTCTCATCATCGCTCTCCCGATGACCTGCTCGGATATTGAGCTTGTAAAACTCTTCGGTGTATTCCTTCACCATCATCAACTTCTGCCTCAGGTTCTACATCCTCCTAAACAGATTAATTTGGTAGTCCCTTGGGATGAACTTTTCTTTCATCTTAGCAATCATTTGATCCTAGCTTTTAATTTTTTGTTTGCCTTTGGAACGTCTATCTGCTTGTAGCTCATCCCACCACAATGTTGCGTGTCCCTTCAACTTCGTGACATCATGCCTAACCTTTTTATCCTCTTTGATATCCTCATAATCGAAGTAGGTGTCAAGAGCCCTGATCCAGTCCAACATCTCTTCTGCATCCAGACTTCCTTCATAGACTAGAATATCCATTTTCATCTTTGAACTCATCCGGGCGATATCTTTTATTAATCGCTCGTTTTCTGCATCCTCGGCTGCAACTTCTCCTTGTGGTTCATCTTCAACCTCATTGTCGGAATCACTAAGATCCCCTACACCAGTTGTGCATCTCTGAGTTGTTTCCATCTCCTCGAGTCTCGCTTTGAGATCTCGTATCTGTCTTTCCATCTCTGGATTCCCTGTCGGCCTACCTCTTCTTCTCACCTCCCTGTCCTCTAGGTCAGGTGATTGTCTTTCTCTTCTGGGAGGCATGGTGAATTCTTCTCTTCTCCTTTGCTCTAATACCACTTGACGCAATCGCGCCAACCCAGGCACGTCCGCGCTCACCAGGACCTTCTTTTTCACTGGCCTGAAGAGCTAAATTTGCTCTTCAACTTCCTTATCGGAAGTTCTCGCACCCACAGAATGGTCTTCGATGATCTCCCTTATCGTATCGGGAAATCTCCCTCACGCAGTAGCGAGTCCTATACTCGGGTCGCACTAAACTCCGAAACCCGATGAATATTCCCTTCGCGCCTTTTTATGTCCTTATCGAAGATTTTCCCCATCGGAAAATTGGAACTTACGATGTCATGGGTTACACACCTCACGGATCCCCGATTCCCAAACTCCGATGCCACCTGTCCTCTGTCTACGGAAAATCCCTGGGACCCACGCTCCCATAGCGATCGGGAAATCACATTTCAGGAATTTGCGATTCCTGATGCACAAGGTCACAGACCTTGCCAAACCCCGAATTCCCATATACGACGCCACCTGTCATCACCTCAGGGTGAGGCTTAACACTCTGACACCTGTCTTCCACTCAGCGCTATCAGAAAATCGCGGATCACGATTTCAACATATGAAATGTGCTTGACTCCGGAAATTCTTAAATGTTGAACCCCAACTCCTCGGGATCTTTCGCCCCATGTCCCTCCAATCAACGGCTCCGACCGCGTCGGGAAATCGCCGATCACAATTCCTTGATGCAAGTGTTTTTTTCTCCTGGAAACCCCGATGGGTTAAATCCGTACTTCTACCTGGATGTCTGACGCATGTCCTCGCTATTGGATGGTTCTGATCGCCCATCGGAATATCGTGGATCACGATTCCAACCTGTCTAAGTTCTATGTCCTCGGAAATCCCAAATTCCTGATGGACTAAACTCTGATGGTACCTGTCTCCTTGACACGTGTCCTACCGAAATCAACGGCTAGGACCTTCTCTCGGGATTTCGAGACTTTCAAGGTCTCGATTCTCAACCTTATGAAAACCCCGATGACTCTGAAATCTCGATGGCTTCTCCTCTGCTCGTTGGGGCTTAAACCCTATGCAACTCCTCGAGATCCGACGACTGGTGGGATTTCGCTGGCTTCCTCCATGAAACCTGACCGTCGATTCCTCCTCTCCAAGGATTTCTTCCGAAGACTAAAACACCTTCCTCAGAGCTGTTCCTCGGACGCTTGCGCTTGTCCTTCCTGTTCGAACCTTCCTCGAACCACCCCTTGGGTTCTCTTCCCTAGTATCACGATGGAATTATACCTCCTGAGCTTGTCAACTCTGATCCTCTTAGAGGGATCTGTGCGTACCCTTCACGCTTGGTATTTAAACACTTCAAGTGTCGAATACTCCAGACTCTGTGCAACTCCTGCGGCAGTAGTCCTTAACTTCCTTTTCTCAGGTTAACACTGAGACTCCTTCTTCATCCTATGCCTCTCTTGCGTGGCTTCTACAACCCAAATCAACTTCAGGGTGAATGAGAACAAAAGTTCAACTCCTGGGCCTCATCAACGCATTCCTTGCGGATGAATTCAACTTCACTCTATGCAGGAATCTCCTAGCTCAGATTGAGAAACAATTGAAGCTCATTCCTCTCCTCTTAGACTTCAGTTTAAACCATGAAATCACATGCACACCATATTCAAAGAAAATGCATAACCAGAAACACACATTCATAAGCACATGAACAATACACACAGAGAAACACCACCAGGCATGAGTTTGAATCATAATTTCATTCTATTAATTCAACATTGTACATGGGTGTTCTTCACAAAGTTCTTTGCTTGCTCCTCTCTTCTGAATGCTTCTGAATAATCTGAATAATCTACAAAGGAGGGTGTCTATATCCGTTTTCCCTCTTAGACTCTAAAACTGTCTAATCTGGAAAATAAAATCCTATCTACCTGCATTAAACATATTAAATGCCTCATCTACCTAAGGACAAGATCTTAAAGGCTCAAGGTCCGCTATAATGTACAAAGGCACTTTCCATAAATGGTTCATTTATACACTGGCAGATCTCTTGAATGAAAATTCAAAAAGTTTCGGCTGGCCTTTTCCAGTTGTTCGTTGTCTTTCATGCTGGCTCGCTTGTCTTGGACGATGCTCCTTGATGAGTTGGCGAAGCTCCTGCATCATTATTCCAAAGATTTTCTAATTTTCTCTTTTGCTTCATTTGATACAGTGGCAGGTTTTCTACTGCAGAAGAATGTTGAAGGGATGGAGAAGCCTATTTCATTTTTCAGCAGGGCATTGAGGGATGAAGAGGTCAAATATGACATCATGGAGAAGCAAGCCTATGCCTTGGTCAAAGATATCAAATCTTTTGGAGTCTATGTTTTACATTCAAAAATCATTGCATGCATTCCTTCAGCTTCTGTGAAGGACATTCTCACTCAGAATGACATAGATGGGAGAAGGAGTAAGTGGATTGCCAAAATCCTCGAATTCGATATGGAAATAAAACCAACCAAGATATTAAAGGGTCAAGGTTTGTCAAATTTGTTTGATTAATCTAATTTTGAATCTTTGGGGGTTAACTTCATCAACACTTGCTCAAAAGGTCATCAAGCTGAGTTTTCTGATAAAAATCCACAGGATAGCCCTCCATTGGAAGAATGTACCTAGTATGAAGATATTATATTTTTTTTGCAAGAGTTGAGACCCCCTGATGGTATGGGAAAAAGAAAGGCAAGAGCTTTAAAGATCAAAGCAATCAAGTATTGCCTCATTGATCAGGTCTTGTATTGGAAAGACCCTTTGGGTGTGCTTCTGGGATGTCTAGACCCACAGGAGGCCCAAAAAATTATTTTTGAGTTTCATGACAACCTATGTGGAGGACATCACTTCTGGAGGACCACAACCTATAATATTCTGAGGGTTGGGTACTATTGGCCTACTCTATTCACTGATGTATGTGCGAAAGTTAGTGCTTGTATCAAATGTCAGAAATTCTCTAGAAAGAAGCACCTCAAATATCTGCCATTGAATCCTATGGAAGCTTTAGGACCCTTTCAGTAGTGGGGCCTAGACTTCATTGGGGAAATTTTTCATGCATCAAGTAGTCAACACAGGTGGATCTTAACTGCCACAAATTATTTCACCAAATGGATAGAAGCTATCCCCACAAGGAGTGATTCTCATAAAGTGATCATTGGTTTCCTGGAGGATATTATTGTAAGGTTTGGTTGTTCGAACAGAAACATCACTGATAATGTTGCATCCTTCAGGTCTGAGCCATTGATCAAATTCTGTGAGAATTTTTTAATTTCACTAATCCACTCTAACCCCTATTATCCCCAAGGCAATGGATTAGCAGAGTCATCTAACAAAATCCTCATAAAGATCATCAAAATATTGTTAGAGGATAACAAAAAAGCATGGGATTCAAAGCTTAAGTTCGCTCTATGGGCCGATAGAGTGAAAACAAAGAGATCTCTTGGTCTCTCTCCTTTCCATCTTGTATACGAAGCCGAAGCAGTTTTTCCCTCTCAACTCGCCTTTCATGTGGCGAAATTCTTTCAAGACTGCCAGGGTGAACCTGACGAAATGATCAGAAGGATTCTCCAGATAGTCGAAGCGCAGTAGACCAGAGATAAACTACTAGACAAAGTGCATGAACATCAACATAATATCAAGAAAGCCTTTGACAGGAAGGCGAGAAAAGAGGATTTCCAGCTGGGAGATCTAGTGCTTAAATGGGATGTGCCCAGACAAGAAAGAGCAAGAACAACAAATTTGAAGCCTTGTGGATCGGGCCCATCAAAATCTTTGAGATAGGTCAAAATAACACTTACAGATTGCAGACTTTGGAGGGAAATGAAGTTTTTGGTGGCCTTGTGAATGGGAATTTGCTGAAGAAGTTCTTTATTTAAGCCTTGAGTGGCTCCTATGTCTTTGTAAATACTTTTTTTCTATTTTTTTTGTTTAGAGTGACTCCACAACCCAACACCAAGGCATTGAAACTGCAGAAGAGTTCTTGGCATCTCACAGGGAGCAAGCCATCCCCCATGGAGCCTAATGTTATCACATTTATTTGTAAATGGGGTGTTTTCCTATGAAGTTGGCCCCTTGGCAAAGTAATCAAAGAAAATGGGGAAAAACCCACAAATCAACTTATATCCTAAGTCAAAGGTGCGATGTGACCTCTTGGCATGATATAATAAGACACGCGCAGATCTAGGCAGTCAAGATTGGTGCGGCTCAGATCAACGGTTGTCAATCGTATCGAGGCCTCAACATGCGTGGTCATTAAAAAATATAGAATGGGTCAAGAAGAAACCATGGTTTTTGTGGAGGCGCTACATGTCAGCCAAAGACACACATCGGGCCCAAAAGCGAGGAAGAATGAAACCACTTTTCGTAGCCCCGATATGTGCATGTGCATCTAGCGCCCTCTTCTGGATTGACAAGTGTCCACCCCAAATATGTCCCCGACTCTTTCTCCCTCCTCTATTTTCCACATCTCCTGCTCCCCTATAGCTTTCTCCCCCTCACACCTGGCCTCCATTCACCGTCTTGCCTATCCCATCTCCCCTCTCTTCTCATGCTACCTCGCCCCACATCATCTCCATCCTAGTCCACCTCATCTCCTACTTGTGTGGCCCATGTGATGTCCACATGGCCATATCCCATTCGCCATTTTAGGTCTGCCATGCCAATCACCCTATTAGTTGCCACATCCTATAGGTGTAGAGTTGACTTGAGCCTTCTCCGATCCCAATGAAGCATTTATTAAGGTTGGTAGGTGGTGGGTGAATGTCATTTCTTCCATAAATAGAAAGCACAAGAAAGGACTGTTAGTTAGTTAGCTCATCAACAGGTTCGTTCTGAAGCTCGTTTACGTATGACCAAGGTTCACGTCTGGACAAAGAGTGCATGGACAATCTGTCAGGAGGCATGCATATGTAACACCTTCAACGCAGCTCCTCGGATATGCTTCCGTGATTTTATTTTGAGTACAAATACTCAGTTCTCATATTTTGTTAGGGTCGATGATAGAGCAAAACTCCCGTATTGTAAATTTTTAGTAAAGCCTCTGGTTTCTGATTATGTATATGCATTCAAGACTTCTTGTTTAATGAAAGTCAATTTTCTTACTCTCTCTTGTTTCCCTCTGATGCCGAAAGAGTTCATGTTTGATTGATTCACTTGAATTATTGTGACTGTATTATGATGAAAGTTTGATTATAGTGATTTTACAGTTCCTTTCAGGTTCTTTGAGATTTAAATTCAAGAATTTCTTGCTTTTAAATTGTTCCTCCTTGGGATGTTGAAATACCTGATGTCCTCAGTAGGCCTCTACATCTTCTCACCAAAGTCTTCCTCCCACTCACCCTTACTACAACCTACTGATTGAAGTTAAACCAAGACCTCACCTGCCTGCACATATCAGTCCAGTTTTATGAGTTAAAACTATACTTTCATGAGACTGCACCCATTTGACCCCTTTATACGAACCTGTGACATAAAACTCTAATGGCTATCAGGCTTACTTCTGCCGCAGTATAGGGGTGAATTCTAGCTTTAACAGATGGCATACCTTGATTTGGCTTTGGAAATGACTTCCTTTGAAATGAATTTCCTCCTCTGCATCCTTCTCCTAGTTTCCCTTTAGGGAATCTCTTCTTTGTCCATAGTGCTAAGTCTAAATTCTGAGGCTACAAATATGTGTGCCTCTCTTCTTCTTGCAACAATATACCTGTCAATTCCTCAAAGGTATGAGCTTTCTCTCTTGCTGCAAGGCCCATTATAAACATTTGATAGTCCTCTAGCATTCCATTTAGAGAAATTGTGACAAGATCAATGTTTGACACTTTTTCTCCTATATCTCCCAATTTATCTTCCATGTCTTTAATTCTCCCAAGAAAATTACTAACATACTCATTTATATCGATTTTAATACTTAGAAATTTACTCTTCAGAAAAAGAATACGATTTGTATTATTAGTCTCATACATATCTTTAAGTGATTTCCAGGTTTCTTTAGAAGTCTTAGCATCTCTAATGAGAGGAATTATATTATCTTTTATAGACATTCATAATAATACCTTGGCTTTGTTCTCCCGCATATCCCAATATTAGATTGCTATTGTTTTCACACCTGCAGCCACGTTGGGTCACACTTTATCTCCTTTCATGATTGTCCATACATCGTAACCTTCCATCAAGGTCTCATTTTGAATTTTCAATTGACGAAATTCAAGCAATCTAATTTATTGGCTTCATTGAGATAATTTTTAGCAAGTGGACTCTCCATCCTTGCAAACTCCTTCACACAACAAACTTGCAACAAACTTTCAAGTGTTCCTATGATAAGCTTACAACATTGGATATAAGGATCAAAAGCTAAACCAATGAAATCCCACCTAGTAAGTTCAAGGGGCATTGAACTTACCACAAATGTCTATCAATCCACATCAATCCACAAATGTACATCAATCCAAGTAGAATTCTTATCAATTCTAGAACAACAAAACAAGATTTTGCAACTGACCACAATCTTCAAGAGAACTCTCCAAATTTCTTACCTCCAATTCAACAGAAAAACATTAATGTATTGT
Organism: Picea engelmannii; assembly: GCA_009831015.1. Lineage (NCBI taxonomy): Eukaryota > Viridiplantae > Streptophyta > Pinopsida > Pinales > Pinaceae > Picea > Picea engelmannii. The sequence goes on from ML800406.1 coordinate 156,247, forward strand.
TGCAACAACGATCCCTGGTTACTTTTGGTGCCCAGAGAGATAAATCCCTCAACAAAGAGTCAAGGAGCAACGAATCTGGACACACTCTCAAAAATGAATTCTCAATACCATTTCATCTATCGCGTTCAAACCCTCAACAATGAATTCTCAATACTTCAAAATCGATTACAAACAATATGCCCCCTATGGGAACACTACATAGTATCTATATTCGCACACAGTCCACAACAACGATCTGTCTATAGAAATTCGTATTTGAAAAATCAATGCAACAATAACAGAGAGACACACGCAGTAAGACGTCACACACCGATTTATGTGTCTATTAGACGACCAGAAATCAATACACGCAGGTGACTACTACTCTCTGGGAGCTCCACACTTCCATGCTCACTGCACCATTCCAGACAGTCAATCACCCTCCATGCTCATATTTTTTTTCTAATAACAACCATACAAAGAATAAAAAGGTCAATAAATCTAGAAACTAGTTCGCCATCAAAGTAGGAAAGAAACTACTAGCTCTTGTAGATCAGGAAAATAAACCTTGTGCCACTATGTTCATGCTAAGGATGAAACACCTCGTGCCACTATGTCCATGCTAAGGATGAAACACCTAAAAGTGATGGATTTCATCCATGTTATGGAAACCATAATGGTGCATGTCTATACCAATATCAACTTGCCTCTTTCTACTCCTAGACTCCTTGGCCATGCATGCCACATCATACACTCAGGTTGCACTTGTGACTCTTTTTATTCCTAAACTCTAATATTACTCCTCTACCTCCATTCTCGAATTAATTGATGATGCACATCAAGCACCTAAGGGGAATCAATTGATCATGCACATATTGGGCCTTAATATTAGCCAGTAGTACAATGTTTTGTAAC